>CM043019.1:72893555-73000052 GCA_023690525.1 Holotrichia oblita | reverse complement strand
ATCTCCGAAACTGTGAAAGTTAGATAGATGAGGTTTTCAGTTTTCGCTTAAGCATGAAAGAGTACATGTCTTTTATTAGAAAATTGTTGCGTTTAAATTACAATGGGGATCTGTAATTTTCGAACTCTAAAATCATGAAGATCTTGATTTTTTTTTTAATAGAACGGTATAGTAATTTTTACATAAATGGATGTAAAATTTAATTTTACTTCAATTTTATACGGGTATTATGGTGTCCATCTCTAACGGTTTTCGAGATATTACCGGTTTTTTCGGATTTTCACGACAGATGCGTATTACGTAGAAACAAAGGCGGCCATGGAAAAACAAGCATGTTGTTTATTGATACAAATTTTGACATTTCCTGTCTGAAATAAGTGTGTGTACTTAAACAGGTAATATTTTATTAAAAAGAAATGAAGTATTCAAGAGAAGAACTCATTGATATGATTTTTCTGTTGGGGGAGAGTGAGAAAAACTGCTTTCTTGCTAGTAAAATTTATGCGACTCGGTTTCCTGAAAGGCGACATCCAGAAGCGATCAGCTTTACCAGACTTCTTGAGCGCTTTGTTGAAACAGGAAGCGTTAAACAAAAAAAAAAAAGAAAGGACAAAGACAGCAGCAAATAACGAAAATGACAGTAACTGAAAATCCAAATACTAGTCAAGCAAGTATAGGGCAAGAAGTTGGAATAAGTGAGAGGTCCGTCCAAAGAATTCTAAAGAATTTCATTTTCATGCGTACCACATTCAGTTGCACCAGGCTCTGTGTGAAAATGATTTTCAGAAGAGGGCACAGTTTTGTACGTGGGCACAAGGAAATTAATTTTTCTTTATGAACGTACTTTTTCTGACGAAGCAACTTTTCACAATACTAGATGCGTCAACAGACATAATTATCATCATTATTCTGTGGAAAATCCAAGAATAGTTAGGCAAATAAATCGCCAACAACGCTGGTCAATAAACGTTTGTGGAGAAATTGTTGGAGAACATGTGGTGGGCCCACATTTATTTAATGGCCAACTTAATGGCCAAATGTATTTGGAATTTTTAATAAATGAGTTACCAAGATTAATTCAAAATTTTCCTCTAAACATCCAGGCACAAAATATGTGGCTACAGCAAGATGGAGCCCATTTTTCGCAACAAGTCAGAGTCCTGTTAAATAATCAATATGAAAACAGATGGATTGGATGAGGGGAACCAGTTCCTTGGCCTGCGAGGTCGCCCGACCTGACAAAAATAGATTTTTTGTTATGGAGGTATGTAAAAGAATTGGTTTATAGGGAACCTCCAACCACTGAACAAAACATTCGACAAAGAATTTCAAGTGAGAATTGGTAAATGCCTTCAACATTGGAAGACATTTCGAACATCTATAAAAATAAGAAATTTGTTTTATAATGTTAATTCAAATATACTTTCCAAACCTATTTTAACATTGAAGATGTCGCTTACTTTTTTTGTAGTGTTCTGTTGGTCACTTTTGTAATTGTATCAATAAACAACATGCTTGTTTTTGCATGGCGCCTTTGTTTCTTCGTAATACGCATCTGTCGTGAAAATCCGAAAAAACCGGAAATATCTCGAATTCCGTTAGAGATAGATGCCATAATACTTGTATAAAATTGAAGTAAAATTAAATTTTATATCCATTTATGTAAAAATTACTATACCGTTCTATTTAAAAAAATCAAGATCTCCATGATTTTAGAGTTCGAAAATTTGAGATTCCCGTTTAATAATCATGTAATTTAAACGCAACAATTTTCTAATAACATACGTGTACTCTTTCATGCTTAAGCGAAAACTGAAAACCTCATCTATCTAACTTTCACAGTTTCTGAGATATTTCCAAATTTCGAATACGCTGCTACAGTTATTTTTTTCGAAAAACGTCATGTAATTCAAAAACGATGCGACTACCTAATGTATGTATAACAAGGTGACATTTAAATTTATCTAGGAATCCAAAAGTGCAATAATATATAGTGTTCCATTTAAAATAACAAAGTTGGTATCTACTTCCGGTACAACCGGAAGTTCACCATTACTGAAAATATTTTCTTAAGATACACCCTATAATATAGTGTAAGTCGGCAATGAATGAAATTCTTAATTTAATTCGTGAAGAGCTATGGAAGCCTGACGCACTATTGCAGGACGCTGTATAATCAGTATCAGTCTGTTCCCTTGATATGAATTGCTTTTAACACCTAGATCAGAGAAATTACATCTTCTTCTTGTTGTTGCATGTCTCTAGATCACAGAAAATCAAAAATTAAAAAAAAAACCTTTTTTTTCCAAATTTTGAAAATGTAAGAGGTAATCAAACATGATCAAACAACTATCAATCGTATCGAATGAACCAAATTTCTGTATTTCAATTTTTGACATTCTTCTTATTTTCAGCTTAAGTCTTCGGTAATTCTTTAAAGTGCATCACACAGGTCTCTATCCGTTGCTCTTCAATCTCTGACAGTTTACCTTTTTTATACTTTATTCCGATGGTGTCTTTGTATTTCTATTCTGACTAATCTGTTCTATACGTGGCCACAATTTCAGTTTCCTTTCCACCATATTTCTTTTCTTTCCGATTTATATTTGTAGCTTCTTTCCGTAATATTTCGTATATTTATTATGGTCTCTGTTTATTGCGATTCATATTTTAATCCTGTTTCTACTTTTTTTTCATTATTCCATTACATTTGTCATTAAACTATCGTACTTAGTTCATCTTTTCTTCATTTTATCACTATTTATTCCACAGCAGCTCGCTTATATTTATTTATTCTTTCTATAAAGCAGCTGCGGACCGCCTATTCTATAATTAACGCCGTAAGCTTTATTAATATGTTGAGGGTTGCATTTATAGTAGTGCTGGGCATCCTATTCGAGTTATTCCGTTAATCGAATACGCATCTATTCAAATATCGAATAAAACTGTACCGAATTATTAGAATAATCAAATAATCAATTATTCGAATAATCAAATAATTAATTATTCGAATAATCGAATAACCAATTATTCGAATAATCAAATAATCAATTATTCGAATAATCAAATATCTGATTAATCAAACTTTCAAACAATAGACTGGTCAAGTAATAAAATATTTGAATTTACAGTAATCATATACATACATATTTGAATATTTAACTAATCAAATATTTAAATATATATACATAGATACAATAGATATGTATGTATGTACATACATATATGCAATCTTTATAATAATGTGTGAGTTTTAATAAGAAACTGTGAATTTGCTTGGAAGTCAAATTGCGATGTGTTCGTATCTTATCTTTACTATAATAATAGCTGTCGCAGAGGTAAACGGGGCTCCCTCCTGAGACCTTACGAAAGGACTAAACTCGAAAAGGGGGGTGCCGATCGACGGGAAAAGGATTTTTCTAATCAACTGTCTAGGTTTCACCGCAGACCAACGTCCGAATCCTGTAAGATTAGCAAACGAATTAAAAATTCGCGTTGGAGCGGACTTTGAGCGCTTATATCTCCCGAACGGTTAACGCTACGCCAAAACTATTCATGTCCGAACATATTCTCCTCGACGAGTACTTGGTTATTTTGGGGAAAAAAATTTTTTCCGATTAAAACTAAAAAATACAGCGTCGGGGCGCCGACGCCCAATAAGACGACGCTTTCCCAGACGTGACCGCCGAACCGGCCGTATTTATAATGACGATTTCCAAAATTTCAAAGTTCCAACGCCTTTCTAAACCGCTTATTTTTTGATAAACGTCGCCAAAATTCCTCAAAACAGATAGGTACTAGATATTTCTATATGAGAATATGATATCTCGAATTTACGAGCTCCTGTGGCGCATCGGAACGGACGGTGGCCCACGGCGCTAGAGGTACGGCGTTCAAATCTCGACGAGGGATACTATGGCTTTTTTCTTTGGTTTTTTGTTTTTTTTTATTAATGATTGAAAAGAATAATATATAAAATAAAGAAGTCTTCATTTCAACGGCGACGAAACACAAGAAATAATAATTAAAAAAACACGATGAATCATTAAATGCGTTAAAGAATTTCCAATTTTTTACAATTGTCCGATTGGAAAAACGTTATTATTTATACTAAAAATCGTTTCTTATTTTGTGGTTCAATAAATACCACAAGTAGTAATAATTACAAACATCTCTCCATGTCTAAAAGTAATTTAAAAATATGAAACAAGTAAGAATAGTTTAATTATCTGTATGTCAGTGTATTATCGAGATTATACTAAGTATATATCTACATATTTTCGAAAGAGCTAAAAAGTCTTATTTGTATACATTCAGGGGAAATTGAATGTCAATATTTTAGGGAACGATTTTATGATGTATTTTAAAAAGGAAACTTATATAAACTTATATATGAACGTGTGACCTAAACGTCTGTCAAAGTAGGTAGCTGAAATTCCGTACGAACGCCACTGGTGGAATTAAAAAAAAATGGGGAACACTCAATAATGCCTCTTGATACATACTACACGTATACCACGTTTCATTAAAATATCTAAAGTGGTATTACAGGAATTAATAAAAAACTATTTATTTTCGAAAACTTTATCACCCTGTATCTCAAAAGTTAAGACCTTTAGGTCATATGTTCATATGAAGTTTCTCTTTAACATGACGAGTAGTATACGGTCCTGCGACGTCCAGCAAAAAAAAAAAAAACTATTTATTTTCGAAAACTTTATCACCCTGTATCTCAAAAGCTAAGACCTTTAGGTCATATGTTCATATGAAGTTTTCTTTTTATCATGACGACTAATATACGATCCCGCTACGTCCAGCAAAAAAAAAACTATTTATTTTCGAAAACTTTATCACCCTGTATCTCAAAAGTTAAGACCTTTAGGTCATATGTTCATATGAAGTTTTCTTTTTATCATGACGAGTAGTATGCGATCCCGCGACGTCCAGCAAAAAAAAAAAAAAAAAAACGTTCCCTGAAATATGGACATTCATTTTGGAAAGTGCCTGTATAGCGGGTTTTATTCAATCAAAGTCGGCCATATTCCGCTCTTTACTATAATAATAGCTGTCGCAGAGGTAAACGGGGCTCCCTCCTGAGACCTTACGAAAGGACTAAACTCGAAAAGGGGGTGCCGATCGACGGGAAAAGGATTTTTCTAATCAACTGTCTAGGTTTCACCGCAGACCAACGTCCGAATCCTGTAAGATTAGCAAACGAATTAAAAATTCGCGTTGGAGCGGACTTTGAGCGCTTATATCTCCCGAACGGTTAACGCTACGCCAAAACTATTCATGTCCGAACATATTCTCCTCGACGAGTACTTGGTTATTTTGGGGAAAAAAATTTTTTCCGATTAAAACTAAAAAATACAGCGTCGGGGCGCCGACGCCCAATAAGACGACGCTTTCCCAGACGTGACCGCCGAACCGGCCGTATTTATAATGACGATTTCCAAAATTTCAAAGTTCCAACGCCTTTCTAAACCGCTTATTTTTTGATAAACGTCGCCAAAATTCCTCAAAACAGATAGGTACTAGATATTTCTATATGAGAATATGATATCTCGAATTTACGAGCTCCTGTGGCGCATCGGAACGGACGGTGGCCCACGGCGCTAGAGGTACGGCGTTCAAATCTCGACGAGGGATACTATGGCTTTTTTCTTTGGTTTTTTGTTTTTTTTTATTAATGATTGAAAAGAATAATATATAAAATAAAGAAGTCTTCATTTCAACGGCGACGAAACACAAGAAATAATAATTAAAAAAACACGATGAATCATTAAATGCGTTAAAGAATTTCCAATTTTTTACAATTGTCCGATTGGAAAAACGTTATTATTTATACTAAAAATCGTTTCTTATTTTGTGGTTCAATAAATACCACAAGTAGTAATAATTACAAACATCTCTCCATGTCTAAAAGTAATTTAAAAATATGAAACAAGTAAGAATAGTTTAATTATCTGTATGTCAGTGTATTATCGAGATTATACTAAGTATATATCTACATATTTTCGAAAGAGCTAAAAAGTCTTATTTGTATACATTCAGGGAAATTGAATGTCAATATTTTAGGGAACGATTTTATGATGTATTTTAAAAAGGAAACTTATATAAACTTATATATGAACGTGTGACCTAAACGTCTGTCAAAGTAGGTAGCTGAAATTCCGTACGAACGCCACTGGTGGAATTAAAAAAAATGGGGAACACTCAATAATGCCTCTTGATACATACTACACGTATACCACGTTTCATTAAAATATCTAAAGTGGTATTACAGGAATTAATAAAAAACTATTTATTTTCGAAAACTTTATCACCCTGTATCTCAAAAGTTAAGACCTTTAGGTCATATGTTCATATGAAGTTTTCTCTTTAACATGACGAGTAGTATACGGTCCTGCGACGTCCAGCAAAAAAAAAAAACTATTTATTTTCGAAAACTTTATCACCCTGTATCTCAAAAGCTAAGACCTTTAGGTCATATGTTCATATGAAGTTTTCTTTTTATCATGACGACTAATATACGATCCCGCTACGTCCAGCAAAAAAAAAACTATTTATTTTCGAAAACTTTATCACCCTGTATCTCAAAAGTTAAGACCTTTAGGTCATATGTTCATATGAAGTTTTCTTTTTATCATGACGAGTAGTATGCGATCCCGCGACGTCCAAAAAAAAAAAAAAAAAAAAACGTTCCCTGAAATATGGACATTCATTTTGGAAAGTGCCTGTATAGCGGGTTTTATTCAATCAAAGTCGGCCATATTCCGCTCTTTACTATAATAATAGCTGTCGCAGAGGTAAACGGGGCTCCCTCCTGAGACCTTACGAAAGGACTAAACTCGAAAAGGGGGTGCCGATCGACGGGAAAAGGATTTTTCTAATCAACTGTCTAGGTTTCACCGCAGACCAACGTCCGAATCCTGTAAGATTAGCAAACGAATTAAAAATTCGCGTTGGAGCGGACTTTGAGCGCTTATATCTCCCGAACGGTTAACGCTACGCCAAAACTATTCATGTCCGAACATATTCTCCTCGACGAGTACTTGGTTATTTTGGGGAAAAAAAATTTTTTCCGATTAAAACTAAAAAATACAGCGTCGGGGCGCCGACGCCCAATAAGACGACGCTTTCCCAGACGTGACCGCCGAACCGGCCGTATTTATAATGACGATTTCCAAAATTTCAAAGTTCCAACGCCTTTCTAAACCGCTTATTTTTTGATAAACGTCGCCAAAATTCCTCAAAACAGATAGGTACTAGATATTTCTATATGAGAATATGATATCTCGAATTTACGAGCTCCTGTGGCGCATCGGAACGGACGGTGGCCCACGGCGCTAGAGGTACGGCGTTCAAATCTCGACGAGGGATACTATGGCTTTTTTCTTTGGTTTTTTGTTTTTTTTTATTAATGATTGAAAAGAATAATATATAAAATAAAGAAGTCTTCATTTCAACGGCGACGAAACACAAGAAATAATAATTAAAAAAACACGATGAATCATTAAATGCGTTAAAGAATTTCCAATTTTTTACAATTGTCCGATTGGAAAAACGTTATTATTTATACTAAAAATCGTTTCTTATTTTGTGGTTCAATAAATACCACAAGTAGTAATAATTACAAACATCTCTCCATGTCTAAAAGTAATTTAAAAATATGAAACAAGTAAGAATAGTTTAATTATCTGTATGTCAGTGTATTATCGAGATTATACTAAGTATATATCTACATATTTTCGAAAGAGCTAAAAAGTCTTATTTGTATACATTCAGGGGAAATTGAATGTCAATATTTTAGGGAACGATTTTATGATGTATTTTAAAAGGAAACTTATATAAACTTATATATGAACGTGTGACCTAAACGTCTGTCAAAGTAGGTAGCTGAAATTCCGTACGAACGCCACTGGTGGAATTAAAAAAAAATGGGGAACACTCAATAATGCCTCTTGATACATACTACACGTATACCACGTTTCATTAAAATATCTAAAGTGGTATTACAGGAATTAATAAAAAACTATTTATTTTCGAAAACTTTATCACCCTGTATCTCAAAAGTTAAGACCTTTAGGTCATATGTTCATATGAAGTTTTCTCTTTAACATGACGAGTAGTATACGGTCCTGCGACGTCCAGCAAAAAAAAAAAAAACTATTTATTTTCGAAAACTTTATCACCCTGTATCTCAAAAGCTAAGACCTTTAGGTCATATGTTCATATGAAGTTTTCTTTTTATCATGACGACTAATATACGATCCCGCTACGTCCAGCAAAAAAAAAACTATTTATTTTCGAAAACTTTATCACCCTGTATCTCAAAAGTTAAGACCTTTAGGTCATATGTTCATATGAAGTTTTCTTTTTATCATGACGAGTAGTATGCGATCCCGCGACGTCCAGCAAAAAAAAAAAAAAAAACGTTCCCTGAAATATGGACATTCATTTTGGAAAGTGCCTGTATAGCGGGTTTTATTCAATCAAAGTCGGCCATATTCCGCTCTTTACTATAATAATAGCTGTCGCAGAGGTAAACGGGGCTCCCTCCTGAGACCTTACGAAAGGACTAAACTCGAAAAGGGGGTGCCGATCGACGGGAAAAGGATTTTTTCTAATCAACTGTCTAGGTTTCACCGCAGACCAACGTCCGAATCCTGTAAGATTAGCAAACGAATTAAAAATTCGCGTTGGAGCGGACTTTGAGCGCTTATATCTCCCGAACGGTTAACGCTACGCCAAAACTATTCATGTCCGAACATATTCTCCTCGACGAGTACTTGGTTATTTTGGGGAAAAAAATTTTTTCCGATTAAAACTAAAAAATACAGCGTCGGGGCGCCGACGCCCAATAAGACGACGCTTTCCCAGACGTGACCGCCGAACCGGCCGTATTTATAATGACGATTTCCAAAATTTCAAAGTTCCAACGCCTTTCTAAACCGCTTATTTTTTGATAAACGTCGCCAAAATTCCTCAAAACAGATAGGTACTAGATATTTCTATATGAGAATATGATATCTCGAATTTACGAGCTCCTGTGGCGCATCGGAACGGACGGTGGCCCACGGCGCTAGAGGTACGGCGTTCAAATCTCGACGAGGGATACTATGGCTTTTTCTTTGGTTTTTTGTTTTTTTTTATTAATGATTGAAAAGAATAATATATAAAATAAAGAAGTCTTCATTTCAACGGCGACGAAACACAAGAAATAATAATTAAAAAAACACGATGAATCATTAAATGCGTTAAAGAATTTCCAATTTTTTACAATTGTCCGATTGGAAAAACGTTATTATTTATACTAAAAATCGTTTCTTATTTTGTGGTTCAATAAATACCACAAGTAGTAATAATTACAAACATCTCTCCATGTCTAAAAGTAATTTAAAAATATGAAACAAGTAAGAATAGTTTAATTATCTGTATGTCAGTGTATTATCGAGATTATACTAAGTATATATCTACATATTTTCGAAAGAGCTAAAAAGTCTTATTTGTATACATTCAGGGGAAATTGAATGTCAATATTTTAGGGAACGATTTTATGATGTATTTTAAAAGGAAACTTATATAAACTTATATATGAACGTGTGACCTAAACGTCTGTCAAAGTAGGTAGCTGAAATTCCGTACGAACGCCACTGGTGGAATTAAAAAAAAATGGGGAACACTCAATAATGCCTCTTGATACATACTACACGTATACCACGTTTCATTAAAATATCTAAAGTGGTATTACAGGAATTAATAAAAAACTATTTATTTTCGAAAACTTTATCACCCTGTATCTCAAAAGTTAAGACCTTTAGGTCATATGTTCATATGAAGTTTTCTCTTTAACATGACGAGTAGTATACGGTCCTGCGACGTCCAGCAAAAAAAAAAAAAACTATTTATTTTCGAAAACTTTATCACCCTGTATCTCAAAAGCTAAGACCTTTAGGTCATATGTTCATATGAAGTTTTCTTTTTATCATGACGACTAATATACGATCCCGCTACGTCCAGCAAAAAAAAAACTATTTATTTTCGAAAACTTTATCACCCTGTATCTCAAAAGTTAAGACCTTTAGGTCATATGTTCATATGAAGTTTTCTTTTTATCATGACGAGTAGTATGCGATCCCGCGACGTCCAGCAAAAAAAAAAAAAAAAAACGTTCCCTGAAATATGGACATTCATTTTGGAAAGTGCCTGTATAGCGGGTTTTATTCAATCAAAGTCGGCCATATTCCGCTCTTTAGTACTAATAATAGCTGTCGTAGAGGCAATTGGGTATCCCTCTCACGGCCTTATAAAACCGCGTATCGCGACGCGACCTTCGCCATCGGTCGTCCGAAAGAACGATCTACTGCTTAGGCTATACGACGACGGGGACGTACGCGCCGCCGCCGAGTTATTCTCGAAAAACGAAAAAACCGTTCCGGACCCCCCCCGAGACCGACTTTGACCGGTCGTATCTTCCAAACGGTACCGTCCACGTCAAAATTACCCCTTACCCGATATATTCTTCTCGACGAGTACTAGCCGATACCCATACGTTCGCAAAAAAAAAAAAAAACACAACAAAGATGGCGGACTTTTGCGTAACGCGCGACGCCGCGTTTCGTACACGTACGCCGTCCTCCGCGCCATCGCGAACCGTACCGACGCCAAGAAATCGATTTTTTTTCGGGGCCGCCTTCTTTACGCAACACCCTGTATCATCGCGAAAATCATCCTATCGAAAAAGCACTCTCGCCATCCGATTCCCGGACGCCTCCGCACGCAGAATCTTGAAAAAATTTTTTCTACGAGACCGCCTTCTTAACGCAACACCCTGTATATTATCGCAAAATTAACGTTATCGAAAAAATACACCCGCCATCCGATTTCCGGGCGTCTCCGCACCACGAATCCAAAAAAAAAGTTCCTATTTCTATTTAAAAAAAACAAGATGGCGGCCCATTTTGGCGTCGCGCGACGACCTACGATCTTCTAACCGGTCCCAATCGAAAGAGCGGGTCCGTTCCCCATAAGGATACCCCCGTTTAGCTCCGAAGCGACTTTAAATACCTTAAAAAAATTTCGATCCGGACCAAAACCTACGGGGAAAAAATTTCCCCTTTAGTACTAATAATAGCTGTCGTAGAGGCAATTGGGTATCCCTCTCACGGCCTTATAAAACCGCGTATCGCGACGCGACCTTCGCCATCGGTCGTCCGAAAGAACGATCTACTGCTTAGGCTATACGACGACGGGGACGTACGCGCCGCCGCCGAGTTATTCTCGAAAAACGAAAAAACCGTTCCGGACCCCCCCGAGACCGACTTTGACCGGTCGTATCTTCCAAACGGTACCGTCCACGTCAAAATTACCCCTTACCCGATATATTCTTCTCGACGAGTACTAGCCGATACCCATACGTTCGCAAAAAAAAAAAAAAACACAACAAAGATGGCGGACTTTTGCGTAACGCGCGACGCCGCGTTTCGTACACGTACGCCGTCCTCCGCGCCATCGCGAACCGTACCGACGCCAAGAAATCGATTTTTTTTCGGGGCCGCCTTCTTTACGCAACACCCTGTATCATCGCGAAAATCATCCTATCGAAAAAGCACTCTCGCCATCCGATTCCCGGACGCCTCCGCACGCAGAATCTTGAAAAATTTTTTCTACGAGACCGCCTTCTTAACGCAACACCCTGTATATTATCGCAAAATTAACGTTATCGAAAAAATACACCCGCCATCCGATTTCCGGGCGTCTCCGCACCACGAATCCAAAAAAAAAAGTTCCTATTTCTATTTAAAAAAAACAAGATGGCGGCCCATTTTGGCGTCGCGCGACGACCTACGATCTTCTAACCGGTCCCAATCGAAAGAGCGGGTCCGTTCCCCATAAGGATACCCCCGTTTAGCTCCGAAGCGACTTTAAATACCTTAAAAAAATTTCGATCCGGACCAAAACCTACGGGGAAAAATTTCCCCTTTAGTACTAATAATAGCTGTCGTAGAGGCAATTGGGTATCCCTCTCACGGCCTTATAAAACCGCGTATCGCGACGCGACCTTCGCCATCGGTCGTCCGAAAGAACGATCTACTGCTTAGGCTATACGACGACGGGGACGTACGCGCCGCCGCCGAGTTATTCTCGAAAAACGAAAAAACCGTTCCGGACCCCCCCGAGACCGACTTTGACCGGTCGTATCTTCCAAACGGTACCGTCCACGTCAAAATTACCCCTTACCCGATATATTCTTCTCGACGAGTACTAGCCGATACCCCCACGTTCGCAAAAAAAAAAAAAAAAAACACAACAAAGATGGCGGACTTTTGCGTAACGCGCGACGCCGCGTTTCGTACACGTACGCCGTCCTCCGCGCCATCGCGAACCGTACCGACGCCAAGAAATCGATTTTTTTTCGGGGCCGCCTTCTTTACGCAACACCCTGTATCATCGCGAAAATCATCCTATCGAAAAAGCACTCTCGCCATCCGATTCCCGGACGCCTCCGCACGCAGAATCTTGAAAAATTTTTTTTACGAGACCGCCTTCTTAACGCAACACCCTGTATATTATCGCAAAATTAACGTTATCGAAAAAATACACCCGCCATCCGATTTCCGGGCGTCTCCGCACCACGAATCCAAAAAAAAAGTTCCTATTTCTATTTAAAAAAAACAAGATGGCGGCCCATTTTGGCGTCGCGCGACGACCTACGATCTTCTAACCGGTCCCAATCGAAAGAGCGGGTCCGTTCCCCATAAGGATACCCCCGTTTAGCTCCGAAGCGACTTTAAATACCTTAAAAAATTTCGATCCGGACCAAAACCTACGGGGAAAAAATTTCCCCTTTAGTACTAATAATAGCTGTCGTAGAGGCAATTGGGTATCCCTCTCACGGCCTTATAAAACCGCGTATCGCGACGCGACCTTCGCCATCGGTCGTCCGAAAGAACGATCTACTGCTTAGGCTATACGACGACGGGGACGTACGCGCCGCCGCCGAGTTATTCTCGAAAAACGAAAAAACCGTTCCGGACCCCCCCCGAGACCGACTTTGACCGGTCGTATCTTCCAAACGGTACCGTCCACGTCAAAATTACCCCTTACCCGATATATTCTTCTCGACGAGTACTAGCCGATACCCGCACGTTCGCAAAAAAAAAAAAAAAAAACACAACAAAGATGGCGGACTTTTGCGTAACGCGCGACGCCGCGTTTCGTACACGTACGCCGTCCTCCGCGCCATCGCGAACCGTACCGACGCCAAGAAATCGATTTTTTTCGGGGCCGCCTTCTTTACGCAACACCCTGTATCATCGCGAAAATCATCCTATCGAAAAAGCACTCTCGCCATCCGATTCCCGGACGCCTCCGCACGCAGAATCTTGAAAAAATTTTTTTTACGAGACCGCCTTCTTAACGCAACACCCTGTATATTATCGCAAAATTAACGTTATCGAAAAAATACACCCGCCATCCGATTTCCGGGCGTCTCCGCACCACGAATCCAAAAAAAAAGTTCCTATTTCTATTTAAAAAAAACAAGATGGCGGCCCATTTTGGCGTCGCGCGACGACCTACGATCTTCTAACCGGTCCCAATCGAAAGAGCGGGTCCGTTCCCCATAAGGATACCCCGTTTAGCTCCGAAGCGACTTTAAATACCTTAAAAAAATTTCGATCCGGACCAAAACCTACGGGAAAAAATTTCCCCTTTAGTACTAATAATAGCTGTCGTAGAGGCAATTGGGTATCCCTCTCACGGCCTTATAAAACCGCGTATCGCGACGCGACCTTCGCCATCGGTCGTCCGAAAGAACGATCTACTGCTTAGGCTATACGACGACGGGGACGTACGCGCCGCCGCCGAGTTATTCTCGAAAAACGAAAAAACCGTTCCGGACCCCCCCCCGAGACCGACTTTGACCGGTCGTATCTTCCAAACGGTACCGTCCACGTCAAAATTACCCCTTACCCGATATATTCTTCTCGACGAGTACTAGCCGATACCCGCACGTTCGCAAAAAAAAAAAAAAAAACACAACAAAGATGGCGGACTTTTGCGTAACGCGCGACGCCGCGTTTCGTACACGTACGCCGTCCTCCGCGCCATCGCGAACCGTACCGACGCCAAGAAATCGATTTTTTTTCGGGGCCGCCTTCTTTACGCAACACCCTGTATCATCGCGAAAATCATCCTATCGAAAAAGCACTCTCGCCATCCGATTCCCGGACGCCTCCGCACGCAGAATCTTGAAAAAATTTTTTTTACGAGACCGCCTTCTTAACGCAACACCCTGTATATTATCGCAAAATTAACGTTATCGAAAAAATACACCCGCCATCCGATTTCCGGGCGTCTCCGCACCACGAATCCAAAAAAAAAGTTCCTATTTCTATTTAAAAAAAACAAGATGGCGGCCCATTTTGGCGTCGCGCGACGACCTACGATCTTCTAACCGGTCCCAATCGAAAGAGCGGGTCCGTTCCCCATAAGGATACCCCCGTTTAGCTCCGAAGCGACTTTAAATACCTTAAAAAATTTCGATCCGGACCAAAACCTACGGGGAAAAAATTTCCCCTTTAGTACTAATAATAGCTGTCGTAGAGGCAATTGGGTATCCCTCTCACGGCCTTATAAAACCGCGTATCGCGACGCGACCTTCGCCATCGGTCGTCCGAAAGAACGATCTACTGCTTAGGCTATACGACGACGGGGACGTACGCGCCGCCGCCGAGTTATTCTCGAAAAACGAAAAAACCGTTCCGGACCCCCCCCGAGACCGACTTTGACCGGTCGTATCTTCCAAACGGTACCGTCCACGTCAAAATTACCCCTTACCCGATATATTCTTCTCGACGAGTACTAGCCGATACCCGCACGTTCGCAAAAAAAAAAAAAAAAACACAACAAAGATGGCGGACTTTTGCGTAACGCGCGACGCCGCGTTTCGTACACGTACGCCGTCCTCCGCGCCATCGCGAACCGTACCGACGCCAAGAAATCGATTTTTTTTCGGGGCCGCCTTCTTTACGCAACACCCTGTATCATCGCGAAAATCATCCTATCGAAAAAGCACTCTCGCCATCCGATTCCCGGACGCCTCCGCACGCAGAATCTTGAAAAAATTTTTTTTTTACGAGACCGCCTTCTTAACGCAACACCCTGTATATTATCGCAAAATTAACGTTATCGAAAAAATACACCCGCCATCCGATTTCCGGGCGTCTCCGCACCACGAATCCAAAAAAAAAAGTTCCTATTTCTATTTAAAAAAAACAAGATGGCGGCCCATTTTGGCGTCGCGCGACGACCTACGATCTTCTAACCGGTCCCAATCGAAAGAGCGGGTCCGTTCCCCATAAGGATACCCCCGTTTAGCTCCGAAGCGACTTTAAATACCTTAAAAAAATTTCGATCCGGACCAAAACCTACGGGAAAAAATTTCCCCTTTAGTACTAATAATAGCTGTCGTAGAGGCAATTGGGTATCCCTCTCACGGCCTTATAAAACCGCGTATCGCGACGCGACCTTCGCCATCGGTCGTCCGAAAGAACGATCTACTGCTTAGGCTATACGACGACGGGGACGTACGCGCCGCCGCCGAGTTATTCTCGAAAAACGAAAAAACCGTTCCGGACCCCCCCCGAGACCGACTTTGACCGGTCGTATCTTCCAAACGGTACCGTCCACGTCAAAATTACCCCTTACCCGATATATTCTTCTCGACGAGTACTAGCCGATACCCGCACGTTCGCAAAAAAAAAAAAAAAAAAACACAACAAAGATGGCGGACTTTTGCGTAACGCGCGACGCCGCGTTTCGTACACGTACGCCGTCCTCCGCGCCATCGCGAACCGTACCGACGCCAAGAAATCGATTTTTTTTCGGGGCCGCCTTCTTTACGCAACACCCTGTATCATCGCGAAAATCATCCTATCGAAAAAGCACTCTCGCCATCCGATTCCCGGACGCCTCCGCACGCAGAATCTTGAAAAAATTTTTTTTTACGAGACCGCCTTCTTAACGCAACACCCTGTATATTATCGCAAAATTAACGTTATCGAAAAAATACACCCGCCATCCGATTTCCGGGCGTCTCCGCACCACGAATCCAAAAAAAAAGTTCCTATTTCTATTTAAAAAAAACAAGATGGCGGCCCATTTTGGCGTCGCGCGACGACCTACGATCTTCTAACCGGTCCCAATCGAAAGAGCGGGTCCGTTCCCCATAAGGATACCCCCGTTTAGCTCCGAAGCGACTTTAAATACCTTAAAAAAATTTCGATCCGGACCAAAACCTACGGGGAAAAAATTCCCCTTTAGTACTAATAATAGCTGTCGTAGAGGCAATTGGGTATCCCTCTCACGGCCTTATAAAACCGCGTATCGCGACGCGACCTTCGCCATCGGTCGTCCGAAAGAACGATCTACTGCTTAGGCTATACGACGACGGGGACGTACGCGCCGCCGCCGAGTTATTCTCGAAAAACGAAAAAACCGTTCCGGACCCCCCCCGAGACCGACTTTGACCGGTCGTATCTTCCAAACGGTACCGTCCACGTCAAAATTACCCCTTACCCGATATATTCTTCTCGACGAGTACTAGCCGATACCCGCACGTTCAAAAAAAAAAAAAAAAAAAAACACAACAAAGATGGCGGACTTTTGCGTAACGCGCGACGCCGCGTTTCGTACACGTACGCCGTCCTCCGCGCCATCGCGAACCGTACCGACGCCAAGAAATCGATTTTTTTTCGGGGCCGCCTTCTTTACGCAACACCCTGTATCATCGCGAAAATCATCCTATCGAAAAAGCACTCTCGCCATCCGATTCCCGGACGCCTCCGCACGCAGAATCTTGAAAAAATTTTTTTTTACGAGACCGCCTTCTTAACGCAACACCCTGTATATTATCGCAAAATTAACGTTATCGAAAAAATACACCCGCCATCCGATTTCCGGGCGTCTCCGCACCACGAATCCAAAAAAAAAGTTCCTATTTCTATTTAAAAAAAACAAGATGGCGGCCCATTTTGGCGTCGCGCGACGACCTACGATCTTCTAACCGGTCCCAATCGAAAGAGCGGGTCCGTTCCCCATAAGGATACCCCCGTTTAGCTCCGAAGCGACTTTAAATACCTTAAAAAAATTTCGATCCGGACCAAAACCTACGGGGAAAAAATTTCCCCTTTAGTACTAATAATAGCTGTCGTAGAGGCAATTGGGTATCCCTCTCACGGCCTTATAAAACCGCGTATCGCGACGCGACCTTCGCCATCGGTCGTCCGAAAGAACGATCTACTCTTAGGCTATACGACGACGGGGACGTACGCGCCGCCGCCGAGTTATTCTCGAAAAACGAAAAAACCGTTCCGGACCCCCCCCCGAGACCGACTTTGACCGGTCGTATCTTCCAAACGGTACCGTCCACGTCAAAATTACCCCTTACCCGATATATTCTTCTCGACGAGTACTAGCCGATACCCGCACGTTCGCAAAAAAAAAAAAAAAAAAACACAACAAAGATGGCGGACTTTTGCGTAACGCGCGACGCCGCGTTTCGTACACGTACGCCGTCCTCCGCGCCATCGCGAACCGTACCGACGCCAAGAAATCGATTTTTTTTCGGGGCCGCCTTCTTTACGCAACACCCTGTATCATCGCGAAAATCATCCTATCGAAAAAGCACTCTCGCCATCCGATTCCCGGACGCCTCCGCACGCAGAATCTTGAAAAATTTTTTTTTACGAGACCGCCTTCTTAACGCAACACCCTGTATATTATCGCAAAATTAACGTTATCGAAAAAATACACCCGCCATCCGATTTCCGGGCGTCTCCGCACCACGAATCCAAAAAAAAAGTTCCTATTTCTATTTAAAAAAAACAAGATGGCGGCCCATTTTGGCGTCGCGCGACGACCTACGATCTTCTAACCGGTCCCAATCGAAAGAGCGGGTCCGTTCCCCATAAGGATACCCCCGTTTAGCTCCGAAGCGACTTTAAATACCTTAAAAAAATTTCGATCCGGACCAAAACCTACGGGGAAAAATTTCCCCTTTAGTACTAATAATAGCTGTCGTAGAGGCAATTGGGTATCCCTCTCACGGCCTTATAAAACCGCGTATCGCGACGCGACCTTCGCCATCGGTCGTCCGAAAGAACGATCTACTGCTTAGGCTATACGACGACGGGGACGTACGCGCCGCCGCCGAGTTATTCTCGAAAAACGAAAAAACCGTTCCGGACCCCCCCCCGAGACCGACTTTGACCGGTCGTATCTTCCAAACGGTACCGTCCACGTCAAAATTACCCCTTACCCGATATATTCTTCTCGACGAGTACTAGCCGATACCCGCACGTTCGCAAAAAAAAAAAAAAAAACACAACAAAGATGGCGGACTTTTGCGTAACGCGCGACGCCGCGTTTCGTACACGTACGCCGTCCTCCGCGCCATCGCGAACCGTACCGACGCCAAGAAATCGATTTTTTTTCGGGGCCGCCTTCTTTACGCAACACCCTGTATCATCGCGAAAATCATCCTATCGAAAAAGCACTCTCGCCATCCGATTCCCGGACGCCTCCGCACGCAGAATCTTGAAAAAATTTTTTTTACGAGACCGCCTTCTTAACGCAACACCCTGTATATTATCGCAAAATTAACGTTATCGAAAAAATACACCCGCCATCCGATTTCCGGGCGTCTCCGCACCACGAATCCAAAAAAAAAGTTCCTATTTCTATTTAAAAAAAACAAGATGGCGGCCCATTTTGGCGTCGCGCGACGACCTACGATCTTCTAACCGGTCCCAATCGAAAGAGCGGGTCCGTTCCCCATAAGGATACCCCCGTTTAGCTCCGAAGCGACTTTAAATACCTTAAAAAAATTTCGATCCGGACCAAAACCTACGGGGAAAAATTTCCCCTTTAGTACTAATAATAGCTGTCGTAGAGGCAATTGGGTATCCCTCTCACGGCCTTATAAAACCGCGTATCGCGACGCGACCTTCGCCATCGGTCGTCCGAAAGAACGATCTACTGCTTAGGCTATACGACGACGGGGACGTACGCGCCGCCGCCGAGTTATTCTCGAAAAACGAAAAAACCGTTCCGGACCCCCCCGAGACCGACTTTGACCGGTCGTATCTTCCAAACGGTACCGTCCACGTCAAAATTACCCCTTACCCGATATATTCTTCTCGACGAGTACTAGCCGATACCCGCACGTTCGCAAAAAAAAAAAAAAAAAAACACAACAAAGATGGCGGACTTTTGCGTAACGCGCGACGCCGCGTTTCGTACACGTACGCCGTCCTCCGCGCCATCGCGAACCGTACCGACGCCAAGAAATCGATTTTTTTTCGGGGCCGCCTTCTTTACGCAACACCCTGTATCATCGCGAAAATCATCCTATCGAAAAAGCACTCTCGCCATCCGATTCCCGGACGCCTCCGCACGCAGAATCTTGAAAAAATTTTTTTTTACGAGACCGCCTTCTTAACGCAACACCCTGTATATTATCGCAAAATTAACGTTATCGAAAAAATACACCCGCCATCCGATTTCCGGGCGTCTCCGCACCACGAATCCAAAAAAAAAAGTTCCTATTTCTATTTAAAAAAAACAAGATGGCGGCCCATTTTGGCGTCGCGCGACGACCTACGATCTTCTAACCGGTCCCAATCGAAAGAGCGGGTCCGTTCCCCATAAGGATACCCCCGTTTAGCTCCGAAGCGACTTTAAATACCTTAAAAAAATTTCGATCCGGACCAAAACCTACGGGGAAAAAATTTCCCCTTTAGTACTAATAATAGCTGTCGTAGAGGCAATTGGGTATCCCTCTCACGGCCTTATAAAACCGCGTATCGCGACGCGACCTTCGCCATCGGTCGTCCGAAAGAACGATCTACTGCTTAGGCTATACGACGACGGGGACGTACGCGCCGCCGCCGAGTTATTCTCGAAAAACGAAAAAACCGTTCCGGACCCCCCCGAGACCGACTTTGACCGGTCGTATCTTCCAAACGGTACCGTCCACGTCAAAATTACCCCTTACCCGATATATTCTTCTCGACGAGTACTAGCCGATACCCGCACGTTCAAAAAAAAAAAAAAAAAAAATAAGTCCAGTCAACGACTTTGACAGGTAAACAATGAAATCCCTAACGAATTTCCTATCTTCTATATATTACGAGATTTATTTAATATTTATACGTTAACACCTATATAGTTACCCGTAAAGACGTATTGTTTACTATAAAACCTAATCCGACAGCCTTTTCATATACCTAATCAAGAACGTTAGTGAATTTTTTCGTTGAACTATTTAGAACACTGCGAGAAGGCGCAGCAGGCGCGAAATTTGAATATTATGGAATAACTTAAAACATGCTATCTCCCTAAAAATACAGATATATATGTCATGATAAACACATTTGTCAATATTCTATTTGATGAAATGTATAAATTGTAGAAGGATGACTTAAATATTTATGGCTACAAACAGTGTCCGTAATTATTTCAATGTGACATGTAATACTACGTTTATATGTCAAAAATTAGATACAAATATCCGATATAAATGACATTACGAATGTAAATTCCAGTAAATACATTGTTTTGCTTTAAGAACACTGCGAGGAAGACGAATATTGCAGGCGGGTAATTTGAATATTATGGAATAACTTAAAACATGCTATCTCCCTAAAAATACAGATATATATGTCATGATAAACACATTTGTCAATATTGTATTTAATGAAATGTATAAATAGTAGAAGGATGACTTAAATATTTATGGCTACAAAGAATGTCCGTAATTATTATATTGCAGGCGCGAAATTTAAATATTATGGAATAACTTAAAACATGCTATCTCCCTAAAAATACAGATACATATGTCATGATAAACACATTTGTCAATATTCTATTTGATAAAATGTATAAATTGTAGAAGGATGACTTAAATATTTATAGCTACAAACGGGCGCATAATTTAAATATTATGGAATAACTGAAAACATGCTATCTCCCTAAAAATACAGATACATATGTCATGATAAACACATTTGTCAATATTCTATTTGATAAAATGTATAAATTGTTGAAGGATGACTTAAATATTTATAGCTACAAACAGTGTTCGTAATTATTATATTGCAGGCGCGAAATTTGAATATTATGGAATAACTTAAAACATGCTATCTCCCTAAAAATACAGGTATATATGTCATGATAAACACATTTGTCAATATTCTATTTGATGAAATGTATAAATTGTAGAAGGATGGCTTAAATATTTATGGCTAGAAACAGTGTCCGTAATTATTATATTGCAGGCGCGAAATTTGAATATTATGGAATAACTTAAAACATGCTATCTCCCTAAAAATACAGATATATATGTCATGATAAACACATTTGTCAATTTTCTATTTGATGAAATGTATAAATTGTAGAAGGATGACTTAAATATTTATGGCTACAAACAGGGTCCGTAATTATTTCAATGTGACATGAATACTACGTTTATATATCAAAAATTAGATACAAGTATCCGATATAAATGACATTATGAATGTAAATTCCACTGAATACATTGTTTTGCTTTTAGTACACCGGGAAAACACGAATATTTCGGGCGCGTAATTTGAATATTATGGAATAACTTAAAACATGCTATTTCTCTAAAAATACAGATATATATGTCATGACAAACACATTTGCCAATATTCTATTTGATGAAATGTATAAATTGTAGAAGGATGACTTAAATATTTATAGCTACAAACAAGGTCCGTAATTATTTCAATGTGACATGTAATAGGTACTACGTTTATATGTCAAAAATTACATACAAATATCCGATATAAGTGACATCTAACACGAAACGCGAAAAGTCAAATTCATAACCTCATTACGTAAAATAATGGAAAAAATAGTACATGACGTCATTTATTTATTACCAAAACAATATATTTAAAAATTAAATACATTAAAATACGTCTACGTACAAAATTCCATCTTTAATATAGCAAAATACATTTGCCGGCTTTCATAATAAATGTTTGACGGTCTGCGTTACCACGTTTGCCGGCAACATTTGAATTGTCAAAACGGACTTTTACACTTACAAGGTTACTTATGATTTTTCTCGATAGCATTTATACATAAAACTCTCAACAATATTTCCAGTACTATAACTATAAAAAAGCGATTCTGTTGCTTCCAAAGAAAATTTTAAAAATAATGACTATAAACAATATCAATTATTTTGAATATTTTATCTCGGTAGTATTTAATTTCAACCGACCACTTACTATATTAATTTTTTTTGCGTTGTCCAGATAATAATATCAATTTCTAAAATGTATTTTATTGCAATTTTTTACTCCAGTAAAAACATTTCTAATTTTTCTACCGTATAGTATTTATCAGAATTTTGTTAGGTTAATGTTAACCCACTGTCATATATGAACGCGTTCAGCGAGAATAGCTCCTATTAACATGCGCTATGTATGTATACAGTACATTAAAAATACTTGCTATTTAAAGGGTTATCTTTTTTATATAATAAATTAAACCATGTACCAATATTTTAACATTATTTATGTCACGTTTGCATTTTAAGTATCAGTTTGCAGTGAAGATTAATTTTTTTTTATTTCTCATTTACAGATTGCAGATTATGTTGATACACATGAAAGCAAGACATGTTATGTGTGAATTCTGTGACGACAACAACAACACTTATTATTTTAATTAGCGGAAGATGGCGAGAAGATGCCATATACCATTATTTAATTTAATACAATTTTATACATTAGACAACAATTACGATTTAAGTGTACCGCGTAAAATTCATTTCACCTGTAAGTTGTAATTTGTATTACAGAAATCTGTTCCAAAGTTTCTCTCTATCTGTTTGAAAAAAAAAAATTATAATGCCAGAATTCGTCTTTTACTTTTTATACATTTTTATTATAATATTCACAACAAATAATTCATATTAAATTCTACAAGACTACATTCTCTTAGAAATTAAAGTCAATAATTTAATTATAACAGTTATAGAAAGAAATGTCGAATTTTAAGCGTCCATAACCTCATTACGTAAAATAATGAAAAAAATACTACATTACACCTTTTACCTTTTATTTATTACCAAAAAATGTATTTAAATAATAAATACGTATCAAACCGTTTATTAGATACCTACCACGTACAAAATACCATCTTTTATATAGCGATATTTCTTCCCGTTGACCGTCTACATTAGCGCGTCTGGGATGAAAATTTGAACTGTCAAGACGGACTTTTTATTCTGCGTTTACATCGAGATCATTAGTTGTTGGTTTTTCGTTAAAACATTTTATGATTGTCATTAAGATAATATATACATATAGTATTGAGATTAATTAAATAATCGTAGATGTAACACTTTACCAAATAACTTAACTCTATCTTAATAGATGGCAGCATATTTCACATACACATATTTTAGCAAGCGCGCAATTTGAATATTATGGAATAACTTAAAACATGCTATCTCCCTAAAAATACAGATATATATGTTATGATAAACACATTTGTCAATATTCTCTTTGATGAAATGTATAAATTGTAGAAGGATGACTTAAATATTTATGGCTACAAACAGGGTCCGTAATTATTTCATGATGATGTTGAAAGTTAGATACAAATATCCCGTATAAATGACGGTATAAATGTAAAATCCACTGAATACGTTGTTTTTCTTTTCTTTATTTTAAAGCCATCTTGAATGACAAACTCAGTAGCGTGCACACGAGCGCAGTATGATTGAAATATTCTGCTATTGATATTATAATAATATACATTGTGTAAACCAAAGACTGCCAAAGTTTTCCCAGCATATAGAGCAAATAAATAGAATTAAAACATTTTATTATAAAGTAGGCGTTAAAATAAATAGTTTTCCAGAAAAACAAAAGCAAAGTTCCAACTTTTCAATCGCGCCATCTTAAGCAGTTATATGTATTTTAAAATGTGAATTTTAAAATGAACTTATCACCTAAATACAAAGAAAAAAATTGTTAAATATGGAAGTTTCTTCTACAATCTAAGCTAAGGTAAAAAAAAATTGAAATCGAAGTACATAGGTACATGTAAAATGTCTATAGCTTTGGCAACGCTGAAACATGACTTACCATAACTTTATACAAACGGATATGTTACTGCAGGTACGGACTGCGGCGTCGATGAGAAAATGGCAGACGTTGCACCTTTGAAGAATAAACTGCCTCATACAATCCAGTAATCCAACAAGTAGTGTATGTTTAAAATTTACCCAATAATGCCGAAGTATTAAAAAATTGTATAAAAGATACTATATCCGCCTTACCAATTCAGGAAATTCGAAATAGTTTTAGGGAACTGCGACGGAAGTTGCAAATGAAGATGACACAATTGCAATACTGACCAATATTGGACTTTATCAAAGAAGGTAGATCATTCTAAAAATTTGCATAATACCATAGCTTTTCATTCTGAACAAGTTTTCTTAGTAATACTTTGGCGTACTGCGAATGGAAGAGGTAGTTTACCTAGAACTAAAATTAGTGCTTTCTCAACTGTAAAGGCCTAATTAAATTTAAAAAATCAAAAGCAAACTAAAAATTAGTATCAGTCCAAGCAGGGCGGAATTCCAAAATATTGAATTCTAATTCGGAAATCTTTGGTCAATCATATCTATCGTAAACTCAATCCGGGGAAATACACTATAATAAATCAAATATTAAACTGTACGAGTTTGGTGGACCAGCTATTATATATCTGCGGAGATAGCGCTGGTCTCTCAAGGCGGTGCTGGTCTATAGTGGTGGTTCTGATCTGTTGAGGGGGTGCTGGTCTGTTGAGGGGGTGCTGGTCTGTGGAGGTGGTGCTGGTCTGTTGAGGTGGTGCTGGTCTGTTGAGGTGGTCCAAACTCGAAGAGTTTGGGTGGGTCAGCTAGTTACTATAATAATAGCTGTCGCAGAGGTAAACGGGGCTCCCTCCTGAGACCTTACGAAAGGACTAAACTCGAAAAGGGGGTGCCGATCGACGGGAAAAGGATTTTTCTAATCAACTGTCTAGGTTTCACCGCAGACCAACGTCCGAATCCTGTAAGATTAGCAAACGAATTAAAAATTCGCGTTGGAGCGGACTTTGAGCGCTTATATCTCCCGAACGGTTAACGCTACGCCAAAACTATTCATGTCCGAACATATTCTCCTCGACGAGTACTTGGTTATTTTGGGAAAAAAAAATTTTTTCCGATTAAAACTAAAAAATACAGCGTCGGGGCGCCGACGCCCAATAAGACGACGCTTTCCCAGACGTGACCGCCGAACCGGCCGTATTTATAATGACGATTTCCAAAATTTCAAAGTTCCAACGCCTTTCTAAACCGCTTATTTTTTGATAAACGTCGCCAAAATTCCTCAAAACAGATAGGTACTAGATATTTCTATATGAGAATATGATATCTCGAATTTACGAGCTCCTGTGGCGCATCGGAACGGACGGTGGCCCACGGCGCTAGAGGTACGGCGTTCAAATCTCGACGAGGGATACTATGGCTTTTTTCTTTGGTTTTTTGTTTTTTTTTATTAATGATTGAAAAGAATAATATATAAAATAAAGAAGTCTTCATTTCAACGGCGACGAAACACAAGAAATAATAATTAAAAAAACACGATGAATCATTAAATGCGTTAAAGAATTTCCAATTTTTTACAATTGTCCGATTGGAAAAACGTTATTATTTATACTAAAAATCGTTTCTTATTTTGTGGTTCAATAAATACCACAAGTAGTAATAATTACAAACATCTCTCCATGTCTAAAAGTAATTTAAAAATATGAAACAAGTAAGAATAGTTTAATTATCTGTATGTCAGTGTATTATCGAGATTATACTAAGTATATATCTACATATTTTCGAAAGAGCTAAAAAGTCTTATTTGTATACATTCAGGGGAAATTGAATGTCAATATTTTAGGGAACGATTTTATGATGTATTTTAAAAAGGAAACTTATATAAACTTATATATGAACGTGTGACCTAAACGTCTGTCAAAGTAGGTAGCTGAAATTCCGTACGAACGCCACTGGTGGAATTAAAAAAAAATGGGGAACACTCAATAATGCCTCTTGATACATACTACACGTATACCACGTTTCATTAAAATATCTAAAGTGGTATTACAGGAATTAATAAAAAACTATTTATTTTCGAAAACTTTATCACCCTGTATCTCAAAAGTTAAGACCTTTAGGTCATATGTTCATATGAAGTTTTCTCTTTAACATGACGAGTAGTATACGGTCCTGCGACGTCCAGCAAAAAAAAAAAACTATTTATTTTCGAAAACTTTATCACCCTGTATCTCAAAAGCTAAGACCTTTAGGTCATATGTTCATATGAAGTTTTCTTTTTATCATGACGACTAATATACGATCCCGCTACGTCCAGCAAAAAAAAAACTATTTATTTTCGAAAACTTTATCACCCTGTATCTCAAAAGTTAAGACCTTTAGGTCATATGTTCATATGAAGTTTTCTTTTTATCATGACGAGTAGTATGCGATCCCGCGACGTCCAGCAAAACAAAAAAAAAAAAAACGTTCCCTGAAATATGGACATTCATTTTGGAAAGTGCCTGTATAGCGGGTTTTATTCAATCAAAGTCGGCCATATTCCGCTCTTTACTATAATAATAGCTGTCGCAGAGGTAAACGGGGCTCCCTCCTGAGACCTTACGAAAGGACTAAACTCGAAAAGGGGGTGCCGATCGACGGGAAAAGGATTTTTCTAATCAACTGTCTAGGTTTCACCGCAGACCAACGTCCGAATCCTGTAAGATTAGCAAACGAATTAAAAATTCGCGTTGGAGCGGACTTTGAGCGCTTATATCTCCCGAACGGTTAACGCTACGCCAAAACTATTCATGTCCGAACATATTCTCCTCGACGAGTACTTGGTTATTTTGGGGAAAAAATTTTTTCCGATTAAAACTAAAAAATACAGCGTCGGGGCGCCGACGCCCAATAAGACGACGCTTTCCCAGACGTGACCGCCGAACCGGCCGTATTTATAATGACGATTTCCAAAATTTCAAAGTTCCAACGCCTTTCTAAACCGCTTATTTTTTGATAAACGTCGCCAAAATTCCTCAAAACAGATAGGTACTAGATATTTCTATATGAGAATATGATATCTCGAATTTACGAGCTCCTGTGGCGCATCGGAACGGACGGTGGCCCACGGCGCTAGAGGTACGGCGTTCAAATCTCGACGAGGGATACTATGGCTTTTTTCTTTGGTTTTTTGTTTTTTTTTATTAATGATTGAAAAGAATAATATATAAAATAAAGAAGTCTTCATTTCAACGGCGACGAAACACAAGAAATAATAATTAAAAAAACACGATGAATCATTAAATGCGTTAAAGAATTTCCAATTTTTTACAATTGTCCGATTGGAAAAACGTTATTATTTATACTAAAAATCGTTTCTTATTTTGTGGTTCAATAAATACCACAAGTAGTAATAATTACAAACATCTCTCCATGTCTAAAAGTAATTTAAAAATATGAAACAAGTAAGAATAGTTTAATTATCTGTATGTCAGTGTATTATCGAGATTATACTAAGTATATATCTACATATTTTCGAAAGAGCTAAAAAGTCTTATTTGTATACATTCAGGGGAAATTGAATGTCAATATTTTAGGGAACGATTTTATGATGTATTTTAAAAAGGAAACTTATATAAACTTATATATGAACGTGTGACCTAAACGTCTGTCAAAGTAGGTAGCTGAAATTCCGTACGAACGCCACTGGTGGAATTAAAAAAAATGGGGAACACTCAATAATGCCTCTTGATACATACTACACGTATACCACGTTTCATTAAAATATCTAAAGTGGTATTACAGGAATTAATAAAAAACTATTTATTTTCGAAAACTTTATCACCCTGTATCTCAAAAGTTAAGACCTTTAGGTCATATGTTCATATGAAGTTTTCTCTTTAACATGACGAGTAGTATACGGTCCTGCGACGTCCAGCAAAAAAAAAAAAAAAAAAAAACTATTTATTTTCGAAAACTTTATCACCCTGTATCTCAAAAGCTAAGACCTTTAGGTCATATGTTCATATGAAGTTTTCTTTTTATCATGACGACTAATATACGATCCCGCTACGTCCAGCAAAAAAAAAACTATTTATTTTCGAAAACTTTATCACCCTGTATCTCAAAAGTTAAGACCTTTAGGTCATATGTTCATATGAAGTTTTCTTTTTATCATGACGAGTAGTATGCGATCCCGCGACGTCCAGCAAAAAAAAAAAAAAAAAACGTTCCCTGAAATATGGACATTCATTTTGGAAAGTGCCTGTATAGCGGGTTTTATTCAATCAAAGTCGGCCATATTCCGCTCTTTACTATAATAATAGCTGTCGCAGAGGTAAACGGGGCTCCCTCCTGAGACCTTACGAAAGGACTAAACTCGAAAAGGGGGTGCCGATCGACGGGAAAAGGATTTTTCTAATCAACTGTCTAGGTTTCACCGCAGACCAACGTCCGAATCCTGTAAGATTAGCAAACGAATTAAAAATTCGCGTTGGAGCGGACTTTGAGCGCTTATATCTCCCGAACGGTTAACGCTACGCCAAAACTATTCATGTCCGAACATATTCTCCTCGACGAGTACTTGGTTATTTTGGGGAAAAAAATTTT
The DNA here is from genome assembly GCA_023690525.1 of Holotrichia oblita. Lineage (NCBI taxonomy): Eukaryota > Metazoa > Arthropoda > Insecta > Coleoptera > Scarabaeidae > Holotrichia > Holotrichia oblita. Next base: position 72,971,278 of record CM043019.1, on the reverse strand, counting down.
TTCCGATTAAAACTAAAAAATACAGCGTCGGGGCGCCGACGCCCAATAAGACGACGCTTTCCCAGACGTGACCGCCGAACCGGCCGTATTTATAATGACGATTTCCAAAATTTCAAAGTTCCAACGCCTTTCTAAACCGCTTATTTTTTGATAAACGTCGCCAAAATTCCTCAAAACAGATAGGTACTAGATATTTCTATATGAGAATATGATATCTCGAATTTACGAGCTCCTGTGGCGCATCGGAACGGACGGTGGCCCACGGCGCTAGAGGTACGGCGTTCAAATCTCGACGAGGGATACTATGGCTTTTTTCTTTGGTTTTTTGTTTTTTTTTATTAATGATTGAAAAGAATAATATATAAAATAAAGAAGTCTTCATTTCAACGGCGACGAAACACAAGAAATAATAATTAAAAAAACACGATGAATCATTAAATGCGTTAAAGAATTTCCAATTTTTTACAATTGTCCGATTGGAAAAACGTTATTATTTATACTAAAAATCGTTTCTTATTTTGTGGTTCAATAAATACCACAAGTAGTAATAATTACAAACATCTCTCCATGTCTAAAAGTAATTTAAAAATATGAAACAAGTAAGAATAGTTTAATTATCTGTATGTCAGTGTATTATCGAGATTATACTAAGTATATATCTACATATTTTCGAAAGAGCTAAAAAGTCTTATTTGTATACATTCAGGGGAAATTGAATGTCAATATTTTAGGGAACGATTTTATGATGTATTTTAAAAAGGAAACTTATATAAACTTATATATGAACGTGTGACCTAAACGTCTGTCAAAGTAGGTAGCTGAAATTCCGTACGAACGCCACTGGTGGAATTAAAAAAAAATGGGGAACACTCAATAATGCCTCTTGATACATACTACACGTATACCACGTTTCATTAAAATATCTAAAGTGGTATTACAGGAATTAATAAAAAACTATTTATTTTCGAAAACTTTATCACCCTGTATCTCAAAAGTTAAGACCTTTAGGTCATATGTTCATATGAAGTTTTCTCTTTAACATGACGAGTAGTATACGGTCCTGCGACGTCCAGCAAAAAAAAAAACTATTTATTTTCGAAAACTTTATCACCCTGTATCTCAAAAGCTAAGACCTTTAGGTCATATGTTCATATGAAGTTTTCTTTTTATCATGACGACTAATATACGATCCCGCTACGTCCAGCAAAAAAAAAAAACTATTTATTTTCGAAAACTTTATCACCCTGTATCTCAAAAGTTAAGACCTTTAGGTCATATGTTCATATGAAGTTTTCTTTTTATCATGACGAGTAGTATGCGATCCCGCGACGTCCAGCAAAAAAAAAAAAAAAAAAAACGTTCCCTGAAATATGGACATTCATTTTGGAAAGTGCCTGTATAGCGGGTTTTATTCAATCAAAGTCGGCCATATTCCGCTCTTTACTATAATAATAGCTGTCGCAGAGGTAAACGGGGCTCCCTCCTGAGACCTTACGAAAGGACTAAACTCGAAAAGGGGGTGCCGATCGACGGGAAAAGGATTTTTCTAATCAACTGTCTAGGTTTCACCGCAGACCAACGTCCGAATCCTGTAAGATTAGCAAACGAATTAAAAATTCGCGTTGGAGCGGACTTTGAGCGCTTATATCTCCCGAACGGTTAACGCTACGCCAAAACTATTCATGTCCGAACATATTCTCCTCGACGAGTACTTGGTTATTTTGGGGAAAAAAAATTTTTTCCGATTAAAACTAAAAAATACAGCGTCGGGGCGCCGACGCCCAATAAGACGACGCTTTCCCAGACGTGACCGCCGAACCGGCCGTATTTATAATGACGATTTCCAAAATTTCAAAGTTCCAACGCCTTTCTAAACCGCTTATTTTTTGATAAACGTCGCCAAAATTCCTCAAAACAGATAGGTACTAGATATTTCTATATGAGAATATGATATCTCGAATTTACGAGCTCCTGTGGCGCATCGGAACGGACGGTGGCCCACGGCGCTAGAGGTACGGCGTTCAAATCTCGACGAGGGATACTATGGCTTTTTTCTTTGGTTTTTTGTTTTTTTTTTTATTAATGATTGAAAAGAATAATATATAAAATAAAGAAGTCTTCATTTCAACGGCGACGAAACACAAGAAATAATAATTAAAAAAACACGATGAATCATTAAATGCGTTAAAGAATTTCCAATTTTTTACAATTGTCCGATTGGAAAAACGTTATTATTTATACTAAAAATCGTTTCTTATTTTGTGGTTCAATAAATACCACAAGTAGTAATAATTACAAACATCTCTCCATGTCTAAAAGTAATTTAAAAATATGAAACAAGTAAGAATAGTTTAATTATCTGTATGTCAGTGTATTATCGAGATTATACTAAGTATATATCTACATATTTTCGAAAGAGCTAAAAAGTCTTATTTGTATACATTCAGGGGAAATTGAATGTCAATATTTTAGGGAACGATTTTATGATGTATTTTAAAAAGGAAACTTATATAAACTTATATATGAACGTGTGACCTAAACGTCTGTCAAAGTAGGTAGCTGAAATTCCGTACGAACGCCACTGGTGGAATTAAAAAAAAATGGGGAACACTCAATAATGCCTCTTGATACATACTACACGTATACCACGTTTCATTAAAATATCTAAAGTGGTATTACAGGAATTAATAAAAAACTATTTATTTTCGAAAACTTTATCACCCTGTATCTCAAAAGTTAAGACCTTTAGGTCATATGTTCATATGAAGTTTTCTCTTTAACATGACGAGTAGTATACGGTCCTGCGACGTCCAGCAAAAAAAAAAAAAACTATTTATTTTCGAAAACTTTATCACCCTGTATCTCAAAAGCTAAGACCTTTAGGTCATATGTTCATATGAAGTTTTCTTTTTATCATGACGACTAATATACGATCCCGCTACGTCCAGCAAAAAAAAAACTATTTATTTTCGAAAACTTTATCACCCTGTATCTCAAAAGTTAAGACCTTTAGGTCATATGTTCATATGAAGTTTTCTTTTTATCATGACGAGTAGTATGCGATCCCGCGACGTCCAGCAAAAAAAAAAAAAAAAAAAACGTTCCCTGAAATATGGACATTCATTTTGGAAAGTGCCTGTATAGCGGGTTTTATTCAATCAAAGTCGGCCATATTCCGCTCTTTACTATAATAATAGCTGTCGCAGAGGTAAACGGGGCTCCCTCCTGAGACCTTACGAAAGGACTAAACTCGAAAAGGGGGTGCCGATCGACGGGAAAAGGATTTTTCTAATCAACTGTCTAGGTTTCACCGCAGACCAACGTCCGAATCCTGTAAGATTAGCAAACGAATTAAAAATTCGCGTTGGAGCGGACTTTGAGCGCTTATATCTCCCGAACGGTTAACGCTACGCCAAAACTATTCATGTCCGAACATATTCTCCTCGACGAGTACTTGGTTATTTTGGGGAAAAAATTTTTTCCGATTAAAACTAAAAAATACAGCGTCGGGGCGCCGACGCCCAATAAGACGACGCTTTCCCAGACGTGACCGCCGAACCGGCCGTATTTATAATGACGATTTCCAAAATTTCAAAGTTCCAACGCCTTTCTAAACCGCTTATTTTTTGATAAACGTCGCCAAAATTCCTCAAAACAGATAGGTACTAGATATTTCTATATGAGAATATGATATCTCGAATTTACGAGCTCCTGTGGCGCATCGGAACGGACGGTGGCCCACGGCGCTAGAGGTACGGCGTTCAAATCTCGACGAGGGATACTATGGCTTTTTTCTTTGGTTTTTTTTTTTTTTTATTAATGATTGAAAAGAATAATATATAAAATAAAGAAGTCTTCATTTCAACGGCGACGAAACACAAGAAATAATAATTAAAAAAACACGATGAATCATTAAATGCGTTAAAGAATTTCCAATTTTTTACAATTGTCCGATTGGAAAAACGTTATTATTTATACTAAAAATCGTTTCTTATTTTGTGGTTCAATAAATACCACAAGTAGTAATAATTACAAACATCTCTCCATGTCTAAAAGTAATTTAAAAATATGAAACAAGTAAGAATAGTTTAATTATCTGTATGTCAGTGTATTATCGAGATTATACTAAGTATATATCTACATATTTTCGAAAGAGCTAAAAAGTCTTATTTGTATACATTCAGGGGAAATTGAATGTCAATATTTTAGGGAACGATTTTATGATGTATTTTAAAAAGGAAACTTATATAAACTTATATATGAACGTGTGACCTAAACGTCTGTCAAAGTAGGTAGCTGAAATTCCGTACGAACGCCACTGGTGGAATTAAAAAAAAATGGGGAACACTCAATAATGCCTCTTGATACATACTACACGTATACCACGTTTCATTAAAATATCTAAAGTGGTATTACAGGAATTAATAAAAAACTATTTATTTTCGAAAACTTTATCACCCTGTATCTCAAAAGTTAAGACCTTTAGGTCATATGTTCATATGAAGTTTTCTCTTTAACATGACGAGTAGTATACGGTCCTGCGACGTCCAGCAAAAAAAAAAAAACTATTTATTTTCGAAAACTTTATCACCCTGTATCTCAAAAGCTAAGACCTTTAGGTCATATGTTCATATGAAGTTTTCTTTTTATCATGACGACTAATATACGATCCCGCTACGTCCAGCAAAAAAAAACTATTTATTTTCGAAAACTTTATCACCCTGTATCTCAAAAGTTAAGACCTTTAGGTCATATGTTCATATGAAGTTTTCTTTTTATCATGACGAGTAGTATGCGATCCCGCGACGTCCAGCAAAAAAAAAAAAAAAAACGTTCCCTGAAATATGGACATTCATTTTGGAAAGTGCCTGTATAGCGGGTTTTATTCAATCAAAGTCGGCCATATTCCGCTCTTTACTATAATAATAGCTGTCGCAGAGGTAAACGGGGCTCCCTCCTGAGACCTTACGAAAGGACTAAACTCGAAAAGGGGGTGCCGATCGACGGGAAAAGGATTTTTCTAATCAACTGTCTAGGTTTCACCGCAGACCAACGTCCGAATCCTGTAAGATTAGCAAACGAATTAAAAATTCGCGTTGGAGCGGACTTTGAGCGCTTATATCTCCCGAACGGTTAACGCTACGCCAAAACTATTCATGTCCGAACATATTCTCCTCGACGAGTACTTGGTTATTTTGGGGAAAAAAATTTTTTCCGATTAAAACTAAAAAATACAGCGTCGGGGCGCCGACGCCCAATAAGACGACGCTTTCCCAGACGTGACCGCCGAACCGGCCGTATTTATAATGACGATTTCCAAAATTTCAAAGTTCCAACGCCTTTCTAAACCGCTTATTTTTTGATAAACGTCGCCAAAATTCCTCAAAACAGATAGGTACTAGATATTTCTATATGAGAATATGATATCTCGAATTTACGAGCTCCTGTGGCGCATCGGAACGGACGGTGGCCCACGGCGCTAGAGGTACGGCGTTCAAATCTCGACGAGGGATACTATGGCTTTTTTCTTTGGTTTTTTGTTTTTTTTTATTAATGATTGAAAAGAATAATATATAAAATAAAGAAGTCTTCATTTCAACGGCGACGAAACACAAGAAATAATAATTAAAAAAACACGATGAATCATTAAATGCGTTAAAGAATTTCCAATTTTTTACAATTGTCCGATTGGAAAAACGTTATTATTTATACTAAAAATCGTTTCTTATTTTGTGGTTCAATAAATACCACAAGTAGTAATAATTACAAACATCTCTCCATGTCTAAAAGTAATTTAAAAATATGAAACAAGTAAGAATAGTTTAATTATCTGTATGTCAGTGTATTATCGAGATTATACTAAGTATATATCTACATATTTTCGAAAGAGCTAAAAAGTCTTATTTGTATACATTCAGGGGAAATTGAATGTCAATATTTTAGGGAACGATTTTATGATGTATTTTAAAAAGGAAACTTATATAAACTTATATATGAACGTGTGACCTAAACGTCTGTCAAAGTAGGTAGCTGAAATTCCGTACGAACGCCACTGGTGGAATTAAAAAAAAATGGGGAACACTCAATAATGCCTCTTGATACATACTACACGTATACCACGTTTCATTAAAATATCTAAAGTGGTATTACAGGAATTAATAAAAAACTATTTATTTTCGAAAACTTTATCACCCTGTATCTCAAAAGTTAAGACCTTTAGGTCATATGTTCATATGAAGTTTTCTCTTTAACATGACGAGTAGTATACGGTCCTGCGACGTCCAGCAAAAAAAAAAAACTATTTATTTTCGAAAACTTTATCACCCTGTATCTCAAAAGCTAAGACCTTTAGGTCATATGTTCATATGAAGTTTTCTTTTTATCATGACGACTAATATACGATCCCGCTACGTCCAGCAAAAAAAAAACTATTTATTTTCGAAAACTTTATCACCCTGTATCTCAAAAGTTAAGACCTTTAGGTCATATGTTCATATGAAGTTTTCTTTTTATCATGACGAGTAGTATGCGATCCCGCGACGTCCAGCAAAAAAAAAAAAAAAAAAAACGTTCCCTGAAATATGGACATTCATTTTGGAAAGTGCCTGTATAGCGGGTTTTATTCAATCAAAGTCGGCCATATTCCGCTCTTAGTATATAATAATTGGTGTCGTTGAGGTAAACGGGGCACCCTCCTGAGACCTTACGAAAGGACTAAACTCGAAAAGGGGGGTGCCGATCGACGGGAAAAGGATTTTTCTAATCAACTGTCTAGGTTTCGCCGCAGACCAACGTCCGAATCCTGTAAGATTAGCAAACGAATTAAAAATTCGCGTTGGAGCGGACTTTGAGCGCTTATATCTCCCGAACGGTTAACGCTACGCCAAAACTATTCATGTCCGAACATATTCTCCTCGACGAGTACTTGGTTATTTTGGGGAAAAAAAATTTTTTCCGATTAAAACTAAAAAATACAGCGTCGGGGCGCCGACGCCCAATAAGACGACGCTTTCCCAGACGTGACCGCCGAACCGGCCGTATTTATAATGACGATTTCCAAAATTTCAAAGTTCCAACGCCTTTCTAAACCGCTTATTTTTTGATAAACGTCGCCAAAATTCCTCAAAACAGATAGGTACTAGATATTTCTATATGAGAATATGATATCTCGAATTTACGAGCTCCTGTGGCGCATCGGAACGGACGGTGGCCCACGGCGCTAGAGGTACGGCGTTCAAATCTCGACGAGGGATACTATGGTTTTTTTCTTTGGTTTTTTGTTTTTTTTTATTAATGATTGAAAAGAATAATATATAAAATAAAGAAGTCTTCATTTCAACGGCGACGAAACACAAGAAATAATAATTAAAAAAACACGATGAATCATTAAATGCGTTAAAGAATTTCCAATTTTTTACAATTGTCCGATTGGAAAAACGTTATTATTTATACTAAAAATCGTTTCTTATTTTGTGGTTCAATAAATACCACAAGTAGTAATAATTACAAACATCTCTCCATGTCTAAAAGTAATTTAAAAATATGAAACAAGTAAGAATAGTTTAATTATCTGTATATCAGTGTATTATCGAGATTATACTAAGTATATATCTACATATTTTCGAAAGAGCCAAAAAGTCTTATTTGTATACATTCAGGGGAAATTGAATGTCAATATTTTAGGGAACGATTTTTTGATGTATTTTAAAAAGGAAACTTATATAAACTTATATATGAACGTGTGACCTAAACGTCTGTCAAAGTAGGTAGCTGAAATTCCGTACGAACGCCACTGGTGGAATTAAAAAAAAATGGGGAACACTCAATAATGCCTCTTGATACATACTACACGTATACCACGTTTCATTAAAATATCTAAAGTGGTATTACAGGAATTAATAAAAAACTATTTATTTTCGAAAACTTTATCACCCTGTATCTCAAAAGTTAAGACCTTTAGGTCATATGTTCATATGAAGTTTTCTCTTTAACATGACGAGTAGTATACGGTCCCGCTACCTCAGCAAAAAAAAAAAAAAACTATTTATTTTCGAAAACTTTATCACCCTGTATCTCAAAAGCTAAGACCTTTAGGTCATATGTTCATATGAAGTTTTCTTTTTATCATGACGACTAATATACGATCCCGCTACGTCCAGCAAAAAAAAAAAAAAAAAAAAAAAAAAAAAAAAAAAGATCTGTAGTCAACGACTTTGACAGGTAAACATTGAAATTCCTAACAAATTTCCTCTCTTCTAAAAATTACGAGATTTATTTAATATTTGTACATTAACACCTATACAGTTACCCGTAAGGACTTATTTGTTACTGTAATACGTAATCCGACAGCTTTTTAATCAAGGACGTTAGTGATTTTTTCTTTTAAACTATTTAGAACACTGCGAGAAGACAAATATAGCAGGCGCGCGATTTGAATATTATGAAATAACTTAAAACATGCTGCCTCTCTAAATATACAGATATATATGTCATGATAAACACAATTGTCAATATTCTATTAGATACACATTTCATCTATAAATAATATATTCCGTTATTATTAAATAAAAAACTTGAAAGAAATATCGAATTATAAGCGTTTATAACTTCATTACGTAAAATAAATAAAGAAATACTACATTTCACCTTTTATTTATTACGAAAAAAATATATTTAAATAATAAATACGTTAAATACGTTTATTAGGTACCTACCACGTACAAAATACCATCTTTAAACCTTTCCCGGCTCTCACAATAAATCGTAGGCGGCCTCCGTTAGCCCCACTGCCGTCAAAATTTGAACTGTCAAGACGGACTTTTTATTCTGCGTTTACATCGAGATCATGAGTTGATTTTTCGGTAAAACATTTTGTGATTGTCATTAAGATAATATATACATATAATATTGAGATTAATTAAATAATCGTAGATATAACTGCACTTTACCAAATAACTTAATTGTATCTTAATAGATGGCAGCATATCTGACGTATATACATATGTTTAGTGCAAGGTATCAAGCGCGCAATTTGAATATTATGGTATTTCTGAACACATGTTATCTCTTCAAAAATATAAGTATATACGTCATGTTAAAAACATTTGTCAATATACTAATAGATACACATTTCACCTATAAATAATATATTCCGTTATTATTAATGAAAATAGTTGAAAAAATACATCTAACGCGAAACGTGAAAAGTCAAATTGTAATCGTCAAAACCTCATTACGTAAAATAATGGAAAAAATAGTACATGACGTAATTTACTTATTACCAAAAAAATATATTTAAAAATTAAATACGTTAAAATACGTACAAAATACCATCTTTAATAACTATAGCAAAAATCATTAGGCGGCTCTCATAATAAATCGTTGACGTTAGCGCGTCTGCGATCAAAATTTGAACTGTCAAGACGGACTTTTACACTTAGAAGGTTATAGAGTTTATTAGTTCTTTTCATATTATTACTGGGAAAATTTAATTTCTTCCCAACGATATTAAAAATATTGATAAACACATTTGTCAATACTCTGTTTGATAAAATGTATAAATCGTAGAATGATGACTTAAATTCATAATTCAGCAAGTATACCGGGTAACTGCTAATGAAGCGACCATACTTTACAGTTATGTAAAATAAAGAGCGTTTCTACATAGAATGCCATTGATTTATTGAAATAGTCCGTGAAAAAAATCGATTAAAAATAAAATAAGTATGCACATTGCTTTCATACTGCTCAATTCGTATAACAATTTTTTTTTTCATTTTAGTAGTTCATTAGCTGGGACACCTTCTCGACATATTCTGTCGATTAAAAATCTGTACGAAGTAGAAAATATATACAGGGATACCTCTATCTAAGTATTTAAGAGATCAACGGTATTTTGATTTTATTATAAGTAATATTATCATTATTATTTATTTTCAAACGAATAAGAGTAAGTACGATGGGATAAAAAGAGAGCGTTTCCCTAATAATTTTTAACACACTAAAAAATTGGTCAACCAACATACAGGGTAACTGGTAATGAAACGGTCATACTTTACAGTGTGTAAAGTAAATAGCGTTTCTACATAGAACGCCATTGACATTTATTAAAATGGTTCGTGAAAAAAATCGACAAAATATAAAATAAGTATCGAGGCCGTAGGCCGAGTAGTGTTTAACACACTTAAAAGTTATTGAGGGAGTTTAGATTAACAGAATGCACGCATGTTTCGTGTATATTATTGTAGGTACTCAGGGCTACTGTTATATAAATAATTTTAGAGGTGGCGCTGGTTTCTGAATTAGCTTAGCTACCTTGAAGACGCTTAAAAGTTGTGGAGCGGGTTAAGATTAGCGGAAATGCTGGTCGGTGGGCCGGAAGAGTTCAGTCTAAATTCGAATACTTGGGATGGGTCAGCTTAGACCAAACTCGAAGAGTTTGGGTGGGGTCAACTAGTTTACTATAATAATAGCTGTCGCAGAGGTAAACGGGGCTCCCTCCTGAGACCTTACGAAAGGACTAAACTCGAAAAGGGGGGTGCCGATCGACGGGAAAAGGATTTTTCTAATCAACTGTCTAGGTTTCACCGCAGACCAACGTCCGAATCCTGTAAGATTAGCAAACGAATTAAAAATTCGCGTTGGAGCGGACTTTGAGCGCTTATATCTCCCGAACGGTTAACGCTACGCCAAAACTATTCATGTCCGAACATATTCTCCTCGACGAGTACTTGGTTATTTTGGGGAAAAAAATTTTTTCCGATTAAAACTAAAAAATACAGCGTCGGGGCGCCGACGCCCAATAAGACGACGCTTTCCCAGACGTGACCGCCGAACCGGCCGTATTTATAATGACGATTTCCAAAATTTCAAAGTTCCAACGCCTTTCTAAACCGCTTATTTTTTGATAAACGTCGCCAAAATTCCTCAAAACAGATAGGTACTAGATATTTCTATATGAGAATATGATATCTCGAATTTACGAGCTCCTGTGGCGCATCGGAACGGACGGTGGCCCACGGCGCTAGAGGTACGGCGTTCAAATCTCGACGAGGGATACTATGGCTTTTTTCTTTGGTTTTTTGTTTTTTTTTATTAATGATTGAAAAGAATAATATATAAAATAAAGAAGTCTTCATTTCAACGGCGATGAAACACAAGAAATAATAATTAAAAAAACACGATGAATCATTAAATGCGTTAAAGAATTTCCAATTTTTTACAATTGTCCGATTGGAAAAACGTTATTATTTATACTAAAAATCGTTTCTTATTTTGTGGTTCAATAAATACCACAAGTAGTAATAATTACAAACATCTCTCCATGTCTAAAAGTAATTTAAAAATATGAAACAAGTAAGAATAGTTTAATTATCTGTATGTCAGTGTATTATCGAGATTATACTAAGTATATATCTACATATTTTCGAAAGAGCTAAAAAGTCTTATTTGTATACATTCAGGGGAAATTGAATGTCAATATTTTAGGGAACGATTTTATGATGTATTTTAAAAAGGAAACTTATATAAACTTATATATGAACGTGTGACCTAAACGTCTGTCAAAGTAGGTAGCTGAAATTCCGTACGAACGCCACTGGTGGAATTAAAAAAAAATGGGGAACACTCAATAATGCCTCTTGATACATACTACACGTATACCACGTTTCATTAAAATATCTAAAGTGGTATTACAGGAATTAATAAAAAACTATTTATTTTCGAAAACTTTATCACCCTGTATCTCAAAAGTTAAGACCTTTAGGTCATATGTTCATATGAAGTTTTCTCTTTAACATGACGAGTAGTATACGGTCCTGCGACGTCCAGCAAAAAAAAAAAAAACTATTTATTTTCGAAAACTTTATCACCCTGTATCTCAAAAGCTAAGACCTTTAGGTCATATGTTCATATGAAGTTTTCTTTTTATCATGACGACTAATATACGATCCCGCTACGTCCAGCAAAAAAAAAACTATTTATTTTCGAAAACTTTATCACCCTGTATCTCAAAAGTTAAGACCTTTAGGTCATATGTTCATATGAAGTTTTCTTTTTTATCATGACGAGTAGTATGCGATCCCGCGACGTCCAGCAAAAAAAAAAAAAAAAAAACGTTCCCTGAAATATGGACATTCATTTTGGAAAGTGCCTGTATAGCGGGTTTTATTCAATCAAAGTCGGCCATATTCCGCTCTTTACTATAATAATAGCTGTCGCAGAGGTAAACGGGGCTCCCTCCTGAGACCTTACGAAAGGACTAAACTCGAAAAGGGGGTGCCGATCGACGGGAAAAGGATTTTTCTAATCAACTGTCTAGGTTTCACCGCAGACCAACGTCCGAATCCTGTAAGATTAGCAAACGAATTAAAAATTCGCGTTGGAGCGGACTTTGAGCGCTTATATCTCCCGAACGGTTAACGCTACGCCAAAACTATTCATGTCCGAACATATTCTCCTCGACGAGTACTTGGTTATTTTGGGGAAAAAAATTTTTTCCGATTAAAACTAAAAAATACAGCGTCGGGGCGCCGACGCCCAATAAGACGACGCTTTCCCAGACGTGACCGCCGAACCGGCCGTATTTATAATGACGATTTCCAAAATTTCAAAGTTCCAACGCCTTTCTAAACCGCTTATTTTTTGATAAACGTCGCCAAAATTCCTCAAAACAGATAGGTACTAGATATTTCTATATGAGAATATGATATCTCGAATTTACGAGCTCCTGTGGCGCATCGGAACGGACGGTGGCCCACGGCGCTAGAGGTACGGCGTTCAAATCTCGACGAGGGATACTATGGCTTTTTTCTTTGGTTTTTTGTTTTTTTTTATTAATGATTGAAAAGAATAATATATAAAATAAAGAAGTCTTCATTTCAACGGCGACGAAACACAAGAAATAATAATTAAAAAAACACGATGAATCATTAAATGCGTTAAAGAATTTCCAATTTTTTACAATTGTCCGATTGGAAAAACGTTATTATTTATACTAAAAATCGTTTCTTATTTTGTGGTTCAATAAATACCACAAGTAGTAATAATTACAAACATCTCTCCATGTCTAAAAGTAATTTAAAAATATGAAACAAGTAAGAATAGTTTAATTATCTGTATGTCAGTGTATTATCGAGATTATACTAAGTATATATCTACATATTTTCGAAAGAGCTAAAAAGTCTTATTTGTATACATTCAGGGGAAATTGAATGTCAATATTTTAGGGAACGATTTTATGATGTATTTTAAAAAGGAAACTTATATAAACTTATATATGAACGTGTGACCTAAACGTCTGTCAAAGTAGGTAGCTGAAATTCCGTACGAACGCCACTGGTGGAATTAAAAAAAATGGGGAACACTCAATAATGCCTCTTGATACATACTACACGTATACCACGTTTCATTAAAATATCTAAAGTGGTATTACAGGAATTAATAAAAAACTATTTATTTTCGAAAACTTTATCACCCTGTATCTCAAAAGTTAAGACCTTTAGGTCATATGTTCATATGAAGTTTCTCTTTAACATGACGAGTAGTATACGGTCCTGCGACGTCCAGCAAAAAAAAAAAACTATTTATTTTCGAAAACTTTATCACCCTGTATCTCAAAAGCTAAGACCTTTAGGTCATATGTTCATATGAAGTTTTCTTTTTATCATGACGACTAATATACGATCCCGCTACGTCCAGCAAAAAAAAACTATTTATTTTCGAAAACTTTATCACCCTGTATCTCAAAAAGTTAAGACCTTTAGGTCATATGTTCATATGAAGTTTTCTTTTTATCATGACGAGTAGTATGCGATCCCGCGACGTCCAGCAAAAAAAAAAAAAAAAAACGTTCCCTGAAATATGGACATTCATTTTGGAAAGTGCCTGTATAGCGGGTTTTATTCAATCAAAGTCGGCCATATTCCGCTCTTTACTATAATAATAGCTGTCGCAGAGGTAAACGGGGCTCCCTCCTGAGACCTTACGAAAGGACTAAACTCGAAAAGGGGGGTGCCGATCGACGGGAAAAGGATTTTTCTAATCAACTGTCTAGGTTTCACCGCAGACCAACGTCCGAATCCTGTAAGATTAGCAAACGAATTAAAAATTCGCGTTGGAGCGGACTTTGAGCGCTTATATCTCCCGAACGGTTAACGCTACGCCAAAACTATTCATGTCCGAACATATTCTCCTCGACGAGTACTTGGTTATTTTGGGGAAAAAATTTTTTCCGATTAAAACTAAAAAATACAGCGTCGGGGCGCCGACGCCCAATAAGACGACGCTTTCCCAGACGTGACCGCCGAACCGGCCGTATTTATAATGACGATTTCCAAAATTTCAAAGTTCCAACGCCTTTCTAAACCGCTTATTTTTTGATAAACGTCGCCAAAATTCCTCAAAACAGATAGGTACTAGATATTTCTATATGAGAATATGATATCTCGAATTTACGAGCTCCTGTGGCGCATCGGAACGGACGGTGGCCCACGGCGCTAGAGGTACGGCGTTCAAATCTCGACGAGGGATACTATGGCTTTTTTCTTTGGTTTTTTGTTTTTTTTTATTAATGATTGAAAAGAATAATATATAAAATAAAGAAGTCTTCATTTCAACGGCGACGAAACACAAGAAATAATAATTAAAAAACACGATGAATCATTAAATGCGTTAAAGAATTTCCAATTTTTTACAATTGTCCGATTGGAAAACGTTATTATTTATACTAAAAATCGTTTCTTATTTTGTGGTTCAATAAATACCACAAGTAGTAATAATTACAAACATCTCTCCATGTCTAAAAGTAATTTAAAAATATGAAACAAGTAAGAATAGTTTAATTATCTGTATGTCAGTGTATTATCGAGATTATACTAAGTATATATCTACATATTTTCGAAAGAGCTAAAAAGTCTTATTTGTATACATTCAGGGGAAATTGAATGTCAATATTTTAGGGAACGATTTTATGATGTATTTTAAAAAGGAAACTTATATAAACTTATATATGAACGTGTGACCTAAACGTCTGTCAAAGTAGGTAGCTGAAATTCCGTACGAACGCCACTGGTGGAATTAAAAAAAAATGGGGAACACTCAATAATGCCTCTTGATACATACTACACGTATACCACGTTTCATTAAAATATCTAAAGTGGTATTACAGGAATTAATAAAAAACTATTTATTTTCGAAAACTTTATCACCCTGTATCTCAAAAGTTAAGACCTTTAGGTCATATGTTCATATGAAGTTTCTCTTTAACATGACGAGTAGTATACGGTGCGACGTCCAGCAAAAAAAAAAAACTATTTATTTTCGAAAACTTTATCACCCTGTATCTCAAAAGCTAAGACCTTTAGGTCATATGTTCATATGAAGTTTTCTTTTTATCATGACGACTAATATACGATCCCGCTACGTCCAGCAAAAAAAAAACTATTTATTTTCGAAAACTTTATCACCCTGTATCTCAAAAGTTAAGACCTTTAGGTCATATGTTCATATGAAGTTTTCTTTTTATCATGACGAGTAGTATGCGATCCCGCGACGTCCAGCAAAAAAAAAAAAAAAAACGTTCCCTGAAATATGGACATTCATTTTGGAAAGTGCCTGTATAGCGGGTTTTATTCAATCAAAGTCGGCCATATTCCGCTCTTTACTATAATA
Source organism: Holotrichia oblita (assembly GCA_023690525.1). Classification (NCBI taxonomy): domain Eukaryota; kingdom Metazoa; phylum Arthropoda; class Insecta; order Coleoptera; family Scarabaeidae; genus Holotrichia; species Holotrichia oblita. Next base: position 72,955,609 of record CM043019.1, on the reverse strand, counting down.
ATAGCTGTCGCAGAGGTAAACGGGGCTCCCTCCTGAGACCTTACGAAAGGACTAAACTCGAAAAGGGGGGTGCCGATCGACGGGAAAAGGATTTTTCTAATCAACTGTCTAGGTTTCACCGCAGACCAACGTCCGAATCCTGTAAGATTAGCAAACGAATTAAAAATTCGCGTTGGAGCGGACTTTGAGCGCTTATATCTCCCGAACGGTTAACGCTACGCCAAAACTATTCATGTCCGAACATATTCTCCTCGACGAGTACTTGGTTATTTTGGGGAAAAAAATTTTTTCCGATTAAAACTAAAAAATACAGCGTCGGGGCGCCGACGCCCAATAAGACGACGCTTTCCCAGACGTGACCGCCGAACCGGCCGTATTTATAATGACGATTTCCAAAATTTCAAAGTTCCAACGCCTTTCTAAACCGCTTATTTTTTGATAAACGTCGCCAAAATTCCTCAAAACAGATAGGTACTAGATATTTCTATATGAGAATATGATATCTCGAATTTACGAGCTCCTGTGGCGCATCGGAACGGACGGTGGCCCACGGCGCTAGAGGTACGGCGTTCAAATCTCGACGAGGGATACTATGGCTTTTTTCTTTGGTTTTTTGTTTTTTTTTATTAATGATTGAAAAGAATAATATATAAAATAAAGAAGTCTTCATTTCAACGGCGACGAAACACAAGAAATAATAATTAAAAAAACACGATGAATCATTAAATGCGTTAAAGAATTTCCAATTTTTTTACAATTGTCCGATTGGAAAAACGTTATTATTTATACTAAAAATCGTTTCTTATTTTGTGGTTCAATAAATACCACAAGTAGTAATAATTACAAACATCTCTCCATGTCTAAAAGTAATTTAAAAATATGAAACAAGTAAGAATAGTTTAATTATCTGTATGTCAGTGTATTATCGAGATTATACTAAGTATATATCTACATATTTTCGAAAGAGCTAAAAAGTCTTATTTGTATACATTCAGGGGAAATTGAATGTCAATATTTTAGGGAACGATTTTATGATGTATTTTAAAAAGGAAACTTATATAAACTTATATATGAACGTGTGACCTAAACGTCTGTCAAAGTAGGTAGCTGAAATTCCGTACGAACGCCACTGGTGGAATTAAAAAAAATGGGGAACACTCAATAATGCCTCTTGATACATACTACACGTATACCACGTTTCATTAAAATATCTAAAGTGGTATTACAGGAATTAATAAAAAACTATTTATTTTCGAAAACTTTATCACCCTGTATCTCAAAAGTTAAGACCTTTAGGTCATATGTTCATATGAAGTTTTCTCTTTAACATGACGAGTAGTATACGGTCCTGCGACGTCCAGCAAAAAAAAAAACTATTTATTTTCGAAAACTTTATCACCCTGTATCTCAAAAGCTAAGACCTTTAGGTCATATGTTCATATGAAGTTTTCTTTTTTATCATGACGACTAATATACGATCCCGCTACGTCCAGCAAAAAAAAAACTATTTATTTTCGAAAACTTTATCACCCTGTATCTCAAAAGTTAAGACCTTTAGGTCATATGTTCATATGAAGTTTTCTTTTTATCATGACGAGTAGTATGCGATCCCGCGACGTCCAGCAAAAAAAAAAAAAAAAAAAAAAGATCTGTAGTCAACGACTTTGACAGGTAAACATGGAAATTCCTAACAAATTTCCTCTCTTCTAAAAATTACGAGATTTATTTAATATTTGTACATTAACACCTATACAGTTACCCGTAAGGACTTATTTGTTACTGTAATACGTAATCCGACAGCTTTTTAATATACCTAATCAAGGACGTTAGTGATTTTTTCTTTTAAACTATTTAGAACACTGCGACAAGACAAATATAGCAGGCGCGCGATTTGAATATTATGAAATAACTTAAAACATGCTGCCTCTCTAAATATACAGATATATATGTCATGATAAACACAATTGTCAATATTCTATTAGATACACATTTCATCTATAAATAATATATTCCGTTATTATTAAATAAAAGACTTGAAAGAAATATCGAATTATAAGCGTTCATAACTTCATTACGTAAAATAAATAAAGAAATACTACATTTCACCTTTTATTTATTACGAAAAAAATATATTTAAATAATAAATACGTTAAATACGTTTATTAGGTACCTACCACGTACAAAATACCATCTTTAAACCTTTACCGGCTCTCACAATAAATCGTAGGCGGCCTCCGTTAGCCCCACGGCCGTCAAAATATGAACTGTCAAGACGGACTTTTTATTCTGCGTTTACATCGAGATCATGAGTTGATTTTTCGGTAAAACGTTTTGTGATTGTCATTAAGATAATATATACATATAATATTGAGATTAATTAAATAATCGTAGATATAACTGCACTTTACCAAATAACTTAATTGTATCTTAATAGATGGCAGCATATCTGACGTATATATGTTTAGTGCAAGGTATCAAGCGCGCAATTTGAATATTATGGTATTTCTGAACACATGTTATCTCTTCAAAAATATAAGTATATACGTCATGTTAAAAACATTTGTCAATATACTAATAGATACACATTTTACCTATAAATAATATATTCCGTTATTATTAATAAAAATAGTTGAAAAAATACATCTAACGCGAAACGTGAAAAGTCAAATTGTAATCGTCAAAACCTCATTACGTAAAATAATGGAAAAAATAGTACATGACGTCATTTACTTATTACCAAAAAAATATATTTAAAAATTAAATACGTTAAAATACGTACAAAATACCATCTTTAATAATTATAGCAAAAATCATTAGGCGGCTCTCATAATAAATCGTTGACGTTAGCGCGTCTGCGATCAAAATTTGAACTGTCAAGACGGACTTTTACACTTAGAAGGTTATAGAGTTTATTAGTTCTTTTCATATTATTACTGGGAAAATTTAATTTCTTCCCAACGATATTAAAAATATTGATAAACACATTTGTCAATACTCTGTTTGATAAAATGTATAAATCGTAGAATGATGACTTAAATTCATAATTCAGCAAGTATACCGGGTAACTGCTAATGAAGCGACCATACTTTACAGTTATGTAAAATAAAGAGCGTTTCTACATAGAATGCCATTGATTTATTGAAATAGTCCGTGAAAAAAATCGATTAAAAATAAAATAAGTATGCACATTGCTTTCATACTGCTCAATTCGTATAACAATTTTTTTTTCATTTTAGTAGTTCATTAGCTGGGACACCTTCTCGACATATTCTGTCGATTAAAAATCTGTACGAAGTAGAAAATATATACAGGGATACCTCTAAGTATTTAAGAGATCAACGGTATTTTGATTTTATTATAAGTAATATTATTATTATTATTTAGTTTCAAACGAATAAGAGTAAGTACGATGGGATAAAAATAGAGCGTTTCCCAAATAATTTTTAACAAACTAAAAAATTGGTCAACCAACATACAGGGTAACTGGTAATGAAACGGTCATACTTTACAGTGTGTAAAGTAAATAGCGTTTCTACATAGAACGCCATTGACATTTATTAAAATGGTTCGTGAAAAAAATCGACAAAATATAAAATAAGTATCGAGGCCGTAGGCCGAGTAGTGTTTAACACACTTAAAAGTTATTAAGAGAGTTTAGATTAACAGAATGCACGCATGTTTCGTGTATATTATTGTAGGTACTCAGGGCTACTGTTATATAAATAATTTTAGAGGTGGCGCTGGTTTCTGAATTTGCTTAGCTACTTTGAAGACGCTTAAAAGTTGTGGAGCGGGTTAAGATTAGCGGAAATGCTGGTCGGTGGGCCGGAAGAGTTCAGTCTAAATTCGAATACTTGGGATGGGTCAGCTTAGACCAAACTCGAAGAGTTTGGGTGGGGTCAACTATTAGTATATAATAATTGGTGTCGTTGAGGTAAACGGGGCACCCTCCTGAGACCTTACGAAAGGACTAAACTCGAAAAGGGGGGTGCCGATCGACGGGAAAAGGATTTTTCTAATCAACTGTCTAGGTTTCGCCGCAGACCAACGTCCGAATCCTGTAAGATTAGCAAACGAATTAAAAATTCGCGTTGGAGCGGACTTTGAGCGCTTATATCTCCCGAACGGTTAACGCTACGCCAAAACTATTCATGTCCGAACATATTCTCCTCGACGAGTACTTGGTTATTTTGGGGAAAAAAATTTTTTCCGATTAAAACTAAAAAATACAGCGTCGGGGCGCCGACGCCCAATAAGACGACGCTTTCCCAGACGTGACCGCCGAACCGGCCGTATTTATAATGACGATTTCCAAAATTTCAAAGTTCCAACGCCTTTCTAAACCGCTTATTTTTTGATAAACGTCGCCAAAATTCCTCAAAACAGATAGGTACTAGATATTTCTATATGAGAATATGATATCTCGAATTTACGAGCTCCTGTGGCGCATCGGAACGGACGGTGGCCCACGGCGCTAGAGGTACGGCGTTCAAATCTCGACGAGGGATACTATGGTTTTTTTCTTTGGTTTTTTGTTTTTTTTTATTAATGATTGAAAAGAATAATATATAAAATAAAGAAGTCTTCATTTCAACGGCGACGAAACACAAGAAATAATAATTAAAAAAACACGATGAATCATTAAATGCGTTAAAGAATTTCCAATCTTTTACAATTGTCCGATTGGAAAAACGTTATTATTTATACTAAAAATCGTTTCTTATTTTGTGGTTCAATAAATACCACAAGTAGTAATAATTACAAACATCTCTCCATGTCTAAAAGTAATTTAAAAATATGAAACAAGTAAGAATAGTTTAATTATCTGTATGTCAGTGTATTATCGAGATTATACTAAGTATATATCTACATATTTTCGAAAGAGCTAAAAAGTCTTATTTGTATACATTCAGGGGAAATTGAATGTCAATATTTTAGGGAACGATTTTATGATGTATTTTAAAAAGGAAACTTATATAAACTTATATATGAACGTGTGACCTAAACGTCTGTCAAAGTAGGTAGCTGAAATTCCGTACGAACGCCACTGGTGGAATTAAAAAAAAATGGGGAACACTCAATAATGCCTCTTGATACATACTACACGTATACCACGTTTCATTAAAATATCTAAAGTGGTATTACAGGAATTAATAAAAAACTATTTATTTTCGAAAACTTTATCACCCTGTATCTCAAAAGTTAAGACCTTTAGGTCATATGTTCATATGAAGTTTTCTCTTTAACATGACGAGTAGTATACGGTCCCGCTACCTCAGCAAAAAAAAAAACTATTTATTTTCGAAAACTTTATCACCCTGTATCTCAAAAGCTAAGACCTTTAGGTCATATGTTCATATGAAGTTTTCTTTTTATCATGACGACTAATATACGATCCCGCTACGTCCAGCAAAAAAAAAAAAAAACCCTTCCCTGAAATATGGACATTCATTTTGGAAAGTGCCTGTATAGCGGGTTTTATTCAATCAAGACAGCCATATTCCGCTCTTTAGTATATAATAATTGGTGTCGTTGAGGTAAACGGGGCACCCTCCTGAGACCTTACGAAAGGACTAAACTCGAAAAGGGGGTGCCGATCGACGGGAAAAGGATTTTTCTAATCAACTGTCTAGGTTTCGCCGCAGACCAACGTCCGAATCCTGTAAGATTAGCAAACGAATTAAAAATTCGCGTTGGAGCGGACTTTGAGCGCTTATATCTCCCGAACGGTTAACGCTACGCCAAAACTATTCATGTCCGAACATATTCTCCTCGACGAGTACTTGGTTATTTTGGGAAAAAAATTTTTTCCGATTAAAACTAAAAAATACAGCGTCGGGGCGCCGACGCCCAATAAGACGACGCTTTCCCAGACGTGACCGCCGAACCGGCCGTATTTATAATGACGATTTCCAAAATTTCAAAGTTCCAACGCCTTTCTAAACTGCTTATTTTTTGATAAACGTCGCCAAAATTCCTCAAAACAGATAGGTACTAGATATTTCTATATGAGAATATGATATCTCGAATTTACGAGCTCCTGTGGCGCATCGGAACGGACGGTGGCCCACGGCGCTAGAGGTACGGCGTTCAAATCTCGACGAGGGATACTATGGTTTTTTTCTTTGGTTTTTTGTTTTTTTTTTATTAATGATTGAAAAGAATAATATATAAAATAAAGAAGTCTTCATTTCAACGGCGACGAAACACAAGAAATAATAATTAAAAAAACACGATGAATCATTAAATGCGTTAAAGAATTTCCAATCTTTTACAATTGTCCGATTGGAAAAACGTTATTATTTATACTAAAAATCGTTTCTTATTTTGTGGTTCAATAAATACCACAAGTAGTAATAATTACAAACATCTCTCCATGTCTAAAAGTAATTTAAAAATATGAAACAAGTAAGAATAGTTTAATTATCTGTATGTCAGTGTATTATCGAGATTATACTAAGTATATATCTACATATTTTCGAAAGAGCTAAAAAGTCTTATTTGTATACATTCAGGGGAAATTGAATGTCAATATTTTAGGGAACGATTTTATGATGTATTTTAAAAAGGAAACTTATATAAACTTATATATGAACGTGTGACCTAAACGTCTGTCAAAGTAGGTAGCTGAAATTCCGTACGAACGCCACTGGTGGAATTAAAAAAAAATGGGGAACACTCAATAATGCCTCTTGATACATACTACACGTATACCACGTTTCATTAAAATATCTAAAGTGGTATTACAGGAATTAATAAAAAACTATTTATTTTCGAAAACTTTATCACCCTGTATCTCAAAAGTTAAGACCTTTAGGTCATATGTTCATATGAAGTTTTCTCTTTAACATGACGAGTAGTATACGGTCCCGCTACCTCAGCAAAAAAAAAACTATTTATTTTCGAAAACTTTATCACCCTGTATCTCAAAAGCTAAGACCTTTAGGTCATATGTTCATATGAAGTTTTCTTTTTATCATCACGACTAATATACGATCCCGCTACGTCCAGCAAAAAAAAAAAAAAAAAAAAAGATCTGTAGTCAACGACTTTGACAGGTAAACATTGAAATTCCTAACAAATTTCCTCTCTTCTAAAAATTACGAGATTTATTTAATATTTGTACATTAACACCTATACAGTTACCCGTAAGGACTTATTTGTTACTGTAATACGTAATCCGACAGCTTTTTAATCAAGGACGTTAGTGATTTTTTCTTTTAAACTATTTAGAACACTGCGAGAAGACAAATATAGCAGGCGCGCGATTTGAATATTATGAAATAACTTAAAACATGCTGCCTCTCTAAATATACAGATATATATGTCATGATAAACACAATTGTCAATATTCTATTAGATACACATTTCATCTATAAATAATATATTCCGTTATTATTAAATAAAAAACTTGAAAGAAATATCGAATTATAAGCGTTTATAACTTCATTACGTAAAATAAATAAAGAAATACTACATTTCACCTTTTATTTATTACGAAAAAAATATATTTAAATAATAAATACGTTAAATACGTTTATTAGGTACCTACCACGTACAAAATACCATCTTTAAACCTTTCCCGGCTCTCACAATAAATCGTAGGCGGCCTCCGTTAGCCCCACTGCCGTCAAAATTTGAACTGTCAAGACGGACTTTTTATTCTGCGTTTACATCGAGATCATGAGTTGATTTTTCGGTAAAACATTTTGTGATTGTCATTAAGATAATATATACATATAATATTGAGATTAATTAAATAATCGTAGATATAACTGCACTTTACCAAATAACTTAATTGTATCTTAATAGATGGCAGCATATCTGACGTATATATGTTTAGTGCAAGGTATCAAGCGCGCAATTTGAATATTATGGTATTTCTGAACACATGTTATCTCTTCAAAAATATAAGTATATACGTCATGTTAAAAACATTTGTCAATATACTAATAGATACACATTTCACCTATAAATAATATATTCCGTTATTATTAATGAAAATAGTTGAAAAAATACATCTAACGCGAAACGTGAAAAGTCAAATTGTAATCGTCAAAACCTCATTACGTAAAATAATGGAAAAAATAGTACATGACGTAATTTACTTATTACCAAAAAAATATATTTAAAAATTAAATACGTTAAAATACGTACAAAATACCATCTTTAATAACTATAGCAAAAATCATTAGGCGGCTCTCATAATAAATCGTTGACGTTAGCGCGTCTGCGATCAAAATTTGAACTGTCAAGACGGACTTTTACACTTAGAAGGTTATAGAGTTTATTAGTTCTTTTCATATTATTACTGGGAAAATTTAATTTCTTCCCAACGATATTAAAAATATTGATAAACACATTTGTCAATACTCTGTTTGATAAAATGTATAAATCGTAGAATGATGACTTAAATTCATAATTCAGCAAGTATACCGGGTAACTGCTAATGAAGCGACCATACTTTACAGTTATGTAAAATAAAGAGCGTTTCTACATAGAATGCCATTGATTTATTGAAATAGTCCGTGAAAAAATCGATTAAAAATAAAATAAGTATGCACATTGCTTTCATACTGCTCAATTCGTATAACAATTTTTTTTTTCATTTTAGTAGTTCATTAGCTGGGACACCTTCTCGACATATTCTGTCGATTAAAAATCTGTACGAAGTAGAAAATATATACAGGGATACCTCTATCTAAGTATTTAAGAGATCAACGGTATTTTGATTTTATTATAAGTAATATTATTATTATTATTTATTTTCAAACGAATAAGAGTAAGTACGATGGGATAAAAAGAGAGCGTTTCCCAAATAATTTTTAACACACTAAAAAATTGGTCAACCAACATACAGGGTAACTGGTAATGAAACGGTCATACTTTACAGTGTGTAAAGTAAATAGCGTTTCTACATAGAACGCCATTGACATTTATTAAAATGGTTCGTGAAAAAAATCGACAAAATATAAAATAAGTATCGAGGCCGTAGGCCGAGTAGTGTTTAACACACTTAAAAGTTATTGAGGGAGTTTAGATTAACAGAATGCACGCATGTTTCGTGTATATTATTGTAGGTACTCAGGGCTACTGTTATATAAATAATTTTAGAGGTGGCGCTGGTTTCTGAATTTGCTTAGCTACCTTGAAGACGCTTAAAAGTTGTGGAGCGGGTTAAGATTAGCGGAAATGCTGGTCGGTGGGCCGGAAGAGTTCAGTCTAAATTCGAATACTTGGGATGGGTCAGCTTAGACCAAACTCGAAGAGTTTGGGTGGGGTCAACTAGTTTTTTCAGACATAATTACCGTCAGTTATATTAAAAAATATTTCAACTTCATCTCATTTCAAATTCACCTAAGTATAAACAAGTCAGCCTCTGTAATTATATTCAATTTCTTGAACAGCCGACTATTTGAATTGAATTTAAAATGTTCATTGAATTGTATACGAAAGAATAATTGAAATGTGAATGACGGATTGAATTGAATGTGAAAGAATAAAACTGAATTAAATACGAATAATCGATCGAATTGAATTGAATAATCGATCACATTGAATTGAATAGGAAAGAATAATTTGAATTGAATACGAATAATCGACCGAATTGAATTGAATATGAATAATCGATTACGTTGAATTGCATAGGAATGAATAATTTGAATTGAATACGAATAATCGATCGAATTGAATTGAATATGAATAATCGATTAAATTGAATTGAATATGAATATTCGACTAATTCAAATACTCGAATAGAAGACGAAATGATTATTCGAATACAAAAATCGCCAAAATGTACACCACTAATTTATAGATATATTGTATATCTAATATCTATTTCTTTGTGTCTAATCAGCCATGATTATGAATTCAAAATGAGTTTAAACCATAACCTCTCCCTTTTTTAACATTTAACTTTTAGTTCACTTCATTATCTCTTTTTATACAAAATACCTACAATTTACACAGCAAGAATTGCTGTAAGTAGTGTCGATATGCAATATCGCTTGGGAACTCGCTGCAACTGCACTCACTACAAAAAAATTAACACAAATATAAATTGGTCCATTTTATCAGCTCGACAGTACCTGTGGCAGTACCGACGAACATGCGTGGACATATAAGGACGGCAATCCGGTGAATCAGCCTCCGTTTGAATTAAGTAATTACGTGGCCGTAAGAATACAAATATTGATTGCTGATTATTTAAGCGAAAATGTAGCAATTATAGCGGGTAATATAATTAGTATTAATTTAGATATTAACTGATGATACTAAACAGTATTAACTAGTAGAAGTAAATGATGTAAGCCTTAAAAAATGTTTAACAATACGTCTTTATAAAAACATATGAACCCTCTATACCGGCGTATATGAAAAAAACAATGATATATATAAAATTTACTAATTAAACTCTCAAACCGTATATTAATGTGTACAAACGCAATTCTAATTTTAGGATTAACTGTAACTAATTATTGCGAAGCTGTTGGCATGCTTAACGGATTATACACTTGACACACCTGTAAACTGTACACCTATCGAATTGCGTTCCTCATTTCAAACACTTGCACGTATTATACAATAAAATATTTGACTTAAAATTTTAACATTTCCTGTTTATGGAAAATCTTGGGAGTGATAATAAATGAAATCTAATTGTATAGTGGTATGATCCCAGTTGCGATGTATAATGTTCATGCTCAACTTGAAAAAAACGACTGCAAACGTATTAGTTCTTACGTACGATATATCAAACAAGAACGCATTGCAAGGAAAATTAACCTTCTACAGGTCGTCGTCGTTACAGAGTAGATATAAGGAAACAAATATTAGAGATCTCTTAATAGAAATATAAACTTTTCTAGATTTTCTCTTACACTAAAAGTTATTCCAGTTAATGTTATGGAAAGTGTCAGGGAACTTAAGAATAAAACTTTTATAACTAACAAAAAATTTACATGAAATGAAAAAAATAACTAATTTTTGTTTTTTATGTGTGATGGGCGCTAATTGCAGTGATTTCTTAAACTGTATCGCTTGTATGACTATCACAGCAACTCTTGCTGTGTAGTTTTCTGTGCGTATAATTGTGTTCAAATGGCCTTGTGACAGCATTATATCGCCCTTATAATACCGCGCTATTTACTTTCAACAGCGAATGGAACCCAATTGTACGAGAAAAATGTCATTACCTTTGCGCAGAATTGAACCTAGGCTCTAGTCATTCCACCACAACTATAAGCAGACTAAGCAAACTAATATTCTCTTTATAGGGTAATAATTCATCTGGTATAATAAAATCATCATTATACTACTCAAATCAAAGCACTGTAAGGATGTGATTCTTCAATATTCCTCGAACCGGTAACTAAAGACGAAATTATAGCAACAATAACATGCATCAAGTACTCGAAATCGACGGGAATTGATGATTTGCCAGCTTGTGTTTTTAAGTGGAATGGTCCCTATATACCTGAGCCTCTAACACACATTGGCAATGAATCGTTTCTAACAGGATGTTTTCCAGATTGCCTAAAAGTGAGTAAGATTACTCCAGTGCATAAGAGAGGGAGTACTCTGGGCTTGAATAACTGTAGACCTATTGTCATTCAATCTATTCTATCAAAATTATTTGAAAGGCTGATATATACTACAGTGTATGTTCATTCTTGAGTAAGCATAAGGCACTTCACCCACTAACATGGCTTTCGACCTGGTTATTCTATCACAGCCCTGCTGGTACCCTTGCAGGAAATCAATTTGCAGATGGTTAAAGAGGACACAGTTCTGGGAACTCTGTTAGACCCCACTAAAACATTTGATCCAGTGTATTATGAAATATTGGGTGCCCAACTGAAAGCGGTAGGTTTGAAAGGTAACTGCAACAGCTACCTAACGTCGTATGTGAGTAATCGACAACGTGCAAATTAACAATATAAAGTCTATAGAAATAACAGTAAACAAACTCTTACCTCAAGGATCGTTATTGAGTCCACTATTGTACATAATCTACACAAATGACATATTTTCAATCGCAATGAATAATGCACAACATAAGGAAAGCCTCATGGTAAAATTGAATCGTGAATGCATTAAGCAAACTACATCTGCAAAATTACTGCTCCTTACAAGGTCGAAAATTCAGTAGGCCGTGAAAACCAATCATCCAGTGTTTATTTAGAGCAACTCTATATCTGTAATTTGACATTTAGGTGTTGAAGTTGGCCTCGTTATAACTTTCCTATTTTTATTTTTTTAAAAGTAAAAGAAAATGAAATTAACCACAGAGTACAATCATAATTTATTACGATTTTCAAAAAGGTTTAAGTGTTTATGAGCGCAAAGAGTTTCAGAGTATTCAGTTTTTAGTGAAAAATCACCTTCCTTGGCCACAATTTATCGGTGAGAATTCTGTTCAGCATCAAAGGAGCCACTTATATTGTAACAAATCAACAACTCAAGATTGGATCCTCAGCTGTTAAAACAATCATACAACAAAATCACCTTTCTGACTTACCATGAAACTTTAAATTTCTTAAATAATGGCGGCCATAACATTTTTTTCCAAAATTGTGACAGGTGACGAAACTTATATGTACATATATCCATTTCCGACCTTCCTGCTCGCCAAGAGAGTCATGTATCGATTCACGAAGACGAGAAAACTCCTACAATGACCAAGAAGCAGCAAGTTATGGAAAAGGTTATGGATACGGTATTCGTCAGAAGTACCGGCTTGTACATGCAGTTAAGCTAGATAGACAAAAGACAGTTACAGCTAAGTGGTACCCTGAAAAATAAGATTGATACGGCAGTTCACGCTTATTTTGAAAGTACTCCAAAAAAAAAATGGCTGGGAGCTTTTAAATAGTGGAAAGAAAGAATGGTCAAGTGCATCATTGCTGAAGGAACTACTTTGAGCAAAATAAAATCGCAGAAAATACTAAACGTACATTGTTTTCTGAATAATTACAGCTTGCCTCTCGTACTACCGACCATTGCCTAAATTGGGAAACCCACATATTGAATCGATCTACAGGATGAATAATAATGATTATTATTATTATTATATGCAGTTATAAGTTATGTAGTATTTCTTGTAAAACACTATTTTTAGTACAAAACATTGATCCCAATGCAGAACTCAATAAAGCTTAAAATTGTCGAAACTTTCTTAAAATAAGGTCAATATTAGGATGCACTTGAAATAAATTAGGTAGGTATGGAATTTTAGCGCAACTTAACTTATTTGGCTAATGCATTTGCTTTCGTTCTTTGTCAAAATATCTTAAAGTACTTAGATTTACTAAAAAAGTTGCTTTTCAATATTTCGTGATTAAGATTAACAAATAAATTCGTAATAATTCCAATCCAGTAAATCTACACAAACGTAAATCCAATGTATGTAGTGATAAGTTTTGCTTTTGGTCAAATTTACAAATATTTTTAGGCCACAATATTTATCAAAAATATATTTCGTTCTGGATAAACAATTATTGTCATATTATTAATTGTATGTCACAGAAACTATTTTTCATCTTATTAAAATATTACAGATATACATACATATATGATAACATAACCTTTCATAAAGATTTCACTCTGAAATTGTATGGGAAAAATCCAAAGTAATAATTATATATAGTGATTTCATTACTATTCTAATGAGAAACATCCAGAATACCTAACCCTAGTAAATACAATAAAATAATTGCGTAATAACATTGTAACATGTTTGCTGCAACACACGCAAAATTCAGTATTACACAATATGTTTCACGTATTATCCTTTCTTTTATTTTGGAGGGTCATTGATAATATTAAAAAGTTGATGCAATATGCTGTATGTATTCGGTTTGCAAATAAAATTCTCCTGAATGTTTGATGTAAATATTGAAAGGATATCAGTAGTATTAGTGCTTAGGTAAATACACAGGCCGCTCTTCTAATGATGATCAATCTCTAGTGTCACTATTCATCTACCCCTGTCCACTTATCCGAAAAGCAACCGCGTTGTTATGATTTTTCAACAAGAAACATTTATTTTGAAAGATATTGTAAGTACGTGGAAAATCAAAAACACATATTTACATATGATTGAGTTTGAATGATATCGCAGGCAGTTGTATATATATTTTTTGAATTTTTGTTTTTAATTTTCATTTTTTGGTTTATTTTATTTTGTATTGTATATATGTACTTTACTATGACACGGTCAAAACCCGGAACCCCTCATAACATGATTGAGTTTGCCCAAATATAGTTAATGGAGCTGCAATCGCACTGGATTTTTCTCTATGACTTAAGTACGGTAATTCAATTTGTTCTTCAATTATGTTGGCAAGAATTTATCAACGACGGAATCAACGAAAATTGAAAATTTGGAGGGACGATGACATTTTTTCAGAGAGTTTAATCCCGGATCGACTTGCGTTTCGCTGTTGGGAGCAAACTGATTAACAGCGCGGCATCATAAAAGACGATATGATGCTGTCACAAAGCCATTTAAACACAACTTACACGCACCAAACTACACCGCAAGAGTTGCATTGATAGCCAGACAAGTAATACAGCTTACGGAGTCACTGCAACTAAGCACCCACCACACATTAAAAAAAATACAATATGTATTTATCGGCCGTAATATGGAAATGTGCTTTATACAGAAGACTATTGCTTCATTTAATTTTAGGAAAGATGTTGAGAACCTAAGTACCATTTATTCTGATTTAATCACTTAATATTCATTTGATTTATCTTTATACCCCTCTTTCGTAATTTTCATTCATTTTCTCTGTCTCTTTTGATACTTGACTGTATTCATTCCTTGGATTTTTCTTGACTGGAATTTGTTTCGGTTTTAAATCTCTACACGGATCTGTTTCTGGATGTTATTGAATATTGTTTTTTAATACACTGGAACCTCGTGTATATCAGAGGTTGCAAAACGTGAACATTCACTCATATCCTCTCAAGAGGGATCCCTACCCTTACCTCGTTAGCGGAGAGGAAAGGCAGTGCTACGCACTGATTGGCTCATGCGAATACGTGCACTATCGGGTGGTGGATACCGAGCGGATATAAATGAGTGATATAGTGCGGAGATAAGTGAGGGTGGACATAAGTGAGCGCAGATATAGATGAGGTTCCAGTGTATCTGTACTTTGGCAAAACCTTGACATAACGTCTTAAGTATGGTTTTAAAATTTAGGCAGCTGTACTTATTTAGTATAAAAGTTCAATTGTGTAAGTAGTCTCAATTATTACTCTATTTTGAATTTTTTCTTTATATTCTATTGTTATTTAACAGTTGTCCTGAAGAAGTTCGTATTCACGAACAAAAATTTGACACTTCAATAAAGAACTTAATCAATAACTGGGCCTTTTCATCTTGCCTACGCTTAGTTGGAGAATTAAGCGATAATACTTTTTCAGTTAGCAGTACTCCGTTACTGTCTTCCAAAGTAATATAGAAAGCACTCAGAAAACAATAATTGTATTCTTACCATATTCAGGCTCTTAATCCACCAGATAATGATAGTAGGTTGGTATTTTGTGTTGACGAACATCTCAATTTAGTAGCAAACATTCTTTTTTTACGAGACTGTTCATAGATGACGGTGCCCCTTCCCGTTTCTCTCTTCATATACCAGAATACCTGACTGAAACTTTTGGTAGGAATGCAACTAGATATATTTGATAAAGAGTAAGGAATTGTTTTATAAGGCAATGTAGATCATCTGTACACATGAAAGGAAGGCACTTTGGATATTTATTTTAGTGCCACTTGTGATATAGTATAGTACACGGAGAACGTGTTTCAAGTCTTTCATTTCTGACTGTTGTGTTCTGAATGTTCCAACTAACTATTTGCAAAAACAAATCCTTTCCACCAATCACTACCCTGTATCTACACCTGTTTTAACGTAATAAAAAAAATGCAGTTGTTTAGTGGCATAATTAAAATCCCATATCTCGAAAATTAAACATTTTCAGAGTCTCGTTGAATCTTATTTTGACGAGTATACTAATACAGCGCTAAAATATTTTACACTTATCTCAAATGTAATTTTGTAGTAATATTTTTATCTTAAAACTCTTAGCAATTATAGTCCGTATTTAACTATTTAATTTTTAACTATTTGATACACATACTTACCTAATGGACATAATGCTATAAAATCGCCACTTTGTGGACATTCTATTTTCCAATTTATAATCCAGGTATCGTTCTGGTTGAAGTATGCTTCTATATTATTTCCGTGAAACCCGCAAGCACCATTACTATCACTAAAATCACTATTATCTTCACAACGTTCATATTTTAATAAATTATTAGGACTAGAACAATCACTCAAAAAATTATTCGTTGTTCTTTCTAAAATTCTATGTTTATTTTTGTCATCACAGGCAGCTGGAATAGATTTATCTTTGGGTTTACATTTCAAAAATTGATGGCTACACTGATCCTCGTCCTCTGCAGCTATATTTTGATTATTAGAAATAACATTTAACCTCGTATCTGATGTTTCTTTCAAATCACAATTAACATTATGATGTTCCATGGTTATTAAAATATTACGTATATGTTACCTTACTGAATTCTACGAAAATGCTAAATTTTGTATGAAGTAGAGGTTGCATTGTCGAAAGTAGTCAATATCAGGCATCATGCTAAGTAGCGGCGGACACACAACATATCTAACAATTAGGATTCTAATAGAAGCTGTTTGAACACATAATGAGTAACTTCAACATTTTAATTTAGTGGCCTTGTACATATGTAGAAATAGCACATAAACTATCTTTAAATAATTTTTAAACGCATTGTTTACCCGTAACATTATTTAATATTTTTGGTGATATATGAGTTAAGATAATTTTTACATAGAATGTATTAACAATAACAACAAAACATATTTAACCCGTCGCATTACATTATTTGATTACGGAATCTTGAAGCACAGCTGATGTACGATATTCGACGATCTTATAAGGTTGGAGCAAGCGCTGTAGATTTTTGAGGTTACATCCGTAATGCGGATATTCGGTGAATGTGGCATTGATATACATATTTGAAATGATTCCCACTGAATATTTAAAAAACATATTTTGCTCAGTATGCATTAATGCATTTATTGATAATCATTTGTATAATTAATAACCTGTATGAATTATAACCAGCGGGTAAATCATGGGTAAATCAATGAATCAAATTCACAGTAACAAATCGTTTTCGTTTGCTTTGTGAATCGTAATGAGTGGATAATAAGAAATAAATGAATTCCTTTAAAAAAAAATTATTGTTAGCTATCAACAAACCGCGATTGTAAATCACGATCTATGATCACGATGTGAGAAAACGACTATAGAACAGAATTTAATTTTTTTATATTCCTGGTTGAAACTTGAAATACCTAAATAAATAAAGTTGTGTCTATGAAACTTACTTTTATTAATTTTGAAAAAAATGATATACAAAGCAAGGTTTTTTATTTTACTAGAATGGGTAAAATATCAGACACCTACTCTAATAATTGAAAAATAAAGCATTTTCCACTAGTACATTTAGTGCGTATAAAAAATCCGAGGTTTTACACTGTTCATTTGCGTATTGTTTAAACCTTCGTGATTTTTTGCGAATATGCGCATGCTGTAGTGTATAACAGACTTTTAAAAGTATCCAAAACCAACACACAAAATTGTTTGCATCTAATTTTAGGTTATGTTTCTACGTCAAAATCACGTTGAAAACATTTGACACTTTTTAGCTTTAAGTAGTTGTAGTATACCCCATTTAATCACATAGAATTAATTATATCAATTACAATTTTTTATGAGTATAATATTGTAACTCTAATCAATTGGTATGATCCCGTTTTGTTCTTTGTGTGGAAATTTATTATTCGTTCAAGAAGGACCTAACGGACGTATTCAACTGGTCTGTAACATCTGTCCTGTGTTTCAAAACGTTACAAAAACTGTTTCAAGTAGAACTTACTATAAATTAAAAGTATTCTACTACATTTCAATATGTAATGAAATATTAACGAATATTACATTCTAGGAAATTGATGATGTTCTTGGAGGTGAGGAAGCTTGGAAGAATGTTGATTCAACAGAAATAACTTGTCCAAAGTGTAGCCATAATAAAGCATATTTTATGCAACTACAAATTCGTTCAGCTGATGAACCTATGACAACTTTCTACAGATGTTGCAATCATCAATGTTCCCATAATTGGCGTGATTAACATGTTTAATTTTGTGATAAAAAAATCAATTACAATGTTTAAACCTCATGCAACGGTACCTCAAATTTCAGTAAACAACCCTGAAGCTATCCCATTTGCTATTGAAACTTTAAAACTTGGCAGTGTAATAGCTTTGCCAACAGATACTGTGTATGGGATAGCTTGTTGTGCAACCAATGTTCAAGCTGTTAATAGACTATATGACATCAAAGCACGCAACGAAAACAAACCAGTAGCAATATGTGTAGGACAAGTATGTGATATTCAGAAATGGGCGCAAGTTCAGCATTTACCAAATAAATTATTAAAGTCTCTATTACCGGGACCGGTGACATTAGTATTAAAGTGTGCACATAAATTAGATAAATCTTTAAACTTCGATGGAAAGATAGGAATTAGAATACCAGATTATAAGTTCATACAAGATGTTTGTAATGGATTAAATGTTCCATTAGCTCTTACAAGTGCAAATTTAAGTGGTGATCCTAGTTCAGTGGACATTTGTGAATTTAAAGGTTTATGGCCAAAGTTAGCAGGAATACTTGATGGTGGGAGGCTGGGTATTGGAGACTCTAATAGAGGTGCATCAACAGTTGTCGATTTATGTGAACCAGGGTATTATAAAATTATGAGAGACGGAATTGCTTCCTCAAAAACTTCAGAAATACTAAAGAATTTTGGACTTAAAGAATATATATAATTAGTATTTAAATTGTTCCAAATAAAGTTATTACTGTTATTTTCTTTAAATTGTTGTAGAATTTAATTGTATGTATTTTAATACTTATATAACATCTGTATTGCTCTATGAACTAATATGTAAGAATTTATAAAATAGAAATCGTGTCATATTTCATTTATTTACTTGATTAAAAAATATACACATCATAATTTGTGTATTCTGTATAATTTAGTATCATAATTAATCTAGTCGCAAACTACGTCTATTCCTTGTCCCATATTACATCCTACATGTTATAAACTATTTTTTATACAATGTACTTTAGTATTATTAGTTGTATTTTTAATACCTATGAATATCCTGACAACTTCCACACTTCTCAGTCTTACCGTCCTTTTTTACCTCTACGAAGTAGAAGCAGAAGTATTTTTTTTAGTTTATAGCAAATACGATCGGATCAAAAGAGGTACATTGCTCGGACTTGCATAAATTACAATCAGTATTCGTTAGTGTCATGCTCTGATACTGCACCAAATTTACTTTAAAAGCTCCCATACACCATCTATGGTAATCTCAACCGTTACAACAACCTTCCGAACACACGATGATATATGTAATAATAAATGTTGCTAAATCTGATGATTGCGATAATGAGATGGATGGTGATTGATAATTCTGATTACAAAGAATTAAATACTACACTACAAAAAATTATTTTGAAGCAGAACAGGATAGAGAAGAAGTCAGTATCCTACGCTCTATGGCTGAATATGGAGCGTAGGGCTGACTTCCTCGCTACCCTGTTTTGCTTTAAAAATATTTTTTCAAGACACCTAGTTATTTGCACCGACAGTTGCTATTTCGCTGCGATGTTCACACCTTGAACTTCAAAACCCAGGAGTCTTGACTCCACCGGTTCGTCACCTTGAGCTTTTTAAGAGATCTTTCTCATATAACGCCGTTTTTAGACTGTATAATGCTATTCGAACTGCACTAAAGGACTTGAATCTGCCATCATTTACTTATCAAGTTTTGCATTATATCTACATATGTATATACAGAGTTGCCATGAAGAACAGGGCGTTTTTTAAAATAATGGTACTCGGTTAGTTAGAAAATATGCCTCTGATGACCTGAACATACAGGCACACACATCTGGCAATTTATTAGTACCATCAGATTTATTTTTCAATATGTGTAATTTTAATCTTCAATTAAAGCTGCACTCTACAGTTCCAATATTTTTATAAAAAATAATACTTAAAGGAAAATTGAGCTTAGCTATTATTTATGCATTATCGGAAAAGATGTATAGTGCTACGATAACATTCATTTTGTACGTTATAACTGTTATACTGCAAAATGCTTAGTTACAACATTGTATTGTAAGATTATTTTGTAAAATGTCATTTTTGTATTAAATTATTTTTAAGACAAGTTTTTCTGTTTAATAACTGCAAAATGAAGTACGGACGTATGGAATATGAGGTAAACGTAATACATTTTTATATTTAAATATAATAAAGAATACATTTCCTTTAGTGTCCGTCCCCATACAATAATAAAGTTTATGTTGGAAACTGGTTTGAAGATCGATGTCAATATCATAAAGAAACACATAATCACATTAGTTGTTATATGGCCGATTATGTTCCGAAGCCTAGCTCTAAAGATGAACCTGAAGTTATGTGGGATGCTATATTTACTGGAGAAGTAAAACTTGATTAAAAGTTTATATTTTGACTCAAAACAAGTTCGTTTTCTTTAGGGGTGTGGTGCAAGAATTCTATTTGACCATGATGGAGATCACTATATGCACAATATGTCTACCACTAATGACTTGACGTATAATCACATTCCAACATGGTATAAAGATTACCAAAAACGACATTGGCGCTTTAGAATGGACAGATGGGAACCAGAACAAGATTATGCAAGAAACTATGTAACAGAAACTTGTAGTTTTGTAGCTAAAATATGTTACAGATTATATTATATTTTAGGGTAATATAACAAAATATGGCATAACAGAATATAAAAAGTATTTATGGGATAAAGCAAAACAAGATCCTAGAACTACAGCAACTACTAATTATCAAGATAGTTTTTTACCGCCAAAGTTAGAGGACATGAAATTCAGACGCTGGGGAATACCTCGGTAAATAGTACCATTGCTTATATTATTATAGTTATACAACTACTTGAAGTTATAGCACGATAGTTGATGGATGGCGTACGCGCAAAAGCGTGTTCATTCATAAAGTGCAAAGTTATACTGGCGGGAAAGTTTGGTAATAGTATGTTTGTGTTCGTTTAGTTACTGCTGGTCTAATTTATACATAAATTAGACGCTCGTAAAATAGATAAGTTAACTTTATTGATCTTCGTCTTCACACCTACCAGAAATGAGTCATAAAATAGAAATATTTTTACAAATATCGAAGTACCGGAGAATTTCAACGCTTTTCTTAACACAAGCGTGCTTAGGCGTTATAACTAAGTTTCGTAAAAAATTATATATATTATTTGTATACGTTCTTATTCATGCGTCTTGGCGATTGCATTATTTTATTTTAGCATATTAAAATAAATTGTTTTTGTGTAGATTATAGGGATTTATATATGTATATTTTTATTATTATTTGATAAGTATGTATTTTGATATTTGATAAAAAAAGAAGACTCCTCGCTCAATGGCTTAAGTTAGAATAATAATAGAAACCATGCAAGTTTCTTTTCTCTTATTAATGTGTAAATTTATTGTACTCGGAAGTAGTTACGCATTGTTACACCTACAATTATTTCAAATTTCATATGGTATTGTATATATTATTATTTAAAAAACTATGTACACACAAATATTTATATGTATAAGCGAGGCAGCAAGTATTTACGTAATTTCATAAATGCTGCAATATAAAAACAATTGATCTACGTCAATCAATTTACATTATCAACTATCAAGCTATTTAACAAATTATATTTAAAAAAGTGATTGTCAGAACTCCGAAGTATTTTTCTTGCATCTGGGTGCCTTCTATCAGGAAACCGCCTGTACATCGGGATGCTAGAAGACAATTCCATAAGCATTCTCCAAGGATATAAATTATATCAATTGAATCTTGGATCGTATACTTCATTTTCATGACAAAAGAAAGGATAATATGCACAACATGTTATCAAATGTCAGAATAATTAATAACATTGGCATAGCAAGAAGTAGCTAAAAATTCTCTAGTACCGCCTAGGTACCTCGTTAATAAAATTTTACTGTGGAAAGCAAAATGAATGATTTTTCGTGAATATCTAGAAAACCGTCGAAAATTTGAATACAGTTGTAGTTACAAAAAAGATTCTCTTTTCTAATCTGAAAAACGCAAGAAAATTTTGTTTGAAAAATGTCATTGTTCGGCAATCATTTTGGAAACCCTGTACAAAACTTACAAGTTGTAAATAGTCATCAGTAACTTTTCACTTTCCTCAACTCACTCCACAATCGCGTGCGAACCCTCTGTAACGCGAGTCGCACGCGATTTTCGCCTCTATTTCGTAAAGTAAAAAATTCATAACTTTTGGAACCGCTGCAGATAATCAAACCAAATTTGGAATATTGTATGAACAAATCATACTCTTTCTTTTAGTGACACAAATTGAATTCAACTTTCACCACAAAGGAGGGGTAAATTTTTCCATGTGTACTTCAATGCTGGTAACTTTGTTCATAATTAACTTATTAGAGAAATACTCCACATGTAAGCTCTTCTTGTCGTTAATGATCGATTTGTGGCGAAAGAAATCGTTTCTCGTCTTCTATTTGTAAAACAAGCGATAATATACTGTGCTGCTATTATATTGCACAGAGGTGTATATCGTCACACTTATTTGGGCCACTTGTACACTCAAAAATATTTTCCTAAAATAGAGTCTTACAAGTAGTATAGATTTATATAAGTATATACGAAATTCCTAAGTTCATTAGTTTAGGAGCTATAAACCGACGAGCGCTTAGCTGACAACTCCGCACAGCAGAATGCATTGTTACCCAAGGTGGTAATCAGTCAGCACCAAATGTCAGAATGAGTTTCGTTTTCTGGTTTAGGCGCTGTGCGATTAGTCTAGCCTTTTAATGACGACACAGTTTGAATTAAAAGCTGAAAGTAATATTTTATAATTTAAGTTAGGGATACTTATTATGCCATGATACAATGGACATATTTTGAAAATTAATGTTTAAAGTTTTATTACAAAATATACGAATGCATAATATTAATTTGCAATAACAATTTTTTTTTTAGGTCAAATTCCTCTATTTTGAATAAAGTTACTTTGGATACACTGTCACTGAAGCTGCGTGACATACCCATTAACTGTGCTCCACCAAATGAAGAACTTGTTGTAGTTCCAAGAGAACCTAGATGCAACCCTATTACATGGAACTGTCCTGATCCAGATCCTCTCATCCCAAAACGTTGTTATAATCCAAATTTTAAATAAATAATGTCAAAGTTCTACACATAGTGTCAAGATATTAAATAATATACTGATTATCTTGAGTTTTAGCAATTTCTTCTTTAAACTGGGCTATTGTTTCTCGAGCCAGTTTTAAACGGTTTTTTAACATTACTATTTCCATCCGTACCTTCTGTTTAGAATCTGTTATAGCTTTTGCAGTCTTTTCTTTTTTATCTTCGAAATCTGTATTATGTTCCCAAGGACCTAATGTTAACTGTTTTGTATTCGTTAATAGGTGATGCATTAATTGTGTTGGATCTTGGAATACTATTTCATCGTAGCTTTCTGAAACTAATCCTTTGCCTTGATCTAAGCCAACTTCCATGGTACCTCCTGTATGAAACAACTTTAAGATATGATACATAGTAACTGGCCTTTCGTTTGGATCGTGGAAATGAATTTTTATTACAATCTCAAACTCTCCCCAACCTGTTTCGCTTATTTCATATGGAGGTTTTACCACTATGCGATTTTGATTAGCATAGCTTTCATGTAATTTAAAATGCACTTTTTTTACATATGCTGACATATCTTCATTATGATATGGTTTTACATAGACTGTCCATTGATGTGTATGACCATCTTCTTCTCGTTTTTTACCAAAATAACGAGCTATATTTCCGTAAACTATCGGTTTAACAATATAAACTCCCTGTAAGTAATAAAAATAATCCAAAGTTATAATTTAACAAATACTCTTACCTTCATTCTACCACCTGAATCTGGTCCAAAATCTGTTGGCAAACTCATTATAATAACTAATTTTCGTAATTACTTCAATTTATTTTTCCAACTTCTAAGACGGATGTATGCAGCTGTGGATGTATGGATGTTAGTTAGGTTATAATAAACAGTCAAAATATGGAGAACTTGCGAGAGTTGTTCACGGCTGTTCAGGGGCTGGTGGAGGGCAGTGTTGCCAATCCTACCGATTTATCGGTAGATCAACCAATTTAGAAGGTAATCTACCTATACCGATTTGGCACTTCATCTACCGATTTTTTGGACTTTTTGAATTTTAGTCAGAAATTTAAGAATAAAAGATTGAGGGAGGTATTTTTTGTAAGATAGTAAATTGAGGAATTTTTACAGCATCATTTCTTTATAAACGTATCCTAATTTAATAAAAGATTCTCAATTACAAGCACTTGAGTCTGAGTGGCGGTTATTAAGAAATGTCGACGAAATTCAGTCATTTCCAGATAATCCTATAGAATTTTGGCGAGAAGTTAAGAAAATAGAGCTGGGTGATGGGTCTTTAATGTTTAATGTTTTAGGTACAATATAGTTCATCAGATGTATGTACAGGAGAGCCATCGTTTTGAAACCAAACGGATGGATTATCAAAAATATAAAGACTATTTCTTAGTAATTCTAAATAAAGTTGTCCAGTCAAATGGTCATCGAAAAATTGATAACGTAATGTATGTCCTTTTAGAAAACATATTACATTAAACCCAAACTCGTCGTCTTTGACGAAGAGCAAGATGTTCATTTGTCTGCCTCCATTCGTGATGATTATTACGATTAAATAATCCATCACTTGAAATTCTACTTTCATCAGACCAATTTATGTTGCTTTTAAAGTCTGGATCATTAGTACCTTTTCCAATGTACCACTCGCAGAACGTAATACGCCGACCAAAATTGCCTGAAAAATAACGTTTGAAAACAAAAGAAATATTACTGTATACTTATTTAATACGAGATACTCTTCAGAAAAAAAAAAGCTATAGTTGTCCTCGATCGGTTAAACTTTCTTACCGTTCTTGATACTTAATATACTATTATGAAACATACCTGGTAATAAGTCGTGTATTACTCTTATTTTATATGGGTGATATCGATTTTTTCTTAATATATTTAAAGCAGTTTTTCGCGGTACTCCTAATTCGTTTTCAATTTGCCTACTGGAAACTAGGTTCAGCTTCAACTTTCGCTAATACAGTTATTTCGGTTTCATCCCTAAATACTTTATTATATTTTATAGACCTACGCCTTTCGAATGATCCATATTCTTCTAAACTAGACATCAATCGTTAAATATACGATGTTCTGGTTGTCGTCTTTCCGGAAATCTTTCTAAATAAAGCGCTACAGCATCATTTACAACTTCATTACAGATACAGATGATAAAAACGCACGAATCATGTCCAATTTTTCATAGTTTTCAAATTTATGAGGCATTTTTGTAACAAACGTTGAATCAACCGCTATTTTGTATTTAAGTGACTTAATTAAACGTCAAATTAGAAATGCCAGAAATTTGATAGTTTTTTCATAGCCTACTGCATTAAAATAACAATGTAGTACTTATACTAATATATCTCGATTATTAAGTAATCACATACAATGAATTACTTTTTTACCATATTCATATATATGTACCTATATTATACAGATCCACTATTTTTGTTATAAGTATATTAAAAAAAATAAATAAAAATGAACGAGTAAAATAGTAAAAATTGTTTACGTATTTTTAGTAAATATCGAAATAACTCGGAAAGTAGTGGACGGATACCTAACAAATTATATATATTTTTTATCAGAAACACAAACTATTTTCGAATATAACAAAATATACAGGATGTTCAATTTAAAAAAATACAAGTTTACTCCATAATTCTCAAAATATAGCTGGAATAAAAAAATACGTCAGACCATTGGAATTAGCAAAAAAACTGTATAAAACAACGTTAAAACATTTGAAGTATCTTTTTGAATAGTTGACATATAGAGCTCCACAGAAAATGATATATTTTCAATTTTGTCCCCTACCGCCGCCACTGTAACAGATATTAAAAAACGGATTTCTCCATTGAATTTACTTTGAAAAAGTAGGATCACTCTAACTATGCTCTAAATATGTGAAACCCTCTAAAACCAAGCAATTTTGCCCACCCTGTACGACGATATAAAGCCAACTGCCCTCGAGCGGTGAGTCAGTACACTAAAGCATATCACTGTACCTCTTTCTAACTTACCGATTTTTCCCGATATCTACCGATTTTTTACGGTCGGTGCTACCGACTTTTGAATTTCCACATTGGCAACACTGGTGGAGGGAGTGGAGGCAACGAAAGTGCACGGTAGCGGCAGTCACAATTTAAGTAGAAGGTTATGTTACTTTGAAATTAAAAAATTTCAAGTTTTCAGTTGCCCATTATCGTTAAAATGGGTAATTTAGTACAAACTTTAGCGTTTATTCTACCTATCATTGCAACTTTATTGGTTTTGTGCATACTTTGTGTCAACATTTACTTTAAAATTAGGTTAGCATGCATTTTATATTTTATAATAATTAATATTTATTCTCAATTTGTATTGTAGAAGAAAATTTCCTATTAATGTTAATTGCTGGTTCTGTAATAAATGGACTAAAGTACATTATGATAGCTACAATAGCTTTATTTGCCCTAAATGTTTGCAATATAATGGATTTAATCAAGTAAGTAAGCTGCAATTAAAATTCTAAAGTAGTTATTTCTCCTATTAATTTTCAGGTAGGTGATTATAACAGAATCTTACCAGAGCAGCATGACGAATTACTTAATCAACAAGTGCCACTGATCCAGAAAAATAATGCGTTTAAATTGTCAAATGGATTATGCCATATATGCAATAACAATCAAAAATTGAAAATCTATCAACTGGCAAATTTTGTTCCATTGAATGAAGATATGTTTGATGTAGAAGTAGAGCACTTCCAGTAAGTACACAAATTAGTATTTTTGCATTAAATTCTTTCATAATTGCATGACTGATCACCATTAAAAGTTACTTAAGGTAAAACCTCAACAGCCTCAATGATGAAGCTAGTAACTTAGGCAGGTCAGGATGTACAGAGTTTGAATCTCCACAGGAACAAATGTAGGTACTAGTACTTATCCTCAGTACAACAGTACATCCAGCAACATAATACAGTGGACATACCTACCATGAAAACACATTCAATCAGATTAAAATTACATACAAGAGCTGTACTTTTGACAAACTTAGAAATTAATTTAAATATTTTTTGTGTTCTAAACATTGTATACATTTTTTCATTTGCTAGATTTAGTTGCAGAAGTGAAGATTCGAAGAAGTATCTTTAAATGGAATAATGTGTGGATATCATAATTATTGTTTTTCTATTGCTCCATTTAATGAGTTAGTTTGTGCTCTAAACATTACTACATTTTGACAAACAGTTTAGCAGAACATCTTTTTGATAAAGGGAGAGATCACTTGTAGTTATTTTTATACATCATCTCAATTTTATTGCATTTTTTCAACATCCATAATTTAAGTACAGGGTGGGGCACCACATTCGCCTCGGTTGATTGTTGGAGCATGTGTAGATCGATTAGGAGCACATTCTAAAGTTAAAGTTTATTTTTAAATATACAGGATGTCCCAAAAGAAAGTTACACATCAAACTTATTAAAATTTAAATGGAACACCATGTATATTATTGCATATTTCGATGACGCAAACTAAATAAATGCAAGTTACTGTTACATTCCTTATACCTAGGTTCAATAGTTTCTGAGATATTTAACAATTTTTGAAAATGTAGATAAATATTTAGAATGAGTAAGGTAAAAGCGCCTAATACCGACCCATCAAAAAAATGTGCCTAATACCGATCTAAAACGTTATTTCGAATTCTTTAAAAAGTAGCGCCATATATCACAGATTGGTCAGACGCTAACGGTGCACCGCGCATATTTGTGTCAAACAGTAATTGCATCCTTCTTTAATAGACATAAATAAATCACATTCGGTCAGTAGAGGGTAGACTTCACGCTGACCGCTAGTTAGCTTGTTCCAGGGATTAGATTAGGTAAGCACACTATTACATGTTTATTGATAAAAATATAACATAATCTGGGAATTTTAAAATAACGACAACATAGTAATATTCTGCAGACATTTTGTCATACGTAAGGTACATTGTTTACCATTGTTTTTTTAAATTCTCTTTAAAAGCTCATAATATAAAATAGGTCGGTAATAGAACCAGTTTTATGTCTATTGTCTAATACCGATTATAGGTCGGTATTAGATAATCTAATACATTATTTTTATTGCCATTTTTCTATTACTTACTCAATATTATTATTGAAAATACAATTTTATTTAGTTTCAGTATTTTTCTTGTAAAATATTAATCTAATTCCGACCCATATAATGTACTTTGCAATATTTACTTTTATTTAGAATTTCTTGTAGTTACATAGTATAATAGTTGTGGTAATAAATCTTAGAAAAACGTAGATTAATTATAATAATAACTTACTAGCAAACATATTGATATGTTAGACGTAACTAATGTAGCACTATTTTTCTTCAGAAATATTTTTTATAAACATAATTTTACATTTTAAGGGGTCGATATTAGATAAATATAAAATGATCACTTAATCTATTACCGTCTAATAGGTCGGTGATAGAGATGAATTTTATCTAATACCGACCTCCATCAAAATGATATGCACTCACCAACACAAACAGTACTTACCTACTTAGAACATTTTGGGAAATATCGTATCTTTAAGTAATATTTGATAAGAGATAATAATCACGTCATTTTTTAATATGAAGAACACCAATGTCATAAAACCACTAAAATAATTTTTTTACCTATTGAAACAGGGGTAGCAAGCGCATACGACCTCATCAGTGCATCATAAGGCTGAAATAAAGTTCTATTACACAGAACTCTTCCATTTTATTTCAGCGTAATGATGCCGACAGCGCTTGCTAATCCTGTTACAATAGGTAAATAATTTTGGACCACTTCGGCAAATGGCCGTCCTCCTTCAATTATAGCATTTCTTCAGATATGGCACCCCAAAAGAAGATGCAATACAGCCAACAAAAACTTCAGTCTGCTTTGGATGCTGTTAATAATGGTATGAGTATATATAAAGCTTCAACTACATTTGGCATACCTAAAACAACATTGAGAGACAAACGTTCACAAAGATATACAAACCTCAAATGTGGGGTTCAGCCAGTTTTGCATGTAGAAGAGGAGATGATCATCGTAAAATGGATCCACCAACTGGGTGAAATGGGTTTCCCAGTTACGAAATCACAGCTAATAGAAAGTGTTACCAAATTAGTAAAGAATTTGGATCGTCAAAATCCATTTAAAGATGGCGTTCCCGGAGATGGGTGGTTCCAGAAGTTTATGGCGAGACATCCAGACGTGTCCAAACGTGTGGATGTAGAGGTAAAGTTACGGAGGAAGCAGTGAAAACCTGGTTTAAAAGAGTAGAAGACTACTTTGTTGTAGAAAACAAAATGGACATTTTTAATGGTGACGGATCTCGTGTGTTTAATTTAGATGAAACGGGTTTCTTTTTATGTCCCAAGGATAAGCAAGTTCTGGTCAGAAAGGGTTCCAAGACTTATACAACAGAATCGCGAACGACGAAAAAGAATGCCTAACTGTACTAGTAAATGTGTCCGCTAATGGTTCGATACCACCACCGTTGGTTTTATTTCCCTACAAGAGACTCCCAAAACATTTACCACCTAGTGTTCCTCAAGGTTGGGGTTTTGGCTACACGGAAAGCGGATGGATGAATGGAGAGGCATTTTTTGAATATATTTCAAATTGCTTTTACCCGTGGCTAAACAAAAACAAAATACAATTTCCAGTAGTGTTGTTTCTTGATGGACATTCATCGCATTTAACATTAGCGTTGAGTGAATTTTGTAAGGAGAAGCAAATTATTCCTGTTGCCCTATTGCCTAATGCAACACATGTCCTTCAACCGCTGGATGTGGCAGTATTTAGGTCGGTTAAAGGTACGTGGCGGACCATAGTGAGTGAATATAAAATAAAAAACGAAGGAGCGAAAATCAAACGCACAGATTTTTCTGGTCTAGTTAAACAATGCTTTGATAGGTGTCTTAAAGTGGATACAATTAAAAAAGGTTTTGAAACTTGCGGACTTTTTCCTTTTTCCTCAAGCAAAATTGATTACTCAAAGTTATTGAAAAACCCTGGTGATACACTACCAAATACAAGAGACGAATTCTGTGTCGAGAAAGAAACGCAAAATGAAGTGGCGATCACATTTAAAAAGCATTTTGAAGATAGGTTATCGTCTAGTATTCTAGAGTCGTTTAGATCAACAACCGATCAATGGACTGGAGATCCGACACTTAAAGAATTATTTTGTTACTGGAAATCAATCCAAAGCGACACAAATGAAGATGTTTTTGAATTTAATGACACTACTTTAGTTAATAATATAGATGAACATCTCACTGATAACTGGGATATGTTAGAGTTTGAGGTTCAAGATAATGGTAGTCTGGCAATGTGCAATGTCGAAAATATGCAAAGTGAATCAGCACCTTCTTCTTCAATACTAGTTACGTTATATTCTACGGCCCACAACCAGTCCACACCCAATCGGTGTACACCCAACCAATCTACGTCTGAATATAAGGAAAGTGAATTAGAACCCTCTTGTTCGACATCAGAAATATTTGATGCAGAAAACAATTTATCCACTCCTGAATACCTGCAAAATGAACCAGTACTGTCTTGTTTAACACCAGAAGTGTTAAATAGTGTGGCAAATAATTACTTTACTCCTGAACCTCTTTTAACTAATGATAAACATATAGTTTCCGAATTCATTGACCAAAATAAGTCACAATATTTGTCTCCGCATACGTCAACTTCGGATGCAAGAATTAAAAGAAAAATAGACGAAGTAACTGTTGGCGACAATAAAAATAACAAAGAAAATTCTTCACCGCATTTGCCAACCCCTTTTAAAACATCGTTTTTTTATCCTAAGAGAGTCGAGCAAGAAGCCAAGAAGAGAGTTACAAAAAAGATTACCCCGATTGTAACTATCACAGATGAATATATCGAATATCAGCGAAGAATTGATTTGGACAAAGAAAAAAAGATTGCAAGTAAAAAATAAGCAAAAAGAAACGAAAAAGGTAAATAATAATGTCCAGAAATCTACCACAAAGAAACAGTTAATTGACGAAGATATTTTAGTAGAAGGGGAAGCTAGAAATTTGCAGGTAAAAACTAAAACTCCTAAAACGAATGAATCAAATACAAAAAAACATTTTTTACAGAATATTGAGGACAACAATTATCAAAAAGGGGATTATGTCATCGTAACATACCAAGAAGAATTATTTCCCGGAGTTATTAATGAAGTTCAGGAAGATGGCGTAGTAGTTAAAGCCATGGAATCTTCTGGTAATAATTGGAAATGGCCCAAAAGGGACGATGTGTTGCAATATGCTCTTGATGATATAATAACTAAAATCAAACCCCCAAAATTGATAAATAATCGGGGTATATACTCCGTACCTGAAATAGATATTTATAAAAAGAGTCTGAAATAGGTTTTTTAGTATTAGTGTTGATTTATTTTTTCCAGATTAGGATTTTAAATTGTTTTTAAGAATATGTGTTGTTTTTTCTATGGCAATGTTTAAAACTTCATATATTTTCATATCAAATTTTTTTTTAAATTATTTTCTAGAAAAAGGTTTTCCTTTACATTATGCGTTTTTCGAAAATAAGACTGAATTTTGAATTATTGTTTTTCTTTATTTTCCTATTTAACTCCTTTATTTCACAGTCGGTAATAGAACTAAAATAATCGGTAATAGAAATTACCGACACATGAGGGTCGGTAATAGAACCAACCGGGAATTTTGATTTAAAGTTAATTTTTTACTTTTGGGGTATTAAATTGTTAGAAAAATGAATCAAAATTCAATATCAGACTAGTAATAAACCTTACTAATACAAAATTAAACAAAAACAAAACAGTGTATTCTTATTTTGAATGGTCAAAGACGATGTGTGCTTATGTAGACCGGTAATAGGCGCTGTTACCTTACCTGCTGTGCGTATTAATTTATGCGTTTTAAGTTGTATTGTTTCATTAGCAAAACCATTACATCTAATGCTGAAATAAAGATGCTTTCTAAGAATTATACAGGGTGGTTAAAATGTTACCTCTAATTGTGGGTACCATTAATGCTCAATAACTTGCTTATTTTAAATGGAACATCCTGTATCTAACATCGTCATTCGATTTTAATTCTATTTCTCTTTTAAATGTTATTAAGGTTCCCTATACCTATATATCTCTTATAGTTTCTTTGTAAAAGTCAATTTAGTGTTTTAATTGGCGACTATGTACTAAAAATTTGGTGAAATCAAGGTAGCTTTGACATGATGGCAATAATTTCAGATATTAATTTTGTCTAATTTATTCGTGAAAGTAGGTAGTGGTGCAATTAGTATGCAGTCGTAACGTGCGTAAATCATCCCATGTAGATTTATTTAAGTATTGAAAATGACGGACTTTAATTTGAGTGATATTCTTTGTTTTTGTCTTTGTTTTCTTTTGTATTAAGTTTATGGTGAAAATTTGTATGTAATAAGAAATGTGTATTGGTAAATTTTTGTTTTGTTTCCAATAAATATGAAGCAACGTCCAATGCGCCACTGCCTACTTTTCACGAATAAATTAGACAAAATTAATATTAGAATGTTAAATGTTAGGCTGTTCTATTTCAAATCAGCAAATTATTGAGCATTAATGGTACCCACAGTTAAAGATAAGATTTTAAGCACCCTGTATAATTTTTAGAGAGCATCTTTATTTTAGCATTAGATGTAATGGTTGTGCTAATGAAATAATACAACTTGAAACACGTAACTTAAATACGTACGCCAGCTACTTATTCTAAATATTGATCTATATTTTCAAAAATTGTTAAATATCTGAGCAACTGTTGAACCAAGGTATTGGGAGTATAACAGTAACTTGCCTTTATTTAGTCTTCGTCATCGAAATAAGTAATATTATACATGGTGTTCCATTTAAATTTTGATAACTTTGATGTGTAACTTTCTTTTGGGACGTCCTGTATATTTCAAAATAATTTTAGAACGTGCCCCCAATGGGCAATAGACATGCTCCAACAAAAAGATTTTGAATATGTGTTACAGTTTTTTGTATATCAACTGAGGCGAATGTGGTGCTTCACCCTATATAACATATAATACTTATATGCTGTTGATTCCAGCTGTATAGTGTTATATAAGATTAAAACTGGTATCATTAATAATGATAAAATTAATCTAGACCGTATAAAAAGGAACGACTAACGTTGTTTAAGGTATACACTATCGCTCACCGCTGGGCCAAGAGAGAACATTTAAAGTACAATAACTTATAGCATTTTATTTGCGTTAAGAATATTTATATTACTGCAAAATAATCTTAATTTTCTACGCAATCAATGAAGGTATTTCGGAAAAGAATTACAATCAAACATATTATGAAAGCAAATTCCTAAATGCGATTTTGAACATCGGCAGTTAATTACGGGTAACACTCACAATATTTTCAATAGAGGCGATAGAGTAGGTCAAGTTTTTAGACCAATCGATCTTTAAAGCCCCACAACACCCTTCCTAACACCAACAAATTTTACATGTTATTGTGTTGATTATTATAAATTAAATCAGTTTGCGCCTGACAATCATCGTTAAAGGTGCTACAAAAATTAATCATACTGGACAAAATGACCGGTGGTAGGTCGATCAGTTTGCAATGTGTACCACAATAATTACGCTGTATCAAGAGGGATGTAGCAAACAAATAGCAGAAATATTGAATATATAAAAAATAATTGTAAAATACATAATTCGTAGCTTTAGACATACAGGCCAATTAAGAGATCGTATAGCTCCAGGCTTGTCCTAAATAACTAAATAACAGAAACAAATTTAGGCTACAGGAAGGAAATTTATACGCGCGGATAACCGTACCTAAACCTCTTCTTCATAGGGTTAGTCGACTAAAAAGGTTACAGTGGGCACAATTACATCGAAATTAGTTGGTAGAATAATGGCCCAACGTTCTGTGGACTAATTAAGCGAAATTTGAGCTGTTCAATCAATAAAGGGGATTTTTTGGAGACCTTCGGAGAATAGAAAACATCTTTCCGAATGTGTTGCACCAACAAACAAACACTGTTCTATTTAGTTTTCGATTGTGGCTACTTCTGCTATTTGAGGACATATACGTTGCATAGAATTCCAAGTATAATGCAAGTATAATACAATATGAAAGTGAGTTATTGGAAATCATGGTATTCTGTCCAGTTTAGGTAGTTGATTAAAATTTGGTGATTATAGAGAACAATAATCCAAAAAATAGTGGCCAGATATGCAAAAAATGATCTTGATGAGCAGTAAAAAAATAATATTTTGAAAATCATGACTTGGTCACCCCAAAACCCCGACCTTAACTCTATAAAGTTGTAATGCGACGAATTAGATCGAAAAATGCGAACTGTGACGCTTACTTCCAAAAAAGGAAGAACCAATGTTTTTTTTCGTAATATTGTAGTAAACTTTATTCGTATAGGAAGGTGGTCACTTCATACATAAAACTTTACTTGTTTTTAATCTATTTAATCACTTTACATAACTTCATAAAATAAAATACGTTCTAAGCATCGCGCCATTGCGCCATAAGTATCATACTTAACACATAAGGGTACATAATAAGTGTAACCGACTAACTTCATAAAACCAGTCACAAATTTGAACATAAGCGCGGGAGATTCAAAAATCAAAGCTACAATATAAAATATTATCTTATTTTTTTAATAGGAGATATTTTTTTGATTAAGTTCAATCCATTTTTTTATGTTTTTTAATTTTCACGCTTAGCCAAACTTCGATCGGTGTACGATGTGTTATGCTTGATAATTGATATCGATATATGTATATACTACATATGTTAATCTTTTTCATTTTATACTACTTATATTGAATTCAATTCTAGATGTCTAATCAAAAAAGTTAGACGGAATTATTTTTTCCATAAAAAATACATAAAAATATATTTATATAATAGCAATGGTTTAATAAGTGTAATGCCAGTAGGATTTATATTTTACTGAAAAGATTATAGATAACTATTTATATAGGTAATTCCATCCTACTGCTGCTATGAAAAAACACCTGCATTAGGCTTCAACAAATTATTCATCAGATTTAGAAGCCAAATAGGATTTGCATTTCAAGTTTTTATACCAGAATTAAAACATGTGATTATCATAATAATTATTTGATAATTTTATCGAAATTATATAAACAGTAAAGATAATCATTAGGATGTAATTTTGAATCAATCATAAAATTGATGGCATACTTATATTCAGTTCCAATACTAATTGTGCAGTGCACTTGCAAGAGTATGAACTTGTTATTCTATTCTTTAGGGTATATATTATATAACTTTCCACAATAAAACCGCAAACAACTAATACACAAATGGAATTACAAATACAACTACACTACAGAAAATTGCTGCTCAATTGTACTGAAATATAATTATTTAACGGCAGAAGAAATCGCGATAGATATACATATGTTCTCGATTTTATCGCGAAGTTATTGAGTTACTAAACTTGTATACCTTCCTATCACCTTCCTATCACCCTAGCTCTAATCACATGTTGTTACAGGCCAACTAGTTTATTGAATCTTTTTTATATAAAGGAGAGGAAACATGTTGCATAGACGCACTTTTGGATTGTGGCTTGTATTAAATTCATACTGACAAAAAAAAACCTTCCTCTCTGTCGATTAATAATCCACACTGGTATTCACCCTCGTGCTTTTTTAATATAGTGCCGTTTAAACTATCTCTGGTCTCTTTCTCTATTCTCAATTATGCGACGTATTGCTTTATAAGCATGCAACCATTGCTCTTCCACATTGGTATTCACTCTCACGCTCCTTTAATGTGGTGCCGTTTCAACTATATCTGGTTTCTTTCCATATTCTCAATTATGCGACGTATTGCTTTATAAGGATGCAACAATTGCTCTTCCGATTCTACTAAGATTGGTGGTTTGCGGCACTTTCGTTAACACACTTTGCTTTGTTTTTTATTCTTGTTCATAAAAACAAAAGTTTTATTTTCTCCATAAAAGTAATCCTGAGAACTTAGGCCAGAAGATCTCACCGACCATTCACAACTTTGCTATCATCAATTCCGTGGTTTGACATTCTTGTGTTAATTAATTTCCCACAATTATCGCATTGCGAGCCGATGAGTTGTTAAGGTGCCACCATAAATTACAAAATTTAATAAAGCATTGTTATTTAAGAAGTTCCATACGTATATCTTAAGAAAATTTAGTTGTCTCCACATTTGTTTCTATATATGTACATAACTGGACTGATGAAATGATTTTCCAAAATGCCTATCCAAATGTTTAACTGAGAGCGATCTTTTCTTCTAACTTTTTTCTCTTGAATTTTGTACCTTCGAGTAGAGTTCCATATTTATGTTCTAGATTCCCGATTTGATAAATGTTGGTTTGCAAAACCAGATAATTTTGCTTAAAAAATCTTCGTGACTACCAAATGCCCCAAATTATCATCCAATAGTAAACTGCAACTAACATAGAAATCATATGGTTTCACTTATTTCGATGTAAAGTTCATCATACTCGAGTCTAGGGCTGGCACCACTCCCCGTCGTCGGTGTACGATATCATTCTATTACTTGTCAACGTAATAAAAACATTTGCCAATTTAGTATTTCATGAGTATACGTATTTCACTTAAAATTACATAGTAGTATTTATTATACGTACATAGTATGTATGTATAATACTTGTAATATTTACGCCTTTATGTCGTTTGTTTTGCGTGTGATATTAGGTGACTTGGTCAAACATTGCCAGCAAAGAAACGCTTTTGTATTTTCTTTTGTGTCTAATATAGACTAGCGCAATTATCTATCAATTTGAACTATATCAACAGTGCCGCATTTCTGCTTTCACACGTACAGTAGAAGAAACAAGTTTCCTGCCATTGTATGTAAGTAGGACGCTCTTTACTGAAAATGCACGGGTATTTTCTTGGCTTAGTATACCTACATGGACTCTACGTGGCACAGATATCTTTTGTATGCATACTAGGACAACAAAATTCCCGTAAGATTTGAGCAAGAAACCTATCGCGCACTGGCAGGATACTTTTTTTTCAGTTGTACCGTATGTATATCATTCTAAATCGGTCAAAATGTCTTAGATGTACTATTCTTTTATAATAATCACAATATCAGCTCCTACGTTTCGTGCAAAAGAAGCCACTATTTCCGCTGTTGCTGTATATCATATTGCACAAAGCGTGTTTACCAAAGATAGACAAATATTCTTCACTTCTAACGGCCGTAAATGTTTACTGTGGGTTGATCATTGTGCTTTGTGTGAGGTCAAGCCACCTGCTGTAAATAGAATCACCCTTCTTTTGTGTGAAAAACGGGTTTATTTGCCAAGTAAAGCAACAATGTAATTCGAAGCGACTTTTAATCACTTATTTAGACAAACATAAAAGGATTCATTTCTAATGATTCACACTTTAAATCAAAATGTTTGGATGGCTGTACACTTACACGCTTGTCTTGCTGCTATAAGAAAATTTTCTATAGTTTAGGAGAGCTACCACATTGCCCCTTAACAAAGCAAACTTTGTTTAAAAAAAACTGATACGCGATATGTATTGTTGCTAAAAATTGTTTGTCTAAATTCTTAGGAGGAAAGCTTAAAAATTTAGATAAAGAGTGTTTATCAATAATACAGACTGCATGTCCAGTTTTTAGTAATTTGTTTAAATATTCTATGGATAATCTAATTTGGACAATAAACGCTTACATGCACACACGATTTTACAATAGAAAGATAATTGAAATAAAATGGTTTTTACACTTTAGATTAAGATCGATTTTCAGGAAGCACAATAAACTGAAGGAATGTACGAGGTTTGTCCAAAAACTTTTCAAATTGTCATGTTAACTGCCATGTTATACCTAGTGGCATTCTTTAGAAGCGAAACGAGGCATAAGTGCAGTCTGTGAAATAGTAAAAAAGTGATGATAGAGGAAGCAACGATCTAATATTAAGTTTTAAGTTAAGATCGGAACGACGCTCAACTCATCAGACGATAAGAATATTATTACTGTTCGAGATCTGTAGTTCGTGGAAATCGTCGATTAACT
Source organism: Holotrichia oblita (assembly GCA_023690525.1). Taxonomy (NCBI): domain Eukaryota; kingdom Metazoa; phylum Arthropoda; class Insecta; order Coleoptera; family Scarabaeidae; genus Holotrichia; species Holotrichia oblita. The sequence continues at coordinate 72,917,067 of CM043019.1, read as the reverse complement.
ATGCGAGAGTTTGCTCACGAAATTTTGTCAGAAAAACTTGGCATGTATCACGTCTCAGAAAAACTAATGCCACGATTGCTCACAAGCGGGTAAATTGAAAACGATGTACACGGTGTAAACATTATCGAAGAATTGCTTAATTGTGCTAACAGCGACAAAAAGTTGACAGGTGACAAAACTTAGGTTTACCAACATGACGTAATCGTCACAAAGGGACGGGCAACATTCACCACGACCGAAGAAAGCACGTATGAATAGCTCAAACAAGAAGTCAATGTTGATTGTTTTCTTCGACTATTATAAAATTGTTCATAAAGAATTCGTGCCACAAGATCAAACAGTCAACAAGGAGTTTCACGTGGAGGCGTTTATGAAAAATATGCAATGTAAGAAGACTGGACTGTCGAAAAACAAGAGCCAATTTTTGGTCGATAAAGAAATTGACATTCTTCCCCGTCCTCCATACTGATGCTGATGTGCTCCAGCAGGCATTCCTATTTCTAAAGTATCGCTTTGAAAGCACACTATTTTTAAAGTGGGAGAGATATTCAATAGAAATCGGTGGCACGCCTACGAGACATCACATCAAATGTGTTCCAGGAAGCATATGAACAATTGACGAGACGGTGGAAGCGGTGTACAACAAGCAAGAGGGAGTACTTGGAAGGATACAAACATTTGTAAAGTTGAAAGCATTCTAATAAAGTTTCTAGGACGAAAGTTCAGTGTTTTTTGAAAACAAAACCTTGACAAGAAACTGTTAGGAATAAGTCTTACTTAACTAATTATGTATATATTATTTTTAGGAAGCAATTGGAAAAAGCCTATAAGTTATGCCCAAGATGTGAACAAGTAGTTAAAAATGTCGTTACAACGCAAAACAAGTGGTTGCTGGGAATAAAAATTAATATTTTAAAGACGAAAGGTCTATCCTTGCTTGATCTTAACAGATCCACAAACTCACTATCCAAAACATCCAAACAATCGTATTTCCTGTATTTCCTAAATCTCATGTTAATATTATTTGCTACTTTAATACTAGTTATTGCATTTACAAATATAAGCATAACGCCAAATAATGTTAATAAACAAATCATTAGCTACGTACTGTCGTATCTTTCGCCAATAACAAATTTTATAAGTAATAGTTGTCTCGTCCATACACTTCCGGAATACCTGGATTTTAATATTTATCTTAATGATTATTTGAATTCCTCAATTTTAAGATTTGATAGCATCATTCAAAGTAATGTAACAACACTGGCAAATTTTACTAATATAGATATTACCGCCTTAAAATCCCTATATCTTAACAGGCCTCATATAAACTTACTATGTACAGTTGGAATGTTTTTTCAAATAACTTCAATGTTTTTCAACAACAATGGCTTTTATCAGAATATCAAGCAGCTACTTTTATGGTGCTGGTTGCTAGGAATGACGTGGTATCAATACATCGGCGAACTTCCACTTGCTTCGTATGCTCTCCAAGTAAGTATAGAAGTATTAGATGAATTTCATTGTTCTTATATACACAGTGTGGCATGTTTTGTGGGTATGTAATTCCATTAGTAGCATGTTATAAAATCATTTTGAAATGCTGGTTCAAAAAAGTTACACGAGTAGGTAAACTATAGGCGCATCAGACCAGTCAATCGACGTGGACATGCTGTATAAGCTGTAGTTTTGACAGCTAAAACCTGTGTAAAACCAGCAAATCGTCATAATTATGACAGTTTGACAGGTTTTAGCTGTCAAAACTACAGCTTATACAGCGTGTCCACGTCGATTGACTGGTCTGATGCGCCTATAGTTTACCTACTTACACGTCACAGTGGAGAAATTAAATATGCTCAAAAATGTATTAAGTATAGGTTAATGTTTCCATAAAAAACTACAATATTATGTACTAATTTATTAATCAAATATATAGGATTTTTGTCCTTGTGCCTAATATCTAATTTATTGCCATAATATTGGCCATTTTATTTTTAACTCGTGCTTCTTCTTCTTACTTTTTTTCATCTAATTTTCACGCTTCATTCCTAATTATTTCTTACTGCACTACGTTGACAGTTAAAAGTGAATTGCGTAAATAAAAAGTCAACTGTTTGTCGTGATAGTCGAGTCAATATTGTATTACTAAAAAAGGGATGTCATTTGATAATGCATTTTTAAAGATATGCCAATTGTTGATCGGATATTACAAATAAGCAGATGAAAAGTTGGATTTTTACATCGTCATCAATAATCATTAGATACTCTAATATTTTCTTTTTTTTAAACTGAAATATAGTATACTACCGAAAAATTCAAAGAAAAAGATTGGCCTTGATATTCAATGACACTTTATCCTTTAGACCGAGGCACAAATTCGTGTGCTTTTGTAGAATGAAAATGGTTTTATCTTTGACATTTTCATGTATTTCAACGATGCTAATTAAAAATTAAATAGCATTATTATGCATATTCTGTACTACACAATCGCCCGTTATTCATTTCATCTTTTACTTCAAATGCAAATGTTCCTTGCGCACATTTTATCTCTGCACGCTAAAAGGCTTTTTTTTACTGTAGTTTACAATATGATGCGAACTAATAATGATTTGTTTTAAGCAAATTAACTAGCATTTAACGAATATTTATAGAAACCTTTGTTTCAGGTTCTAATCAGTGCCTATATAATATACACATTTTTCACTAACAGTCATAATCACAAACATATTAAAAAGATGCAAATCCGGAAGAGGAACAGCAGCGTCTTAGTAGGCAACAAATGTACATACAAAAATGATTTATCCGATCAAGAAGAGGACATAATAAGCAATCTCTCCTCTAATGAATACTCATCTGTCGTTAATTCAACGTTAAAATCCAAACAATATCAAAATGAAACCGACACTGCCGAATCAGACTGCTCCTTCGAATCACTGAAATCGAAATATACGTTCATTCACAATCCTTTCAAAGAGCCTCCACCAAGAATTCGTTCACCTACTGGCTCTGTCAAATCGGATCATATATTTGGTAAACTGCCAAGTTTTCAATGCCAATTGACCTCCTCACCTGTGCCATTCAAAGATTTAAACAATAGAAAGAGTGATCTTGACAGTGTATCATTTATACGCTCTGGTTCTGTCAACAAGAATAATATATCGTTTAAAGATTTATGTCATACAAATAATCAACTATTTATTTGTAATAAAAACCCACCTAATTCTAAAAGTGGCTTTGTTTCTACTTTTGATTTAAATGCAAGTTTAGATAATTTACATTTGGGCAAACGGAATATAAATATGAATACATCAAAAAAGGTTCCTATTACACTGTTGAGGAATAGTATTTCACGACCAATATTATCACCACCCAAATTCGTATGTGTTGCGCATAGCTCGTGGCTAAGTGACAATAATTCCTGGAAGAATTTTAAAGATACGAATTACGAAAGTGCAAACTTTAGCAGCTCGTCAAGTCAAAGTTCAGGGTTTATATCCCAGACTAACGAGTATCCAGACTTGAAATTGTTTTCCGCATTCTTGCCGCAGAAAAGGACGTCTTTAAATGATTGTGGCTCCCTAACTTCAGAAATACCCCCTTACCAAGACAAACTAAATACATGCAAGGATAATCAAAGTTTATGGCGAGAAGATGTAAGAGAATCTCTAGGTATAAATGAGACAAAACACTTATTCAAACCTATTCAAAATAACAGAATCGATAATAAGCCACCCTATCAAAAAATTCATAATGTAAATACATCGTTAGGACAATTTACACCGTACATGTATAATTCAACGTGATATTTTGAATTTCTACAGATTTGTAGATTTAATTATCGTCTAAGCTAATGTACTAATAGTTTGTATTAAGTTCGTCACTATTGTGTGATGTAATAATATTATGAAGTACGAATAACTTTATTGCAAAAAAATTGTAGTACAAACGAATTGGATATAATTATTTTGTGTGATTTTAATTTGAAATTGTGTATATAAAATGAAAGAAAATTTAAAACTATACAACACTTACTCATTTATACATACTGCCATTTACGTGTTAATGACATTAACGAAATATTAATGTATAAAATTTTATATGAGGCAAATTTCTGTAAAAGTTTGTAACGTCAAATTATAAGAGAAATACATCATTTTTTAAAAAAGTAGTAATGGAAAACTTTACTTAAAATAGTAATCCTATATCCCATCATGTACTCAATATTTGCGATACATATACAGGGTCCGGCAACGAAGCGGGGACGGAAGATTACACGCTTATTTGAAAGTTTGTCAAATATTTAGTCATCGGATATTCTTCCGCACCATCAAGTGCACATTTTAAAAATATTTTGTTTTATACAGGGTGTTCCAGATGGAAATGCCAGACTAAAGTCGCATTTTTTAATGGAACACCCTGTATATTAATAGAGAAAATGATCCGCGCTTGAAAGCTGGTTACAACGATATAATGTTGTATCGACCTAAAGTTGATAGTTTCTGTGTAAACAATGATTTTAGTTGATAAATTGATACATTTCAGTAGGCTATTCTGCATAGGGAAAAACAAAAGATTCGAAACCAACAGAGTAGAATATTTTTTACTAGTATGGACTGTCGTTACTATGTGAAATAAATTCTGCAGCTGTTCACAATTTTGCAAAATCGAATAAATCTCGAAATTTTTAAATGGAACACCCTGTATATTTTTTGCTCATTGGAAAACCCTTTTACTACGCTTTCTATTGATACCTCATTTGATGCACCTAGGATGGATTATTTTCTAATTATTTCTTCTTAAAGTTGGATTAATGAAATGCTTATATTTTTAGTAGCTAATTTGCGCTTCAAACCTACTGTAAGATTGGATATTCAACAAATAATCCATAAATGGCCTATAACAAGAAGAAACTCCATTTAGTATGAGAAACAATTGATTTTCATTTAGCGGTGAAAGCAAACATTAAATTAATATAAAGTAATATAGCATTTTCAATAGATTCACTGCTGATCAAGTTATCTGGTGTTTTAAGCTTGTATACTTAATAACCAAGTTGTAAAAAATTTCGTTTTTGTGTTATACAGTATTTCGTTCAATCTTTAAAAGCAATTGATATTTTGTACAACTTGGTTATTAGTATACAAGCTTAAAACTGACACCTTTACTTTATATTAAATTAATGTTACCTTTCACCGCTGAGTGAAAATCAATCGTTTCTCATACTAAATGGAGTTTCTTCTTATTATAGACCATTTATGGATTATTTGTCGAATATCCGATCTTACAGTAGGTTTGAAATGCAAATTAGCTTCTAAAAATACAAGCATTTCTCATTAATTCAACTTTAAAAAGAAATAATTAGAAAATGATCTATCCTAGATGTATCAAATGAGGTATCAATAGAAAGCGTAGTAAAAGGGCTTTCCAATGAGCAAAAAATATACAGGGTGTTCCATTTAAAATTCGAAATTTCTTCGATTTTACAAAATTGAACACCCTGTATAAAGCGAGCAGTTGCAGAATTTATTTCACATAGTAACGACAGTCCATACTAGTAAAAAAATTCTACTCTGTTTGGTTTCGAATCTTTGGTTTTTTGCCTTATGCAGAATAGCCTACTGAAATGTATCAATTTATCAACTAAAATCATTGTTTACACAGAAACTATCAACTTAGGTCGATACAACATTATATCGTTGTAACCAGCTTTCAAGCGCGGATCATTTTTTATTAATATACAGGGTGTTCCATTAAAAAAATGCAACTTTTAGTCTGCATTTCCATCTGGAACACCCTGTATAAAACAAAATATTTTTAAAATGTGTACTTGATGGTGCGGAAGAATATCCGATGACTAAATATTTGACAAACTTTTCAAATAAGCGTGTAATCTTTTCGTCCCCGCTTCGTTGCCGGACCCTCGTGTACATACATTATATACATATATTAAATAGTATCCGGTACTCCCTCAACTTAACCGACAGCCAAAACAGTTCCACCAAAATAGTTCTAAATAAAACAAAATAATTTAATATTTTTGCATTTTAAACTACTATGTTTAGTATATTTTTACTGCATATTCAAGCATATTTTGTACAAGTATATATTGATATTCGAAGATAATGTTTCTGTTATTTCTTATAAGGGTCTAATGAAATTAGAATTTTTGAACGATCAAAGTATAAGATAATATTGAAACTGCGACACAAATGTATGCATCAAATGTGCAAAATTACTTTTTTCTTGTTTCATCCCTCGCGTAATTATTACGGTTAATTTCTAAAACTTGAAAATAATTAAGTACTCTTGAACTAATATTAATGTAGCCGAAAAAAAATATTCGTGCGATGATATGTGTATATGTAAAATTCAATGAATAAAAATAAAAGCCCAAACCTTTCAAATGTCCAAACAACTTCCAGTCTAGATACCACACATATTTTATTGTATGTGTGAGTCATAAATAAACTCGGCAAAGAAAAGGAAGGTTCAGTGCAGTACGGAGAACCGTATGGCAGGGTGAACGGCATGGCACGGAACCTTGAGCATCCGTATCAAAGCACACTTGCACTGCAACACTATTATTATACTGGTCGTTGTGAGTGCTTATCAGTACACACATACGTAGGAGATGTCGCATTTAGGTACATTTCGGACACGGCGTATTTTGAAGAAACTGGAAAACGTAATAGCGAGTATACCTGATTTGCAATATGAAGGTGATATAATTAAATGTGTAAGGTGCGACAACTATTTGACGTATACCAGCAGGTGGAATTGTGAACGCTACCTAAATAGTATAAACCAGTGTTCTGCAATTCGTGGCAAGGATACAGCGAACAACTAACATATCATATAGCTGTTTGTTTTATTCTATATAATCTATCATTCACTTTACTAGACCAAAAAGCATTTGTCTCCTTCTGGAGCAAGTATTCCGATTATACATTATCAGGTCGGATATCGATAAGAAACGTTATGCCATTTACTCGTGACTACGTTGAAAGGAGAATTAAAGCAGAATTGAAACATAAAAAATTGTGGTAATGTGTGAACGAAACAACCGATCGACAAAAAATTCTGCCCTGAATGTGATGGTACGTACAATGGAAGAATTGGAACCGTCACCCTCTATCTTACTTGCTTCCAAAGAGTTACAAAACGTATTAGCGATGAAATTTTAAAAGTGGTGTTGAGCGCATTGAACAAGTTTCAGCAAACCAATTTTTAATGTTTGTGAGTGAGGGTGCCACTAACATGCTTTCCTTGGCAGATCTCTTTAAGAAGAGAGTGACAATCTGTTACATGTAACATGTGAAATCCGCGCTTTAAACCTTGTAGCGCAATTGATGTCTCAATGTTATTCACGAGTAAATGCTTTAATAGTTCATACAAAGGCAGTGTTTCTAAAGTCCCCAAAACGTACAAAAATGTTCACGGACCGTGTCCCAAAGTGTCTGAACCACTACAGCCGATTACTACGCGCCGGGGAATATTATCAGAGGCTGCGTTTTACTACTGCGAATATTTTGACGATGTAAAGAAGGTAGTTTCACAACTCGATCCCAGACGCGCCGAAGCTATCAAGAAAAGCCAGAAAATGTTTCAAGATAGTCAGGTAAAAAGTTAGTTATAAACTTTTTGCAAGAACTACTATGCATTAGCGTAGGAAATTGAAAAATTACAAAATCATTCGATGTCGTTTGTGGATTCTGTTCAAATTGTGGATATTGTTCACTTACACCTATGTGCGGCGGAAGGCGAAAAATATCAGTGTGTAATACGAAAATTTGAAAGTGTTATTGACAAGGATTGAGATTTTCTTATACTACGACAAATTTGTGAAGGTGCGTCGAAAGATCCATCAAGTTGTCATAACGATTACTTCAAATTTGCAAGTATAACATCGCTCCGATGTGGAACGGTCATTTTCATCATTAAAAAATACTTACCTTACTTAAATACCGTACTATTGGTTGCTATGTGCAACAAAACGGTAAGTAATTTACTTACCGTTTCACTGAATGGTAAGTTGTAATGTTTTAATAGGTCTTCTATGGTTCGAAGAGACTACTCTGAATGAAACCCATTCATAATCCTTGTCTCTATTTATTTATCGTATTTAGACTACATATTCTACTGAACTATTCGACCGCACTACTTATCGAATCTATCTATCTATATATAACTATATCTTCTAAAAATATACTACTTATATTTATAAATGACTGATTTTGCTATTGTAGCGAAACTGCTAGTGGAGCGCTTTTTGTGTGCCATTGCTGGTGTACCATTGACCACTTATATTTGCTTACATGACAAAACCTACTTATGTATGTACAGTGATGTGCTTTAGTACTGACTCATCGCTCGAGGGCAGTCGGCTTTATATCATCGTACATAAGGGTTAAATTTATAAAGTTTTATGGCACTTTGAGTCAGTACTAAATCACATCACTGTACATACTTGTACCTGTTACTTCATCTGTAACCTACATAGTTATTGTGTTTGTTTAAAAATGGTACTTTTCCACTACACCTACCTCGCTACAATAGAAAAATTTTAATATACTAATATTTATATTAAAATTTTTCTTACATACAATCTCAATACTATGCTACGCTTACAACTAACTTATATTCTATCAATTGTACTTTTCCTGCACTTGAACTTTATTGTTTTTCAGTTATTCTATTCACAATATTTTTTCACTCGGTTCTTGTGCACTGTCACTAACTTATTTTTTATTCTTAAAGTTACATTTGGTTCATCTGATTGTATTACTTTATACGGTCCATTGTACAAGGCCTCTAGCTTACTACCTGTTTCATTTTTTTATTAACACTTTATCACCATACTTATAACAAATATTACTACAACTAATGTCTAGTCTATCTTTTCTTTTGGTTTTAGATTTTATCAGGTTATTTCTGGCATCTTTCCATGCATTTTGTAATCTATACTTTAGTTCAATAGGATAATTATCAAGTATTGTTGCTAACTGTGGAGATTGCCAACGCTATAAACACTTGCGAGCTCATAAAGAACCGTTGACAGTTACCACTACCGCATCATCAGCTTTTCACAAAATCTGTTTAGACATAGTAGGACCGTTAAACCAGGACAATGAAGACAATAGGACTGATCACCCTGCAGTTGTTGAATTGTTAAAGCAACCAAAAGATTCTGTAGAGCTTACACATTTAGGAAAAAACGAAGATGTAAAAGTAAACAAAAATTGCATACGAGTAGGTAGTTTATTATACGACGCACAGTCTCAAGTTATATACATTAAGCTAGTTATTTCCCTGCGAATCAGTTTCTTCGTTGATTGTCTGCTGCAACGCCATATGTATGTACACTCTCTATTGCTCCAAAATTAAGGCTGTGTTCCGTAAATATAATATTGTAACCGTGGTTTTGGTAATCCTGAAAATCGTACATTTACGGAACTCGGTTATCTGAAATTGGTACATTCAGTTTTTACCAAACAAACCGCTATTCAATTACGGTTACTGCTGGTTTGTTTTTGTTTGACAAGAAAACAGTATGGAGGTTAAGCACAACATTTATAAAATAAACTATATTGATCGATTATATTGAACTATTGGCTTTTTCTTATAGAACATTGATAAAATAACATGTGCATACTGTTCGTATGTACCTATAAATCGCAATAATATAGTTTTGTTTTCCATTGTAGAGTCTAAACAGCTGATGAAATTGATCAAATCATACCGACATCGTTTCGTAAATATTTAGCACGGAAATATACCGCAACCAACCACGACCAAGACCTTGGTATCTCATATTCGGTTCATGGGTATGTTTCTCTCGGTGGAAGGGGTAAACATTCGAATAGTTTTTCGTCTTTACATCCGTGCGCTGTAAGTCGTAGTAACCATAGCAACCGCGCGAAAACTTTAAAATAATGTGCAGGTGCCGCACAGCCGCTAGTTAATTGCGCCAGTTTGCGTTGAAAACATGTTCGTATATTTGTTAGATGCGAGAGTTTAAGTATTGCGTATTTAGCTTACAGACTACTATTTACAACTCTCCTGTATAATAATGTATTATGTAATAAATTTATGGCAACTTGTTTGTTTCAAAATATATTCTCGGTATATTTTGAAACAAATTGAAGTTTCCATAAATTTATTACATGATTATATAAAAATTATGTTATATATAAAATTCAAGCTACCCGCCATTTCTTATGCTAGTTCGTCGGCTTTACACCAAGTCGCCACCATACCAAATGTCCTACCCCCTCCACGAGAGAAACACCTCTATATTCTTCTCTATGGTTCGGTTTACGGAACACAGCCTAACATTGCCAAAATTGCCGCTAATACTTCCCATAATCCGAGGGTGATATGATTCAGTCCAGTTGTACCACCGCTGTTGCCTGCTTGAGCGATGATGATTTCCTCTTTCTTTTTTTGATTGATTAGTGCCATTTTTTTTTCCACAATTTTATTTTTATTTTATATTTCCTTTCGCAGTCTTACCATCCTCTGATCCGCACTCAGGACTGGCAGGATCGCCATGTAATGTTTTTAATAGGTCTTCTATGGTTCGAAGAGACTACCTACTAAACCCATTAATAATCCTCGTCTCTGTTTATCGTATTTAGACTACATATTCTACTGAACTATTCGGCCGCACTACTTGTCGAATCTATCTATCTATATATAACTATATCTTCTAAAAATATACTACTCCTTATATTTATAAATGACTGATTTTGCTATTGTAGCGAAACTGCTAGTGGAGCGCTTTTTGTGTGTCATTGCTGGTGTACCATTGACCAGTTATATTTGCTTACATGACAAAACCTACTTATGTACAGTGGACAGCAGCATAATCGATACCGTTACGGAATTTCCTAAACCTTAATAACAATGTAGAGGGGTTACATTGTGTAGCCTTCAGTTAGATTTATAGATATTATTATTAGTAGATAAGGTCGACGTTAGCTTGCGGTGGTGTCGATTTAAAAGCTGGCCACTGTACCTACTTGTACCTGTTACTTCATCTGTAACCTACATAGTTATTGTGTTTTTAAAAATGGTACTTTTCCACTACAAAGTGAATTAATGTAGAACCACAAAACAGAACTAGGAACGACAGCATCAAAAACACACATGACTTGTTTGGAGCAAAACAATAGAAACCATGGAGCAGCCATCCAACGGTTTCAGTTGGATCAGTTCAATCTTCGTGATTTTCACAAATTTATTTATATAAATTATTATTATTATTCTAGAGACACCAATCGCGCAAAAACGTTATAAGCATGTCGAACGTTAAGGGTTACCTTCTCAGACAATAATTGGAGTCTTCGCTCCGCTTCTCCTCCAAACAATTGTCTTCGAACGATAAACATCCCTTACCGTTCTCCATACTTAATATACTATTTTCTCATTATTTTATGTGTCAACATTCATGCGTCCGCATTGCTTATGCTCACTCATGAAACGAACATAAATAATGCAAGTACGTAAACGAAACGATCATTAGAAATATGTCTCGCGCAAATGAATTATTTTATGGGAAACTGTAGTACGGTAGGAGGCACAAACTGTAACTGTTATTAAATTCATGCAAAACATCCCATATCTTCTAAAGTAAACTACATAATACCAAAACCTTATATTATAATAAAGGTAAGACTTAGAAAGAATCGTAAACAGTAAAAATATACAGGTGTTCCATTTAAAATACAGTAACTTTAGTTTACCCTGTCTTTATTTGACACCCTGTATACTGAAAAATATTCTTAGGTTATAGCCCCTCATGCGCTTCAACTTTTATCGTAATAACATTTTCTCATTTCTCTTATGGTAATTGGGACTTCCTCGGACTAATGCCCCGCCCTAGATTTTGCTAATTTGCCCGCTAGATTTTGTCAAAATTTCAATTTTTTTAAACAAAGAATATGTGGGAACTACAAAATAGTGACACATAATCTGATCTGTCGTTTTATTAAGATTGCCCAAAATTCTTTATCAATCTAGTACCTATACAGGTTGGACAACTCAGATAGTAGGCATTGTAAATAGCATTCGACTTTGACAACACCGTACATCTAGCTCGTATCACCATCTCCATCATTCTAACGCATACATGTACACACTATTGCATGTAATACTATTTACAATGCCTAGTATCTGGGTTATCCAGCCTGTATAGGAAAAATCACAGGCGACAAAAAATTAGCCAGCATATACCAGAGACCTTCCTGAATAAAAAACTTCTTATGACCGTATGTAAGTAAATATTCATACTCCAAAAACTACAAGCAGTGAGTGTTATAATTAATTTACTGTAAGGGATTTATTGTACAGGGTGGGCCACTAAGAGAGGAAGCGGCTGTATCTCAGAAAGTATTTGTCCTAGGTTCCGCGGGAAAAATATTACTGGTAAAAGTGACCAAGAGATTTCTGGAAATTATTTTCAAGTTCCAGATTTTACCGCTAGGGGCGTAACTGCTATGTTTAAATCTAAAATTCCTATTATCTCGAAAAAGCGCAGAATAAGCTGTAACTTTGATATCATCAATTGAAATTCCATTTAATACCCGATAATTTTTTTCGTATCTGTCATAATAAGGAGGCGAAAGACCATCTATTCGTCAATGTTTAAAGATTAATATTTCCGTTACTATTCATACTATCCGAATAATCTTAGACTCGTTTGAAAGGAAATCGTGTGGACTTTAAACACCGTTTATATGCTATATCCAGTAGTGTCAAACTAATAAACTAGAGGTCGCTTTCTGCAGCAGTAACATTTTTATGAACAACAAAAATAGTTTCTACGAAAAACGTCGAAATAGAGGCACTCATGATATAATTGGAATCACCTCGCACCTCAGGGTCGAAACCATGGTCAATGCTTGATCTATTTTCGTTGCACTCGCTTGCAATGTCTTTTCAATTATATTACGAGCGCCTATTACAGAAACAGTTCTTTAATTTTCTATACTATCTATGACATAAGACACTTAGTATAATCAGTATCACCTAGCTCTTAAAATTATGCTTGGACAACAAGGTTGTGTCGTAATATTATAGATTAATACATATTTACACATTTTTTTAATTTTGATAGTTACGTACTGAGATAGCTTGTGTGACGAGTATTCAGGGTAAGATTTCGACTAGTGAAATAGAAATGTAAGTTTATGTATATAAACCTAAAATTTCCAGGATATTAAAGAAACAAATATTTCATCCATAAGAAATTGCCTACGTCTTATAATCAAATAGCCATATTTGTAAAAACGCATGTTGCAGACGCTTTATTAATAAAGTACTGCAAAATGTAATTCATCGTGCTTAATGAACCGACGAAACTTACCTTTTTTAACTTATATGGATGATTCATAATATGCACCAATGGGCTCAACAAAATACATAGTAATATAGTAGTCCTTCCAAAATAAAGTTCGCTTTGTAGTTAATATTATTTTGTAGGAAAAACCGTTTAATTGATGTATTCGAAAGAAACTTAAAAGCAAAATAGTATTTAGAAATTGTATCTAGAATTTCGTAGAAAATTTACTTTTGGAGATATTTTGTATTTGGTACTAAGAAGATAGTGCTGCTGTATAGGATGCCCGAAATATGATTAATTTGACCTGCTGCTGCAATAACAGTAACAGCGACTACATAATATTTTTAATCACAGATCAGTCAGTTCGGCATATTATGTGTTGTAAATCGGTGTCAATTGGGTTTAACTAATAAAAGTCGGCATTTAAACACTTGAAACCAAATAAAAACTTATTATTGTTCATACATTGCCTAGTTCTTTATTATAAAAAAATCAAAAGTTGTGTGACAAGTATATGACCACTACACATAAAAATAAGGTAATTAATGTAAATAAATTCAGTAAAATGCGAATGAAAACAAAAAAAGAATACGTATTGGTACTTTCAAAAACTTGGTGGTGTGTGGTTTGCTAATTCATCAACAAATATAAAAACAACTTGCTAGTTACTGAAATAGATTTTTGACGAAGAACACCAGATAATCCAAAACAAACAAAAAAGTGCCTGACATCATATTTTTAACCCACATATTGTTAAATTATAAATAGCTCGAACTCTATGTCCGCATGTCATATGAAATAGTGATACAAATGTTACTATGCTACCCACTTATTATTACACTGATTTTTAAAGAAAAAAATGATTATATTAAATTAAATTTATTAAACAACTTTGCAATAACTATATACAGATAGGGAAATTACACATGGACTCATTATATTATGTTTCTATATAATCCTTTATGAATATCTGAACAAAGTTGCCACATCGCTTCTTCGAGAATCGAGCGCTGTTAAGTAGTGGTAGGAGATATATTTTGCGACAAGCACAAGCATTCTCCGTTAGGAAGTATGCGAGAGCGTTTGTAACATGTGTTTATTCAGGGTATCGTTTTCATTACTGATTGACAGTCATAAATGTAACTATAAATGCAATACCTACAATGTATAAAATAAAAGTTTTAATTATGTGAAACTTTTATTATATTTTTCTTAAGTAAATAAGTAATACTGCTGTTAATAATAAATGTATAAATATGATCAGAGTAGCGAATACCGACTCTTTATTCTATGGATGCATAACTTTAAACGGCGAGCATGACACCTAGACCCGACCGATCCGACTAGACCGCTGCTGATAGAATATTACCAATCAGTACTTGCCGCATCGCCCTTCCACAATACATACATTTTCCGTACTGGCAACTATGCTTGTTTCAATGCATGGTGCTTTCGACCTATGAGTCCACCATTCATTTCCTGCCAGTATACAAAGAAATAACACAGAAAATTGAACTGATTGCTTTATTTTCTTTTCTTTTTAATAAATAAGCTTAATAAATATATTTAAAACTCACAAATCTAAATAAATTACTGTAAGTTATCACAAATATTATTTACCTTACCACAAATTAGAAAGAATGTATATAAATATAAAATAAAGAGAACAACGGACATTAACATCTAGTACAATACAATTATGTAGTTTCATATTAACAAATATGTCTATACTTCTTATTTAAATTACAAAGAATATGCCAGTCTTTTTATTCGTTTTTTTTTCAGTAATTTTAAAACAAACAGTTTATACAGAGTTCATATAAAATTGTCTGGTTAAAATTCACATAACATTATAGTATTTGAATAAAAGACGGAATATCACACAGATAAAATAGAGTATTTTTTGTGAATTGGTAATTCAATAGATGTATGTATATTCTTTAGATACAATACTAAAATATCTTCTTTATTGAAGATTAACCTTATGTAGCAAAATGTTTTCACATACAAATCTAGTTGCTACTAGTAAAAAATATATTTATTAAAAAAATCAATTTCACGAACTCTGTAAATCCTAGTATTAATCCTTGGTATGACTTTAATCATTTTTTCTCTTTTCTGATTAATAGGCTCATGTGAATCTTATTACAATGAGCACAAAATATGCTTTAAAATTACTTTAACTTGAAGAATGTTAATATTAATTTTCTCTAGGACGTTCTTCGTCAATTATATTTTATACTAACTAATGTCGGACGAACACATCGGGACTTCCTGGCTCTTTTTCGATGTAGATTAAGTGCTTTAAGAAGACGGGAAATGAAATCTATCATTTTCATTCTCGTTAATACAACATAACATACATAGTCATGCCATAGATGTAGTTACAGATAATTCCTATTAAAAACAAAATTAAAAAACTGACATAGATTTTACATACCGGAACAGTTCACAAATTGTTATACCCAAAATTACAAAAACAAAATTAAGAATCTGACATAGATTTTACATACCCGAACAGTTCACAAATTGTTATACTCCAAAATTACAAAACAAAATTAAGAATCTGACATAGATTTTACATACCGGAACAGTTACAAATTGTTATACCCAAAATTACTATCTTGGAGACATAAATAATAAAAACTACTGTCTTTAACTAACAAATCAATGTATGTTTCTAGAATCCTGCAATTGTATTATTTAAAGTACTACATTTAAAGTTGCAAATAATTTCATTCAAGATTTATTCATTTTTATCTGCAAGTTTAAACTGACTTAAAAGCTTAAAAACAAATTAGTGCCTCAAGAAAAGTAATGATGAAGATAGCTGAATACAGAGTATCAAATTATGATGGCAAAGTCAATATTAAAGCAATATACCGCGCGAAACTTACATGTACAATTTGTGTATTAAGTAATATCTTCCCTTGGGCGTTTATTAAACTTTTTCCGCTGATGCCCGTTCGGTCGTTTTCGTAAATGCCCCTTGGATAGAGTACATATAGTTGGATATTAAGAATATCTCGACTGAACGACTGTATCGGCGTGAGCCGAAGAAAATTTGGCCTTTCAAATCGGAATCCTTCAAAGAGGAAGACAATACAATACATAAACTGCACATTCATGTCAAGCGGAATATGTTCCATACAAGCTAGTGCTTATATAAGTTGTGAGAGGCGCATGTTAGTGTGCTATTGCGCGAAGAACTCTCATCTTTCTGTCCGCAAAACAAATGTCGCGAATTTTTGTTGATAATTTGTCATATATGCTATTAGCAAAATTATATGCTTATGAAAAATTTGTTGGAAAGTTACAAAGTTTGTTGGAAACAAGAATTCATGAACTATTCTTATACATACTTCTTACAATCTACATAAAAATTATTACTACTTAAACTGTCTACCGCTTATAACCGCATAAACTACCAAATCATTTTTTCAATATGAATTAACAAATTATAAAACCGATTTAAATCCGATCATTCTAAATACTAATATTATTCAGAAATCGCAGAACATGACAATCTTCATTCTTTTTTTTTTGGCATATAGTCTTTTTGGCAAATTTACTTTTTCGTATTTATAATCACAATTAGAGCATAGTCTACCAAAACTGCTTTACAGCTTGAAGATTTTTTATGACATAAATAAATTTTATGCATGTCAAATAATAGTTGGTCAAAAGAATTAAGCGAGAAGCAAACAGTGGGTATTTATACAGCTTCGCATTCTATTCATATAAAACAAAAATTTAAGTGTATCCCTTTTATGTATATTATGAAACATAGATTAATGTTCATTCTTTTTCCCTCCTGTGGAGTTATTAATAATCAAAACTTAGGTCGCTCATTATATCTATATACTAATTGTATCCACCTAGAATCCCATTTACAAGGTAATAAAGTCATTTGATCATTTGACACAAAACTACCACCGAATCCAAAGAAAAATAAAACAAGAAACAAAATGCCTACTTATGTTTATCTCAACTTTAAAATACAGCACTGTGTTTTTTCTGTGTATATGATGGTTTGTCTCATTGGAATAATTCATAACGTGACAGATATTTAACACATTCATGTATTTCCAACAAATAAAATGTCTTACTTTTTCTAATTCCCCGGCTTTAGTGTGGGCAAGGGATATGTGAAAAGATAACTTGTTTCCTTAAAAGAACGAGCTTTCCACAAAAAGTATGCGTTAGTTGTTGTTGATCACATGATAGGGAAAACCAACAAATTACAAAGGATTTAAAATTATATAGACTAACAGTGGAATACAATATGAAACAAACAGAACAAATAAATAATACTGTAAACAAAACAAGAGCAGCCCAACCAAAAAAAAAACAATACCTGTTTAAGTAAATATACTAGCAAGAGACGAAAAACAGCTCCCGAAATTACCACCGAAGTAAATGCCACAATATCAAGGCCGGTTCATGTTTTTGCCATAAAAAAAAATTAAAACAGATAGGATTATAGGCAGAGGATGGCAGAGTACCAGTTGCAAAGTCCGTAAAAAACGTTTAAAATAGATACGCCAACCCGGAGCAAACTATTGAACAATGGAGGAATCTGCTTTAGTCTCTACTGCGTCTAAAATTTGTTGATCGAAGTGTTTGCTCAGAGATCTCGAGCCCATACCTATGCGTCGTTCCTACGATTAAAAAGTTGGAGATAGATAGATGATGATTCGAGGATGTTTTACTAGAGCAGCACTTGAGTAAATTATCAAAATTGGAAGTGAGGTTTAAAAAATATGGTTATCGATCTAGTATGTGAGTATTAGAGAAAATTTTATTACTATAAATGGCTTCAATCTTATAACATATTATATGGGGAAAAAAATCATTACTATTTTCAGTAAAAGGTGGATTTCTTCCCTGACTTCAACAGAATCAACCTACTGTAGGATGCAAACCTAAGTTTATAGTAAAGGTAAAATGATATTTTCAACCATTTAAAGCCACTTTTTCGATGGCAAAACACTCAAGAGCGTAAGTGCATATATGTACAGTCTGTTTCAAATTAAATGCGAATCGGGGATATTGTGTGCAGTTACCCTGTTCGCGGTGCTGTATTCTGGGTGATCTATACTTTTTCATACATAGTGATGGGTAGTTCACGATTTTTGGCGTCTAACATTCACGTAATATCTCAATTTATACATTTGCTATATTGGCTTTTATTATTTTAAATGCAATGTATGTAATGGGGCCGTACCGTTTTTTAAAATATGTTAATAAATGGTTTCTTAAAGATTACTATAATCTGACGTAGGTAATAGCAAGACTGTACGTATTTGTATATGTGACGCGTTCTTTAACGTTGTATATTGAATACAGGATTGATGTTCATTTGCACCGTATGTATTATCAAAATATCGTATGCCTGAGGCAGCTATTTAACGCAGTACGTTTTTATAATGAAAGTTTTTTGGCCGCACGCTTACCATAAGAAATGTCAGGTTTTTATTACTTTAAATAATATTTTTTCATTCAAAGTAGTACAGAAAATTAGTACACGGAGACACTTTTAAAATATATTTGATATATGATAATTCTTAAACCCTACTTTGTGTGAAACTACACTTAACACATGTGGAATAAATGGACACGATTATATAGTCGCGCATGTCTCGTTAAAAAAATCTATTTGAGTAACACTACTACTGTAAACCATATCATGCACCAGGAAGCTAATTTTCGTCTATAGGAAATCATAAATAAACAAAATTTTCGATCTCAGCTTCTAGAGAATATACATTAACTTCAACGTCATTTATATTACAAAAGCTAATGATAAGATATTCAAGTAGACCTACATGAAACTGCGAACTTATGATGTTATAGGAAATGTAGCAATAACAAGGAATTATTTTTGAAGGAATTTATTTTCTTATCGCATTTGGCACTAGGCTGTTATTTTTGTTGATGATATTAGTATTCCTTTCCATCAAAAAATAACTACTATGTACAGTCACTACAAAAGCTACAATATCATGCTCAATAGAAATTCTATATAATTATATGATTTCATATTAATAAGTACTTTCACATAAGCAACAGCCAATCAATGCTTTTTACAACCAATTAAATTGTGCATGAAAATATCACGATGAACACAATTACTGTACATAGTGCATCTATGAAAAAATAAGTAGACAGAAATTAATTAAAAAGAAATCACACTGCTTGTCTAATCTAGCTCTGCCTGAAGTAAAAGTAACTTAACTACTACGTTTCACTTTCCACGCAACTGGCATCGTTTTAAAATAAAATCCTCAGGACTTACTTAGAGAAAACAAAATATAATATTTATAAAAAGCAGTCTCGCTGCGTTGTACTAGGGAACGAATTAAAACAACGACACGCGTACATACATGTCGATGAAGTAACGCCTGTGCTCATCACTCATTTTTCGCAAACATATTTGTGAGAAAGTAGCTTTTTACTAAATTACAAATCTGTATGACCAACGTCAACATCTAAATAGTTATATAATTAGGGCTTTACAAATTTTGGACAATATTAGTCAAGGTTCTTCCTGCAGATCTTATTTAAAACGGCAACACGCGCATAAGAACTATAAACAACACATCTAATATTGCAGAAATGCCTCTATTCCTGATACACTCCAACCATGGGGTATTTCATTGTGATAAGTTTGTTTCGACAGATTTCGTGTATATTTTTCAAAATATCAGCATGTAATCGTTGTTTTAGTAGTGCTTCCGCACTCGGAAATCTAAGTTACCTGATCAATCAGCATATATGAGGAAGTTATTATTTTATGGCCAAAAATGTTTAATGATTAAACTTCGCACAAAAATAGATACACATACGGACAAGGAATCCATGACTTAAGTTATCTATAAAAATTCAAATCTATTAAGCGAATTAATCCCATCGAATTTATATCTAGCTCTAAGAATAACATATACTTTGCAATTTTCTAGTAAAAGTTATATTGCTTTAGTTGCATCTAATTAGGAAGATATGAGAGTTTTCGTGTTAATTAACAGATGTCTTTTTGCAAACTAGCTGTACACTTAAAATCTGAAGCATTAACCGACATTATACTTAGCTCTGTGTTGGGTAAACTTAAAAAAACTGAACCAGTAGGGCGTGGCAATCGTTTTGGAAGGAGCTGTACATATGGTAAGAGCTACACAATTAAAGATATCATGATCACTTTTATGTAGAATCTAAAACGTGAAATATTACCAGAGTTATTATGAAACTATAAATCAAAATCAAAATTTGAACGGTAATAAAATCGTGGTGGAAAATATAATAAAGTGGAATCAACATTGAAGTTGTAGTTTGAATGGTTCTTTGACGCAGTAAAAAGGAGACGAAAAAGTGGGACACATGACAATTGTTTTTTACGAGATAATTTTACAGTAAAACAATTTTTTCAGTAATAAATTATTAATGAATATACTAATTTAGACGTTTATACCACTACTTCAACCCTCGTTACCTTAAGTATGAGTAACGGAAGCATCCTCGCTCTTTCGTTATGCATACTTTCTCACCAGCAAATGCACGTAAGATCATTGTCACATTTTCGTTAAAGTTACAAAAACTTATAATTAGATACCCATATATATCCAGTTACCTACAATAAAACGCTTTGAAAATGACCTCGAATATTGATATAATAAATGATAACTAATTTAAAACCCGTGCAAAATCTGTAAAGTAGCGTGTAAACAATGTACAACGGTTGCTTTTATAGTATAATATATAAAAACCACGATCTTCGCACAGAGGTTCCAAAAGGGAACATTTGTTTTTTAACAGGGGTCAATAGCAAGTTTGGCTGTACAATAAACATATTCGTGAATTAATTTTTCATTAAAGCTGTTATGAAGTAGTACCTTGGCGTAATGATTTACAAATATAAACAAAAACCACTGTTTTTTTTGTAAAATACCTTAATACCTTAATCAGATTTATTTTAGCAAAATAAATCATATCGAAAAACGTATATAACGGTTAAACTTTCTCATTAAATCACCATAATTTCTTTCTTTTGCGTATACCAAGTCTTCACTTCTAATTCAATGATAAAGCTGTTGCTAAATTAAAGATACTACGAACTATACCTAATTTTATAAAACAAAGAAAACTGTGCATTAAAATAGCTAGTTTTAGCAATTATTGGACTTCACCTGTTATTAAATATTAACTTGCTAGAGGTTACGATACATATACGTATATTATGCATGCAGTAAAAAATATAGACATATTTATTAGATCAAAATATTCGTTGGAAAAATTTAGGTAAAAAAAGACGTAAGCTCATGTCTTCAATCTATGTATATGTATATCAAAAAATTCATTTTGTCACTAAGAATATACAAATTCTAATAATTTTTAAAAAGGAAGTTAAGGCGATTTTTTGACTATTCAATATCACTAAAAAAATTAAAACAGAAATACACTATGAGGTATACTGGTTAAGTAAGCGAGTTGGTTTCACCGTTTTGGTTGTAGTTAGAGTGGCAGTTATAAATCTTTTGTAGGGGTACGTGCAATAATTCGACTATCCTCGAAAAATGTGGTTCTACAATAAGAAAAGTACACCTGAATCACATTAAGTTGTTATTTCAGATAAAACTTACCATTCTCTGGTGAGATTACTCCGTGACGTATCAGAAAATCTAGAGCCACTGGAATACTGGTCGTTTTAAAATCGGAACTAAATAGCCTTTCTAAGAATTTATTAGCTGGAAGCAGCTCAAAACGTTCAACTTCACCATCTGCATTTTTTGGTACAAAATCCGTAGGTAATTCTAAATCAAATACAAACTCTGTATTAGGAAATAATCCTTGGTCTGATTCAAAAAAGAATCTGGAAGGCAAAAATATATTGTGATATAGTATAACAGTATTTTTCTAAATTTTTATTACAGATGTAAATAATATTGATATGATTCCAATAAATTAATTCGTTTTGTATTACCATAACATTAATTAAAACAACTACTTGCTTTTAATAAATAATTTTGTGTTGTATAAACGGAAATTATACAGGGTGTGCCAATTATCTGAATTCGGTCCAATATATCTTACCTATTAGTTTAATTAAAAAATGATTTAAGTAAAAGTTGTTCGGGATCAACTGCTCTATATCGTAAAATTATTTTAGTGTATACAGGGTGTTCAGTTTTGGCTGAGCGTTATAAAATTTTGTTTTTTTTAATGGAACAACCTATATATTATGATATTTTCAGATTTCCCGTTGTAAATTAAGATAGTTTTGTCTGACAAACCTAGTACTAAAAATAAACCGTTTCCGAAATATTTACATTTTAAGAAGAAAAAGATCATTTTCATGGTTGTCTTTGAAAATTAATTCCGTCTGTAGTAATATTTGTTTTGCAACGATTCTTTGGCATAATTATGACATTACCTTAAGTTAAACAATCCATGCCAAATATCTTCACTATAGCATACAGGGTGTTTCGAAATTGAAAATTAATCACTGCATTTTTAATACGGTAAAACTTATTTTTTTCAAATGGAACACCCTGTATATTTTTATGCCATTTAATAGTGTTCCAAGTTCTCTTTCAATCGCTTATAACATTCCCTATAGCTAAAGTTAATACTTTCTGAGATATAGGTAATTTACTATAAAATACATAAACATTTATTGATAATCGTAAGATGGTCAACAGTGCTGTGCCAACTCTAGTAATAGGTAGATATAAAACGATGTCTACTTTAATAAAAACAAAAATAAAAGATGTCTACAATTAAAAAAAGATAGTTTCTATTAAAAATTGTATAATACCAGAAGAAATATTTATTACATATTAATCATAATACGTATACCTAGAAATTTAAATTAATAGAACGATGGACAACCAGATTTGTGGACTGCGGCTTAGTTAAGTACAAACCACATTTACGCAAAAAAACTGTTACTATGGATGAAAATGAAGTACGGGTTTTGCAGACAGTAGTAGAACACACCAACATTTGGATATTAGTGTAAGTTCTTTAAGAAGGATATTGAAACAGAATAAATATCATCCGTATAAAATGCAACTGCATCAGGAGCTGTTATCTTTAGATCATAATAGGCGAATACAATTTTGCGGAACGGTAATGGCAAAAATAAACGAAGGAGGAAGGAATTTTTGAATAATGTGC
>CM043019.1:72641704-72893055 GCA_023690525.1 Holotrichia oblita | reverse complement strand
ATTAGTATTTCCTCATCCGGACAGATTACATAGACAAGTAAGTTTTGTATGTACATTCTTTCTGCTATTAATAATTTTGTATTGGTTTTATGTATATTTAGGATGAATTACTTGGTACACATCCCGAGTTAGTAGTACCTTCAATTTTTTCTGAAGCTTCTGTTGCTCAAGCAAAAAATCCGGCCACTTTTCATATTATAACGAATCCAGTCAGTGCTGGTAAGTTGAGATATTCGATATAGGATATAGGTAAACATACAGTATGTGTCAATTTTATGTATCTGGACAATTTAATGAAGAACTGCTAACTTATTGTGCATTTGAGATTGTAAATTATTGATTTTGTCATTCAGGTGTCTTATGAAAAATATAAAAATGTCTATTATCATGCATTCAATAGAGTTTAAACATTCACAGAAGTTTTAGTAAACTGGTAGAATGTGTATAGCATGTAGTAGTTACTAATAAATCATTTCAGGGGTAGAACTGCGCCGAATCGACAGCAAGCCGCCTCGATACTTTCCCCACACTCCGCTTCTCCTTCCCTTAAAAGTGAATAAGTGCCTTAGGGAAGGAGAACAGTGGGGTGTGGTAAAAATGTCGAGGCGACCGTTCTCGATTTGTCGCAGTTCTACACCAGAGCACGTTTAGCTGTCATCTACTTTGTTGAGTTGCAATACAAACTTCAGCTTGTTCTTTACATTTACTTTCTATACAATCGTTGTTTCAGCAATGGAAAAAAGTCCATATTTTTAAAATTAAACAATAACTAGTTTCAAACGAATGTAAATATTTTACAACAAAACGCACAAAACATGCCAAGCAGTGTCAAATGTATGCAGTATGCCCACCTTCAATTTGCTGTTTGTGATGTAATTCTGAAATAATTTATACCTCATTTATTGTTTACAATCTACGGGATGTGATATATCTATTGCGAGTGAAGAAACAAAGTCCGACCTTCAATTTAAGACAATCAGAACAACAAAATGTTACTACACCCAATCTGTAACTAATAAATAACCGCTTTATATTATGTCCAGAAACATATGGAAGAACAGGTTAAACCTGAACTCCGCCTCGTGCTTTGTGTTTTCTTTACTTCATTTACATTTTCTTTTGAACTACATACTTTATTTGGTTGTTCCTATTTTTTTTTTCTCACTATTGTATGTATTGTATTATTCGAGGCTCGAGGAATAAAAGGCGTGTTATTATTATTATTATTATTATATCTAATTGCACTTCTTAACAAAAAAAGCGATTTTGGCTGTCC
Source organism: Holotrichia oblita (assembly GCA_023690525.1). Taxonomy (NCBI): domain Eukaryota; kingdom Metazoa; phylum Arthropoda; class Insecta; order Coleoptera; family Scarabaeidae; genus Holotrichia; species Holotrichia oblita. Next base: position 72,891,779 of record CM043019.1, on the reverse strand, counting down.
CAAAGAACAGATCTGTTTTTAACTATTAGGTATTTTTCATTGTAAGTTGCGGTGCACGTCATCAACAGAATTACATAGTTCAAATGAAAAATTTTGAGGTGAGATTAGGTTACTAATAATAAGCATACATGAAGTTTGTGTTATTAAATCTTAGTTTTATGCTTTTCAAACTTTTGATATACTTACGTTCAAAATTATCCGTTATAAATTGAAGTAATAACATTCACACTTCTGACAAGGTTCGTATCATGACAACCGATAACATGATAAACAAAAAGTTGGGATGTCTGCCCGTAATCAGCATAAACTTAATTTTCCAAATTTGGACAAAATTTTCATATCACGGTACATGATTGTATTAGAAAAAAATCTCCTTTAAAATTGTGAGGTTAGGTGAGATTGCTGAATTGCTTCAAACCGCATCTTAATATATCAAGTAACAAAAAAGTTACGGCAAATAAAAGAAATTAGGAGATTTCAGTTTTTCTTCAATATTGAACAAATGAAGCATGACAAGTAAAATTTGAAAATGGATTCTTAGTGAGCTTTTGAAACTACACATTTTTGCTAATTTAACAGTCTCTCTATGTCTTCAAATAAAAAAGTTACCCATCTTGTCCCTACGAAATCCGGGCACCTTGTATATGGAAAGTCTCTCGCTATTTTATTCAATATCGGTTTTACATATTCAGTTGGCGTTGTAAATGTAGAGTTATTCAGTGTGCTTGTCTAGTGCGTCAGTGGATGATAGCACCTTTCCTAGACATCTGATGAAAAAATGAAATTTTTACTAAACAAGATGTAATATACTCAAGTATACAGGATGTTCATTTTCGGCCTTACCTAATACAACTTTGCATTTTAAACGAAACACTATATATTGTAATGATAATTCTCAATCATCGGTCCTCAATAGAGAATCCATATTGGTTTGATATATGTGTGGCCGGCAAGTTTTGAACATCTCTATGTATGGCGAATTTTGGCCGGATCTGTAGAAATTAATGAAACGGCGGTTATTAACAATCGACAATCACCAACGTATTTTAGAAGATTATAGGACAATTGACAATCATCTGATCATCTCTCTTAGAGACCATTTTCCAGAGCGTTACTTCATAAGAAAATTTTCTAACAGCGTTTAGACCTTAACCATTGAGCAACAAATAACATCGCAGAACGGCCTATTAATCATCTATTATAAAAAAAAAAATAAACCTCTCCGAAGACGACGATAGCACCTAATAAAAGCAAGATACAGGGCTGGACTGGTTGTGCCCAAAAACGAAAAACTCTTTGTACTTCGAAAACAGTAAGAAATAACGGAATTCGGTTTGCGTCGATCTCTCACAGGAGCTCTAGAAAACATACGAAAATGGGTCATCCTGTACAATATCTAATAAGTATTATATCGAGTGTATATATTATTTTAAAAGTCGTGTAGTTTACCATACTAGTACCAAGTCGTATATCGTATAAACTCTCTACGAAACTCTTACCAAATATCTGTATTTTCTATACGGATTATACGAATTCCCATCACTGTTCTACATACATTTAATTCATATCATGATAAAATTTACATTTGAAAAACAAGTATTAAGATAATACATAAATCTGCTGTAGCTACCTCTACTCTGATTTTAGAAAAGTGAATTTAAGTAAAGTTAGATATATTAGAATATTAGAGACAAAATAGTTACCCCAAAAGTATTTGATTATCTATTATAATAATATATAAACAAAATATATAACAGTTATAAAATGAAATCGTCAAACATACAGAGTTATTCAAATGTATTGTAAGACCTAAAATATTTTTTTAACCGTATAAATTTTCCGAAAACTTTTTTCAAACAAAAATTTACTAGTTTTAATCAAACTACCATTCAAACATATTTCTAATCTAGCTGTCGTGTTATTATAAACTTTGTATTAAACTTGCTTCTCTGAAATGGAACCTCCTGTGTATCTGTACCTCTTTGAAATTCTTATAGTATTTTAAAGTGATTTTGTGTACTTGTACAATTATGTGTTTATGTTCTTACTATTCTGCCTGAAGAAATACAATTTTCTTGGACTGATTTTGAAGCAGAAGCTTGTTTACTTAGTTTATTAACAAAATGTGCAAAAACGTTTTTGAAATGTTAGCTAGACTGTCCAAGCAATGAAAAATAAGTTTATAGAACATATTATTTTCGCACTATTATGTATCTCAGCGTTTTTAATATACATACATACTTTGTGAGATCAAACATAGTGCTATATGTCAATGATGTCTGTTTTTAGACATTTTTGTCGTTAGGAATAGCTACATATATGTTATAATATTGTTTGACGCATATTAAATGTCAATTTTTTCCATCGATGAAGTAACTTTTACAAAAACATACATAATTTGCCCTAAAATAAATTGATTTTGGCGGGCTATTGGCAGAAGTGGCTGGTACACTTGTTTTCTGAATCTAGCGGTAGCTGGTTCGAAACAGAAAAACTCCGAAAACATTTCTGAATTCCGGTTTTCTGCAATTTCCAAATTCCATGCCAGTTGCTCGATTGCTCAGTTGGTCGGTCTACAGCCGCAGGCGTAACTCGTCGCCAGACGATGTCCTATAGCTGACACAATCTGTGAGGGATACTAAGACATGAATTATTGATTATTGTTTTGTTGACATGCAAGTGTAAATATATCTGCAAATAAAAGATACCTTTAAGTAAGTGATTATGTACATACTAATTGGAATTTAGAAAATATAAGGATAATACTAAAACCGCAAAAACATTTATGTAACCGATTAGAACTACGAACAGCTCCGGTTATTTGGACAACATTATAAGTTACCAACTAGAAAACCGTGTTTCATAAATAATAAATTTACGCAGTAAATTATTTTAAAATCAAAAGCCGAAGCCGTGGCTACGATTGGTTGATATTACATGCCTTCATGTTACTTTGAATAGACTATTCTCGACAAAATTATAATTTCATAATTTTTGGACAGGTGTTCTTTTAAGTTTCCTTCGATTTCATAAATAGTTAGAAATAACTGATATTCTAAATTTGTAAGTAAAATTTTAATTTTTTAATTTGACCACTATATTTGTTACTTGTAATAGTACTAGGCGTTGTAGAATATCAAAATTTTCAATAGTTTTGTGAGGCGATTAAGGTTCCCCAGATTTTACATTTGGTTAAAATAATCTATTTCAGGATAGTGTTGTTTATTATTTGCCAAACTAAATTACCCTTTTTTGTTAATTTTTATTTTTTATTTGTTCTACTACAACAAATTTTAAAATTGACTTTTTCTTGACGCAGTACAGGTTTCGTGCGAATTCATAAAATGATAGAAATAATATACTAAACTCATAAGCAATATTTTATTTTTTTAATTGAACTTCCTGTAGGTATATTTTTTCATACATAAACAGATAAGCTTTTTCTCGGACGAATTAAATCCATCTAATAAAATAGTATGAAATTGTTTAAATAAGGTCTTTGACCTCTACATAATTTCACAAACGACTTACCAATGAGACATTACTTGTGTGTTAAGATGAGTCTACATTATAGCAAAATGTAGCTCTCCAATAGCGCACTAAACGAACTAACTGTTTAATTATAAAGTGTCGATTGATCTCATTTGCACAAATATTAAATGATCTTGTTATTTCTGATTTGTGCCATTTTATGTCTATTACCTGTTACATAAGTTACTTAGTTCCTTGGATACATCATAGTTATTGTTTATCTACATATTCTATGTTTGTAGGATCTCAGTTACCTCATTGTGCTGCCTCATGGTTCACATGGTCAGACGAAGAAGCTTATTTTATTCTCTCATATTTGTCTGGAGATGTCCTATTAATTAAACAACTACAAAATGGTGCTTGCGATTCAATCGAATTGAAGTTTGAATCAATTGTACCAAGATTTTTACATGGATTAGCTGAAAAGTTTAGGTTTGTATTTGTGTAATTTTTGTAAATGTTATAATAATAGTGGAAACATAGAATAGCAAAATACAACTGGAACTTATTATTGATATAAAAATTTGGATTTCCTTGTATTTAATTCTTCCTTTAACAAATATATTAAAAGACGACATTTCGTTAACAATTGTTTTACAGATCTAAAGGCAGTGATGGGAATGTTATTGTGAGTGTTGTTCTTCACACTGTAGGACTGAAACATACGCCTTGACGTTATGTAAAAATGGTCATCTAAGGATTTGGTCTTGTACAAAATACCAATGTATAGCTGTTAGCGACATTCTGACAGAAACATTAAGCAATAATTCATTACAAGGAGGTATGCTATTTAATAAACATTTTAAATTATTTATAGAAAATAAGAGAGTTGATGGACAGAAGGAACCAAAACATCATATATGTTAAACATTTTGTCGTAGCTGTTTTGTATAAATTATTAAGAGGAATTTTTTAACAAACATAACAAGATAATGAGAGCGTAATATTAAAAATAGAGCTTTTAGAGCGTCTCTACTTCAGTGGTAGTACAAAGGTGTGCATAGGCGTTGGGATGGCGGCAGGGCTTTTGATAAATAAGTATTTACTTAAACTAAACGCTAAAGCTCTGTTGGTTCCGTTGGTAGGCTGACTGCTCGGCATCAGTTTTTTTGAGGGCCGGTAGATGGATATGCATCATTGGCGTGGTACTCAAATAGATAAGATGTTACAGTTCCTGTAGGTCGATTGACTTTGCTTTAGCTTATAGCTAATATTGTTATAGTGTAGGTACGTGAACAATGGATGTATAACTATCTAGCATAATCATAATTTGTGCTGTCGCCCCCTGACTCTCGAAGAATGTTTGACATATGTTGAAGTTCTTTGGATATTGTATAAATAGCATATAGCTTTCGTTAAGCATGACTTAAATATTCAGCTTCGTTGGAGTATCACAGGAGTTCCTTATTTGTCTTAATTACCTTATTTTAACGTTCCCCCTAACAAGTGCTGTTATCGCCTTAAAAAAAAAACATATTAAAATGGAATTTGTCCTGGATTTAATTACAGTAATCCCTTAACATTCGCGAGGGTTACGTTCCAGAAAAACTTCGCGAATGTCGATTTCGCGAATGTTGAGTCCATGTTTCTGTATAAATGGAGGGGTTACGTTCCATAGTGGTAGATAAAAGGACAAAACATATGTGATTTGTTTTACGGTTTAATAATAATATGTATGCACATATGTATTATGTTTTTTTTTCCATTACACAACGTTTTCAAACTTATATTGTAATCTACATGTGTATGTATTTATACTTTAGTTAATTGTTGCTTGTTGAGGGCAAAAAATATCGAGTAACCTGGGATTGCTTGGCCGATTGGGTCTGTAACTTTTCAAGTTCGACGTAAGGGGCTATCGCAGCCTCAATTCTTTATTAAATTTCAAACTCCGAACAAAGAACGGATCATATTCAAGAGCTTTTTCAACAAGTTGTTGTTGTAAGATTAAAATTTCTCTTAGTTGTTTCGACGAAAAATCCTTGCCTAGGATAAAAAACACATGTTAAAAAAAGATAAAGAAATGAAATGCCGTAACGCTTGCCTGAGATTTCATCCTCCTCCTTTTCGTTTCCACTAGCTCTTCTTCGGTTAGCTCGTTTCCATGAGATTCTATTAGATCATGAATTTCATCTTGCCTGATATCCTCAAATCCATCACCTCCGATTTGATGGGCAAGTTCCATGATCTCTTCTTCTTGATTCGTTATAGACGGAAGGTAGTTCTCTTTAACAACCACTTCCGGCCAAAGATTCTTCCAACATGCATTGATAGAGCTTGTCTCTCAATGAGGCGTCGATATCTGCGATGCAATCCACTATGTTAAATTGTTTCCAACTGGAAATCACTGTTTCTTCTGAATTTGGGGGCAAAAATATCACATTAACATTAGGGTGAGCTCCTACCAGAGTAGAGGGATGTTCAGGTGCGTTATCGATTAGTAAAAGGACTTTGAAATCAAGGTTTTGAGACGCAAGATAGTTTTTTACCTCAGGGATAAAACAATCATTAAACCACTCCTGGAATAAAACACCGGTGACCCATGACTTTTTATTAGCTCGTCAAAAAACGGGTAACTGATTTTTATTTTTTCCCTTCAATGCTCGCGGATTTAGGGAACGATATATCATCATCGGCTTTATTTGAATATCACCTAAAGCATTTGTACACAAGAGAAGAGAAACTCGATTTTTTGCCACCTTGAAGCATGGAGCTAACCGTTCTGTTTTGGAAAGGAAAGTTCTACTCGGCATTTTCTTCCAGAATAGTCCCGTCTCATCCGCATTAAATACCTGTTGTGGTAGATATCCTCCTTCTTGAATTATTTTTTTAAGTTCTCCGGGAAATTTTATTGCTGCCTCATGGTTAGCAGACCCCGATTCGCCGGTCAATTTTATATTATGCAAATTATGCCTTTTCTTGAAATTCTCAAACCAACCTTTGCTGGTCTGGAAATCAAACGATGAATCAGAATCTTTGTTTATATGATCAAATATTTTTTTTTAGGCTTAGCTCTTACCAGAGCAGAACTGATCGGGACATGCTGCTGAGACATTTCCTCCAACCAAATGCTTAAAGCATTTTCTGTCTCTTCAAGAGATTTATTTCGCACTTGAGAAACAATTTTCGCGCTGGCAAGAGCACTAGCCGCAACACTCTCTCTGATTGACTTTTCATTTTTTTTTATAGAACGCACTGTCGACTCATTTATGCTGAAAAATCGCCCGACAGCAGACGCACTTTGTCCGGCATGCAACTTAGCTAACACTTTAACTTTTTCCGTGAGCAACATTACGGTTTTTTTCGTTTCGATAAGGCAGCCATTATTATTTTCAAGCAATCTTTTTTGGACGAAATCAAAACGAAAAACTAAAAAAAAAACGATCGGCCAAACTTACATTTAGGATATTTATTATTACTTGGAATAGAGTCGCTTACACCTGCAGTCGGCAAAAACAATATTTCTATTTAGTTGTGAGAGAATTCTGTTTACATATTTTTTGTTCTCTTATCTACTAAAGCGGATGGGATGAAATCTCATATTATATTTCGAAGATTTTTACCGGGTAGGCTTGTTATTTACTTAACAGATTACATATGTACTAAAATATAACGTACCTATTTTTTACAAAATTTATTATATGTATTACTTCATTTTTACATTTTTTACTGTTTACTCGCGAATAATCAAATCCAAAGGTCGCGAATGTGGAATTCGTCCGCATTTCAATTATCGCGAATTATCAAAACTCGCGGCTGTCAAATTCGCGAATGTTGAGGGATTACTGTATTGCATGTTTATAGCTTGATTGAATTTCGGATCTTCTTCTTCTTGTATGAAAACAAATGGTAAGGTAAAGTGGAGTAAATGTGTATTCGGGGTAAGTTTGTAACTCAGAAGTATCTCCTAATTGTTCTGTAAACTAACATGTTTCTTATTATTCGAAGCTTGAAGACAATGTTCCATTAATAATTAAAAAGTTTGTAATATTAAAGATTTGACATTTAACACAATTTTTTTCAAATACTAAAAGATATATCATATTTTAACACACCCCAAAACTTGAAACCTCTGATTACACATATAATTTAGCTCACATACACACTTTCCCCTTTTGCGGGGTAAGTGTGTAGTAGTAAAGAATATCTGAAATATTATATGTGCAAAGACTTCCCAGAAGGCTATAGTTTAATGTACTTGTACATCATATGCACAGGTCTACTTTATAAAATTATGAAGTTTATATCTTAATTATTCTGCTTTAAAATGGTGATTAAACTCGAGCTTTTAAAATTCTGCTACTCACTTACCCCACCTTAGCTTATGTGCATATTAAAAATTAGTACTAATGGTGTGCCGACATAGTTATTTTTAAAGATACAGCTGTCATTGCTTCACAATAATCGAACTGAGGTGTATTGAAAGCACAAACTTCTCTATCCCCTCTTTAACAAAGGCGGTGCTTTCGTACATATTTCAACAAATAGTCATCCTCAGCTAAAATAGTTAAAAAATGCGTTTATGCTACTATCGAACAACTAGTTAATAGTCTGGACAATACTTCCTCCTACCAAGATATACAGAGCATACTGAAAGCATCAGTCTGTAATGCGATACTGCTGTCGCTACAAACAACGAATCAAGTAATAGAAACTGAATGTCGTCAGCATTTATATTGCTAGATAAGTTATAATTTTCTAACTGTTACAGTTCAACACTGTTGGTTGCTCAAGTGCAAGTGCGGTGGAGCAGTAACAGTTTGCAGTCACTACAATTTTTGATAGTTTTTTATATCTAGTTATTTTTGTACAGACGTAACTGCTGCATATTGTTGCAAAGAAATTACACATATTGTATATCATCATATCTTTGAACATTTAAGCCCTCTCCATCTAACTTCCCGAATAAGTTGTTGGCGACTTACAGCAAGAGTAATAGTATTCTTTTCTCGGAGTACCTCGTTATAATTCTCAATATTGTGGAACTTCCTCAAAGTTATAGCTTAAAAAGAAGATTATTACATATATGCACCTCTGTCACATACAAGCAAACGCATATATAGTCGTAATTGCATCGCCTGGCAAACTAGCAAAGAACTAGGTGCCTGTCTTCAGCATGTACACTTATTTTTCGCGTGGCACATTTGCCACTAAATAAGAATTCATATTTCTTTTATGTTTATATTTAAGTGAGCATTGTATATTTTAGCTCAGAATCATGTGTTGAAGAAGGCCGTCGGTGATAATGAAACAGACTTTATACTTGGAGTAGTTCTAAATTTCATATCAGAATGTCAGTTCCATATTTTAAAACCGATTATTAATGGAAATCAATTTAGATTAATTAAGCTCAACACTTTATATTCACCTGGAGTAAGTTAATTCGATTTGATTTAGAAGGAACTTCTAATGTTTAAAATGTAATTATTTAGGTAGATCTTGTTGACTTTTCATTAACCACTGCACGTATATGGTCCGTTTGGCGCGGCGAAGATGGAGAATGCAGTGTTTATAGTGCTGCTTTGTCACATGGTGGCGAGAGAGGCTCACATTGGATTCCTGTAGTTTTGGAGTCACTACCCCATCCTAGCGAAGTACCTAACAATCCGGATTTGGATCCGAAACAACTATACTTAGAATATATTTTTTATCCTGGAAGGTTTTTCACTTAATATAATTAGTAAAGCGCTAAGTGTTAGTTATTCATCTTATTTTTTACGTAAATGTGAACATAATTATATACATTACAGATATACAAAAAGTCAGCAGCAATAGCTGACATCAATTTATCTATAGGAGTGTTAAAACAACGAGTTTGTATGGCCGTAGAGAATGAAATACAAGCTGAACTTCAGGAATGTGAAGTTAGTGACGACGAATATTTGGATTGTGCTACCTGGTAAGTTATTTATATATTATTTTATTAATGTTAAATGTGAGCATATGCAGAAGTATGTTAAAAAAGAACAGTATAAAATGTTATTTTACTGCAGTAAAAAAATACACAAGACAAATAGGTAGTTAAAACAGTTTGGCATCCGGTGTATCGGAAGCAGATAATTTATGAAAATATATTTAAAATCAGCATTATCAACAATTTTAATATGGTAAAATTTTACATTTCCTCTATAACTGCATCTCTAAAACTTCCAATAAAAATTCTTCGTGCGACACCCGGTGTATTACAACCATAAATTTGAGCTAAACACAAAATATATCTACATATTTATATGAAATAACAATATTAAGAAAAAACTAGCGTTACATTGTATTTTTCTTTAAGTCTATTTATGAGATATGCAAATATATTGTTGGAATTGAACTGTTCCTGTGGTGGCTATAGTAGTATTTTTATATTTTCAAAATATATATGAAAGACAAATAATGACGTTAACGTTAGCATAATACTAATTTTAGGTGCTGGTCTCGATTTTATTCATGTTGTGTACAATACCATGTCTCAGGGTTAAGACCTTTAGGAGTTTTGCTATTACCTGCAGTGTCTGGCGCAGTTCTTTTGAAAAAGTGTACTTATTCGTTTTTGCGACCTCTAGATGTACTGGAACATTTATTTTTATGTTCAAATTATCTTACGAGAGATCACTTCACGTCCCATCCACAGCTGGGAGTTTGTAAGTAGAATTTCTAAAGATTTTATTTTGTTGTAAACAAATATTTTTCCCAGCATTTGAAGAAACGGACGATTTAATTGAGCTTACTAGTGTTCTTGTACATGTTGACACCCAGTTAAGTGATTTATTTAAACAAACATTTGATAACGAATTGCGCCAACTGAAATCTCCGGATACTATTATGGCAAACCTAGTAGACGAAGTTATGACTGGAATGAGCGAAGAGGTATTTTGTAATATTTTACATGTTATTATTCTGTGATATGTGTGTTTACAGTTTTCATATTACGTTGTACCAAAACTTAGTAATTGTCGAGATGTATATAATGCTTTACACAGACTTTTGGAGCTTTTGCGTTTAGAACAATGCGTCGAAGATATTGAAAAGATTCCGGCTGAACTCCAAGTTTCCATCGATCATTTGTTCTCCTCGCAGTTGGGCATATCATTTGCTTCACAATGTTTAAAACAACAACTGCAAACCAGGTTTTTCTATTTGCTCTAATGTATGAACGTACAAAATAATGAATTATTTGTTATAGATTTACCATAAGTCGTAATCTTTTGGCATTGCAAACTATAATCTTGAAAATTAAGAAAGAAAACTGGAATTTCGTAGAAGCTGTAAGATCGGTTTGTATACCAGAGACAGTTGTTCTAATTCAAGCATATAAGGTTATGACATGGTTAAGTGATTTAACAGCTCAATCTACCGTAACATCGTAAGTATATGTTTACATCAACCTCGTATTTAATACAAACCAAAGTACTCCAAATGACACCTGTTAAAGAATCTCTCAAGTTTTTTTTTAATAATTGTTATTAACACATAATTTGGATTAAAAAACCTAGATCTATATCGAAAAAGAAAACACTAGTTAAACACATAGTTTCTTATCAGTTCTCTGTGATATTTTTTAGCTCTTTTGGTTTGAGTTGATTTAAAAAATGATTAAGAGTACGAAATAAACTTTGAAAAGGACACACAAAAGTTGATATCTTGCAAGCAGTTGACTTTGATATAAGGCATATTTGATTATATCTATTTCAAATGAACTCTATTACCACGTCTTTCAGTATGTAGGTTTACGTATCAATCCCTGTATACAATAAGGTGTACGCGAAAAATAAATTTTTAAATATTTATTTTCAGAGAAGCGACCATGCAAAAATTATCCCCATTAAAATTAGCTCCCGTTTTCAATTTAAAAATTAATCTAAACGGGATGTCTCTTATGGATTTATTTATTGGATCCGTCGGTGGTTTCGAAGCCCATAAAATGATGTTTAAACGAGAACTTGACGAAGATAGCTTGCCACATTGGGACGTGGCCTTACTACAGTATTTAGACAAACTAATGCTGTTACTGTAAGTTAACAAAAATTGATACAGTTGCATGAATTTGTTGATTTTATCTTTTCTGTTAGATGGCCGGTTAATGGCAACACAATTTTTGCGGAATGGCTTTTATGTAGTGGCCAACACATTTGGCTTCAACAATATGTACGATATTTACATACTTGGTGTGAATGGGATCATTTATCGCGTAAGTTCAATTAATAAATATGTATCATTATTTCTGAATACGTTTTTCATATGTTCAGGCAACTTTTTGTTGGCTGCTTCATTTCTTACCAGTGGAGAGTTCCAGAAAGCATATGATTTATTTCTAAAAGCCGCTAAAGGCGTCTATTCGGAGCAGTTTCTGATAGAACGTATTTCAATTTCCAACTTCATAGGAGAAAACGCAAATCATTGCATCTTATATTTTCTTAAGGTAAGGTGTAGTTATAGGTGTATTCAATTTATAATTTGTTTCTCTCAAAATCTTTTATTACATATTGCAAACATTTTAATACCAGTTACTTCTTTTTAGTTTTTCCATAATTTTCTTCGAAATTTTTTGTTTTTTTATCTGTTATTTCGAACTTATAGTAGCATTATTATAACTTATATGTTGTAACTCACAAGTTGTACTATGTTTTGTTGCAATTCTAATCATCTATCGTACTAATCTGGCATTGTATCTGGCTTTGCCATTGTATAGGTTTAAGATCATTTTGAACGATATACGGTGCACAATTTTTGTCATAATTTTCAAAATTTTCTTATTGAATTTTAATTTATGTTTTTCTATATAGGTCATCCAATTATTTGAGTTGCATGGGGCATTAAACTATGCAATATTAGTTGCTGATACGGCATTAACTATAACCGAGGAGGATGATCCTTTGAAAGTAAGCGTACTCAGTAACAGTGGCGGCTAGTGGTAAAAATTTTAAGGTGTTCTGCAATTTTTGAAAAAAAAATTACCTTGTAAGGGGTTGTCTCCCATCGATTTTATCGTCCTTTCTCCGCCTTCCGTGTTGAAATATTGGATTTCTGGAACGATTGTCAATTGCCACACAAGAAAAATAAGAGTCACGAGTCACGCACTAAGCACTACTTCGCTAACAAAAAATTGTTTTCTTATAAGTTAAGTCTGTTCGACGTTATTTTCGGTTCGCAAAAAATAAGAGTCTCCATAGGCACTATTTATCTAACAAATTATTTCTTATAAAGTAAGTATATTCTACGTTCTTTTCGGTTCGCAAATGTTATAATCACTGTATCATTAAAATTATCTATTTCGGAGATAATTTTTTTTTCAATAGATTGCATAGAGCTGTTAAAAATTAAATTTTTAAATATCTCGTATTTTCTCACTGCACATTCGTTACAATTCGTCTGCTTGTCGGTGACAATCGACACGCACCAGCCGCCATTATTCTGCTTATACTTTAGGCCTATTTTATGCACGTGCGATTGTGCGGTTTGGATCCATTCTATTTCTCTTGTCGGACAACTCTGTACTAATAGATCTACTAGCCGCGTGAACGGTTGCAACTTGCATAAAAAGGTAGCGACGGCACCACACTGAAACGCCGAACGTTGTGCCATTCGACTGCAAACCGCACGATCGCACGTGCATAAAAGAGGCTTTAGAGTTCTTTATTGCATTGTAGTTTTTAGCAGTTCTGTTCGGATCTTAAAAGTTTTTCTAATAAATAAATTCTACTTCTCTGTTTTCGCATAAGAGAATTGTCAATTTTTGGTGATATGTATAGAATTACAGGTATATGGAATTCCACAGATTCATTATAGAAGTACAGAAATTTATATTTAAACTACCCACGCACCCGAGATAATTTTAATGAAACCTGTATTATAGGGTTCTTTGCATGGGTTACTTTTTGTATAAGTTGTATAGATGGGGCCTTAGAATGTTCCTTTTCTGTTCAATCTAGTGTAGTTTATATCTATCTTTTGCCTATGCGCTGGAGTAAAGGCAGCGAACTATCCTGTTAAAATCACGGCTCAGTTTTAGACCGTCAAGGGGAGAAGTGTGCAGCGCGGGTGTTTTAAAGAGCGCACAGAGCACGTTCGTGTGGCCCAGCTATATAAAATATCAACGATCGCGCGAAATAGATTCGTTATTCCACTGGTGGACTTTACTTACGCTTTACGCTTAGCCGGCAATTGGTTTGTTAGTTGAAGCTGTGACTTGTGTTCGCAGTTCCTTTATTATTATGGCAATGCGAATACCTTACAAAATATATTATAAATTTTATATTTAATAAAAGGAAGGAAATACTTTAGTTAAATAGATGATTTTTTGGGAGCTCTGCAGCACTGCAGCGCTTATGTACTAGCCGCCACTGCTCAGTAATATATTTTATTCTAGCTACATATATTGCGGTTATTTTTAGGCTACGTTATATTCAATTAAGTTTAAACACCATCTCACTCTCGGACATTACGAAAAAGCTTACAATGCAATGCATTCAAATCCAGATAAGGAGAGAAAAAAGGATAATTTACGTGAGCTTGTCAAAACGTTATTGGATAAAAGGGATTTAGACACATTAATGTCGTTTACGTATGCAGACATGCAAGAATTATTTTGTAGTATTCTCTTTATGAGAGCTCGAGCAACGGATGCTGTCGAAAATATGTATTATGATTTTTTGTACTCTTATCAAATTAAACGAGGAGCTCCGTACTTTAGGTTAGGTAAGTTACTTATTTCCTTTTCTTCGCTGTTTTTCTTTTAGTTTTAGAGGAATTCGATTGTGATCGTTCTGAATCTTCTCATTTGTCTTTATCTGTAAATAGGTTGTCTCAAAACAATCTCGTTCCAGCTCTTGTAACCATGCACTATGTCTTACTAACATATTGCACGTTGAAACGGAGATAATTTTTTCTTCATGTCAATAAAACATCGATATATTGAAACTTCTTTAATGATCTTTTCACTTAGATATTTCCAAGTGATTTTAAATTTTACAAAACGGAGCGTGTAAACTTATTCATTATGAATACTGGCAAGTATTCATAATGAATTATTAATTATTAGGGCAATGAATACTAATAAAAATTATTCAGCAGCTCCTTCCTTATTTGTCACACTAATTACAATGGTCAACAGGGTTTTTTTTCTTACACTCTGATACGTGTACGTTATGGACTTTTTCATTGTAATTCTGAAAATATTTTCAAAAATTGGCTATCGCCTCAGGTTTCTGAGAAATGCTTTTTTTATACATATATGTATTAAATGTACTGTATGTCTAAAGATATCATTTTATGAGTAAGTTGAAAGAAAATATCAAGTTATTATCATGCTAACGGGCATGTCTGAACAGGTCTTAACATGTTTGGGCTTCATTTGTACCTCATAGTCGTTAAACCACTCCCTTTTTTTTCTAGAACCAATTAAATCAAAGAATTAATCTGTGCATATATAAATATACTGATTGGCGTAAATAAAAGTAGATATTAAGCGTGAAATACACACACATAAACATGTATGTATGTAGTACGTGTGTATGTGATAGAGAGGAGGAGCTGTCGGCAATGTAGTGGGGTACCACTCGACTATGCGAGAGACAAGAGGAAAGGAGCATTCAGCACTCGCTGCTTATAGCGTGTGGTATTGTGTCTGGAAAAACTCGGACAACTAAAATAAAATGCCTTTAACTGTCCCAGCAAAAATACAGATTGTATTATGGCATGCGGGGAATAAGAGTTTTGTTTCAGTTCAATGTTAATGCATACATACATTCATTACAAAAGTAAATATTTAGGCCGTACGTTCTAATAGCGACGGCAATTCTTAAAAGCAAACGTGTGCTTTGCAATATCAATCTTTGCGTACTAAACTGAATGGGAAGCAACAACGAATCTATCCCCACTTATTGCAAGCTGACCTTACCTACCATTCTAAATCACACGTATATGTAGATATGCATGCGCTAGTGTGTGTAGTACGATACTTCTATATTCACTATAACTTCAGTCTATCTGTATATAAGACCCTGCAGACACGTTGTTCGACTCAAATTGACTCAATGTATGGTAGTAACATTAGTTAAACGTTTTTTGAATTCGCAATATCCCGTAGGTGTGCAAATAATCCTAACAGTTTTTGTTATGTATGTGGAGAATTCACCGTTCAACAGCATAGACGAAATATTACACCGTTAATAAAAAACTCGTATAATTTTTATTTTAAATAAAAAATCACAAATCAAGACAAGTTGGGGACCCCTCACAATGTCTGTGCACGATGTGCTGTTATTTTGAGGAGCTGGATAAAAGGTAAGAGCATAGCTATGCCATTTGGTAGGCCTATGATTTGACGAGAACAAAAGGATCATTCGACAAACTGCTACTTTTGCTGTACAAAGACCTTCGGGATTGCCAGTAAAAATAAGGATAAAATTATCTATCCTAATTTACCTTCTACCACTCCTGCAGTTCCTTATTCGGAAGCTTTGCCAGTACTAAGTCCTATGGATGTTTCGAACCAAGAACATGTTGAAACCGAGATAGAAGAATACATTCAGAGTTGTCGGACACTGATGAAGAATATTTAGCATCTCAAGAGGACACGCCTCGTTTAATAAATCAATTGGAATTAAATGACCTAGTTCGAGATCTCAATTTATGAAAAATTCAGGCAGAAATATTAGAATCAAGACTGCTGCAAGGGCGGAAGTTATTAGCTCCGGGTACGCGTATTTCTGTATATCGAAATCGCCAGAAAGAACTGTCGCAGTATTTTTCAACTGAAGAAGGTCTTTCATTTTGCAAAAATGTTGACAGTTTAATGCGAGAATTAGGTTACAAACACCAACCGGAAGAATGGCGTCTTTTTATAGATGCTTCTAAATTGAGTTTGAAAGCTGTCCTTCTACATATAGGAAACATCTACCCCTTCCATTCCTGCTGATCATGCCGTGCACATGAAGGAAACATATGATAATATGACACGTCTCCTTGATAAAATCAATTACAAAACCTATAAATGGTACATCAGTGCTGATCTCAAAGTAGTTGCAATTCTACTTGGTCTACAACTTGGATTCATACAGGTTTTCCAAAGCTAAAGAAAACCAGTAAAACTTTTTCTGCGAGGAAAATCATGGTTACGGTGTTTTGGGACGGTAAGGGCATCTTGCTCGTTGATTTTATGAAGCGTGATACGACAATCACTTCTGCAGTGTATTGCGAAACTTTAAAAAGACCACGACGCGCGATCCAAAACACTCGGCGTGGTCTGCTGGCAGTTGGAACTGTGTTTTTTCACGGCAATGCTCGCCCTCACAGCTCAAAGAACATTCGAACTTTTGACCAAGTTCAAATGGGACGTTTTTGATCAGGGATTTCCACCTGTTCCCATACATGAAGCGGTGGCTTGCATCTCGGCAATTTGCCAATGACGAATAGCTTCAAAACGCCGTGATAGGTTGGCTACGTTCGTAGGCGGCAGATTTTTATGCAGAGGGTATTTCAAAAATCGTTAAAAGATATGGCAAATGCTTGAATTTGTTTGGAGATTATGTCGAAAAGTAGAGAAAAGTTGCAGTTGCAGATGTATATAATAAAATTTTTGCATCCCAACTGGTTTAATTTTTATTTCAAACCGGAGGTTACTTTGTGGACCCTCCTCGCAGATAACAGATATACATACATTCTAGGACAAACTGGTAAACCTCTTATGTATCAGAATCAAAAGTTTATAGTCAATTTAATCGTACAGAATATGTGGCGAATCCACGATATTTTGTTGAATCTGAAATTAGGTTATACCGCGAGCATAACATTAGGTTACAACGTGCCGAATTATTTTTATATTTCTAGAACCGTATGCTCAAATATTTTAATAGAATAATTTCTACATTTGGAATTATATATCTTAATTTCCTATTGATTTGGTCCCTTCGGTTTTCTGGAGAGCAAATTCCAATTTGTTACCATTTATAATTCAATAGTACGTGTACCACATGTTTATCGATTAAACTAATTCACTGTGGGTAAAACCAAGAGCAGCCAGCCAAGTCAGCAGCGTAGGCTATTGTTTTACATATAACAGATGGCTTTACACTCATTACATCGCCATCAAGAATACTCTACAGCGCTCTCTCCAAAAGTAAATTCTGCGAACTCCATCTTTCACATCTATATAACGGTTCTGGGACCGATGATGTTAATTATATATCAGCTAAAACCAAGATTCTTTAATTTCTGTGTTACGAAACTTAATGTTGCTGTATCAAACGCGTTTTTTACATCATTTTATCATAGAACAGAATCTTTCTTCAATTCAATACAAATAATAATAGAACAAGACGAATAAGTAACGGTTTAAATTTATTCAGTATATAATAAATTATAATGTTATACACTAGCTTGTTTGAATTTAACGTTAAGTAAAAAAATATGCTAACTACTAACTCATGATATGGTGAGCTAGTATTATCTGTCACAATTTTACAGTTTCATATCCTTTTTAATATGATTCCTGTACTTAATGTGTTTTTCAAATCATTGTAACGATTGTAGCTGGATCGGTGATGTATGAACAAGCCTTCCGATTATCACAATACGGCACAATAGAAGCTTTGGAAAAACAGGTAAAATGTTATTTGGCTTCAGTGAATGCTTTCTCTTTATGTGATCCTAAATATGCATGGGTTTTAAAACCTGTCGATGCAGACGTCGAAGAAGAAGTGATTCAATTGCCTTGCGAAGCTGGTTCAGAAATGGTACCACTAAATTCTTTTATCAGTCAAAAATTATATAACAATAATTCATTTTAGGAACCTGAAATCGTCAAATTTAAAAGACAGTTAGAAGTGGTGGAATTGGACGTAATAAAAAAGGAATTAGCCTTGGCAATAGGGCGATTAAAATTAGCAAAATTTGATAAGAAATTGGTTACGAATTTCATGACCTGTACGAAACTAAGTATGAAGTTAAGAAACATAATTGATTATGTCTTTTTTATAGCTCCTATGGAACTAATCAGGTACTTGGCTTGTTCAGGGATCTACAAATACGCCTTAAATTTGTGTACAATATTTGATGTGCCATATGAGTCAGTTTTCGAAACTTTTATCCAAAATTGCTTACATGTGACTGACAGAGACGAGATTATTACATGGAATTGGCTGGTTGAAAACGATCTTCATGGTAAGTAGTCGTCTGTCTCATAATGTATTTATTTTTCTAGAAATCATAAACATTAGTGATGTTTTTATTTATAGACATGCCTATTATCGGAAATTCCGCCGTAGAAGTTGCTTGGCAGCTATTACAAACACTTTTATTTCAATATGAGGAAGAACATATGACAGTTTTGCATAGAGTAGTTTGTGAAAAAATGCTTCATTTAGGTGCTTTCTTACCATATTGGCTTACGTCTTCCTATAAGGTAGTATTAAAAAGCAAAGTTACATATAAATAGAGCTACTAAATGTCATAAAGATACTATGTGTGTTAGTTGGATTAGTTGCTACAAGTTATAGGTACTGACGTTACTAATTTAAAAAGTGTTTTGAGAAACATTGGAAAAAGAAACTGAAATAAAATGAAGGAGCGAGAAAATCAAATTAATTGGATATGGCTAATAGTACATAGTATCTTAAATACAGAAGTATAGTTTACTATATTTCTGAAATAAAATAAATATATACAACTTTCTTAGTTTATAAAGAAATCAGTTAGGCTATGGTTCACAATAGGGAAAAATCATATTTTTTGGAATTTTTTTTTTAATGATTGCGCTATAATATTGCATAGATACATAATTTCGCTGAAACAACAAGCAGTTCAAGAAATAAAAAATATATAAATTCAAATTATTAGTAGTGGCGCGAAAACGCAGTGTTTAGCTGCCGTCTGTGACGTATGTAGCTTGGCAGTAAACAAAGCGTGTTTGTCAGATTGACACCGGCATTAGGTCAACAGGTTTATTATGGGAGAGTTTGGTGAATATTTACTGCCTTTCTACGTAATGTCCGTTTGGCGACGACTCATAATTTTTAAATATTTCAAATAATTTAACCGTTGAATATTTGTTGCAGTATTACTTTTTGTCAAATGTTTATTACTTTTTGGTAATAGGAAACTACTACTCTACTCAAAAACCATGTAAATAAATACACTGCAATGCATGCACATCCCCTATTGTTTCCTTATAATTACACCTATGAGGTACAAATAATTCAAATTAACATTTATTATCAAATGTAGTGTCAAGATTGTTTTTGATTTGTTCTTTAACAGATGCTCTGAAGAAGCCGACAATTATTCCGTGAAAATTTGCCTATTATACCAATGATTTTGTTATATTGAGGGTCTATCCCATACTTTGTGAATTTTGGACATTTACGCGTTAATCTTAGTTTAATTACGTGTACTACAGTACTTTCGCTTAATTTTAATAGTAGTATTTATAAATTAACAACGGTTTTTTTTAATTACCATGTATATATTTTTTACTTTTAGAAACGAAATGCGAGTGAACTATTAAGACTGTATTATTACAATGGTTATTTAAGTGAAGCAGCACAATTGGCTTCGGAAAACATACTTGCTGTCTTAAATTATGGCGGGGAATATTTTGGCTATAAAAAGTCCTTATTACCTGATGTACCTCCGTTTTGTCTACCAGTTAATATTATCGACTGCCTGCTTGAAGAACTAGATGCTCAAAATCAAAATGATGTGACCAAACCATTGGAAAATGTAAGCTAAAATTATTAGTTTTGGTTGATGTGTCATAACTAAAGATTAGTGAAATTTAAGAATGACTCATGCGCTATATCCATAGTATCAAACGATTTGGTATTGGAGTCATACTTAAAGTTGGCATGTCCTACACCTAATAATTGCGATTTTATTTTTAGGAATATAAGCAACTCAAAGAATTATTTGTCAAGTACATTGAAACATCAGCTAGAATATCCACTGAGGTGTGTCGCGCAAAAATGTCTAGTGTATATTAGTAGTTTTTAAAACAAGTATTATTAATTTTTTATAACCGAATTTAAAAAAATATAAGTACAATTTCTACTGTTAAAAGTGTATTTTAAACAAGATTACATAAAATTTTTTATACTTATAATACATTTTAAACTTATTTTTAAAACAATAATTTATTCTATAGCAAATACTATTAATTCTGCCACACTTTCCTCTGTTGCTTTAACTGTTAGTTCCATCGTAACAGTATCAGACAGTACTAGTTTTGCCTGCGCTAAAATATCAGCTCCTCCTCGGAATACTCCTAAATAACAAATAAATCATAAATACTTATATACAGCCTCCTGCGTATATAAGACCGCAAGTGTGGTTCTGTAGCAGGGGCGTAACTATATCGGCTTTACCGAAATAAAAATGGGCGCTATTTAGAGAAATTTTATAGTAGAATTAATGAAAACACAGACATAATAACGTTACCTTATTAGCAAACAAACACGTTGAAGCATTTTCACGAACTTTCGACGTTTTAAATGCGTTGAAACCGAATTATAGGTACGCGTACTTGCAATGCATGATCATGCAACAATACGATGACTGCCTACAAACTACTATTTCACTACATACATACACTCGTACGATAGGCGCGCGCCGTTAATGCCTCCGATGTACTGCCGCTGGAACCCAACCAATTCTTGCGGTCGTTATTTATAACTATTAAAGTGCGGTAAAACTGAAATTGTTCTAAATTTGGGTTTATTGTAGATCGTTTTATTGCCTTTCGGAATATTCAAGAAGGCTGTATTTACCGGACGTTTCCGTCAGTGTTAGAAGTTGGGTGCTGGAGATATCCGTGTGAAAGATGAACCACAATCTGGTCGCTTATTCGACGACTATAAGGACATTTTAAAACTATTTTGACACAAAATACCCATGAAACAACAAGACTTAAAAGAACATACGTCATTCTACTCTAGCATATTGAATTATTTACAGAAATCAACCGAAATAAACAAACTAGCTGTTTGGATTCCAAATGTTTTGACAAAAGAAAATCAAACGATTATTGCGTTACGCTTGTTGAGCAGGTCGAGAATGAGTGATTTACGAAAAAGAAGCCTGGTTTTAATCAGTACAAGACATGTTCTATTGCTGCTTGATAATACGAGTCTGAATACAAGATGATTGATAGGTTGAACGACCATAGTTTTTTATAAGATAACCGAATGCAAGCGTTCGTATCCAATTTTCTTTAATTCAAACGACAATAATGCTTAATAAGCGGCTTAGATATGCTTTCAATTATATAATTATTAATCACAGTTACTACATTCTATATCAATACGTGTAATACGCTTCTATTGACAATCTAAATAAACCAACACAAGCGTGATAACCAAATCGTTTGTAAATGTAATGAAAACTCGTCAATTATGTGCACCATTAGTATTTTTTTTATTCAGGACATTTTTTCATAGTGCATAAGTACATATGAATATTTAATCTGTTAATTACTATTTATTATTTTCCGCTAAAGTTGTCACTGCACTGAAATGAGTTCTAGTAGGAAGAACGAGACTACACTGAACGCACTTTATTCCACCACTTCTGCCACTGATTTGTAAATTGAAACAATCTCGACAATGCGGTAGTGAAGAAACGAATGGTAACTATTTGGAGTTTGTTATATACGGATCTAGAAAAATTCCCCGAAAACAATTCACCGACGGAAACTTCCCCGACTACAATTCACCGACAAACAATTCCCCGAAGGTTAAATTTCCCGACAAACAATTCAACGAATGGAACGAATTCCTCAACTGATCTTAATTTCTAGTTGCACGGTTTTTATGTTATAAAAACACCTTAACTAAGCAAAACCTATATTTTAGTAAAAATCTTAGAATTATGATCTAATGCTGATCTTAAGATGATCTCACCGCTGCAGGTGCAATACGTGACTTATATTTTATTTACAGAGATTGGTATTCTTTTGAATTTTTTCGATTACTTGCGTGGTATAGCGCACAACCTTATTTATTAAAGACAATAAAAAGTAGTAGCCCTTGTATATAAGAGAAATTTGTTATTGTCGGAGAATTTTCCATACGGTGAATTTTTGTCGGGAAATTTTACTGTCGGTGAATTGTAGTCGGGGAATTTTCCGTCGGTGAATCGTTTTCGGGAAATTTTCCGGTTCCCGTTATATACTATACAGAGCATTTCAATGAAATCGATCCTTTTTCAATAAGTCGAAAACGTCAAGAAATACGAATAGATGTCGAGACCGGAACATTTCTTCCCAATTCTACGATGCCCGTAGGAAACTAGAAACGGTCGTGTACGTATCTGCTCTGTCTTAACAACGTTATATTTATTGTCATCTAGAAAACTTGACTTCCTTTTCGGTGATTTTTTGCACAGAAGATAAAAATTCAATCGAGAAACAATACTCTCATAAGTAGATCTGGTTAAATTGGTTGCGCTACAAAAAAAACTTGTATAATATAACGAATATCATACAATTCTCTTACGAATGTCGGGATGTATTAAGAACTAAGACTGCCCTGTCTGAATATTGTGCGTATGATATCAATAGCGCGAACATTTCTAGGAAATAGTTTTCTGGCCCAGTTAACGTTCATATCCAAATACAAATAAGAAGACTTGCGGGCAGGACTACATAAATGTTCAAAGGTAAGTAGACATTTTAATTAGTTTTCCGAATAGTAATTGTTGATACCGACTACTACAGCAACCCTTTGTCGGAGAGTAATAACCTAACATATCCACTGAACGATGGGTGTCAGCGCCGTGAGTTCAGCGATAACATTATTACGAACACCTGTTCCTGACAATGAATCATGTTACCATGAAAACAAAGATTAAAGAAAGTATTATTTATATAAAGTTGAAAAGATTAAACTGCCACTTTTGAAAAAATTTGATTGCAACATTTTTTTCCAGAAATACCATACTTTGGCAAACATTGAATTGCTATGCATAAACATAAACAGATTTCAGGATAAACGAGTAACAAATTAACATATATCTAATAAGCACCGCTAAATTGACATGATTTCTTACTGCTTTAAAGACAACCTATCGACATTTTCAGTTACAGGCTTTCTATGCGTGCACTGAATTTTGTACTACAGTTATTTCATTATTATCGTTGTTTTATTTATGTGTTGCTAACATACATTGCCAACGAAGAAAATATAAAGTATTTACCTGCTAATAAGAGAGTATGAACAGTTTTACCCTCAGGTACTTTATCAGAGTGTTCAGCAGCTTGTAATCCCAAATATTGTACAACATTTTTAATGGCTTCCTCAAGAGTGCTGACTGAGCTTAGTGAAAAAACAATGTTCATCATTGAGTAATTATTAGCTTCAGTAGCTTCATCCCAAGCAGCCGTCCAATTTACTTTGCTAACCCGTTGGATTTGATCGGAAGGTGTTACTTCTAAATCTTCTAATATATATTCATCACCGTATCCTGCAGAATAGTTGTAATTTTTATTGAATTATGTTTATTTAGCCATTGGGAACCTACCTTCATCTGTATCTGGTATACCGGTAGTAGGATCACAATCTTTGGCGATAAATTTCAAAACTGCACCAAAAGTACCAACACTTTGAGATAAATCATTAGGAAATTGTAAAATAATGTAGGATGTTCCAGTTTCGTTATATGGCAATTTTGGGCACGGTATCTCTTTAACTATGTTATACCCTTCACTGGGATCTACTTGAACTCTTACATTTTCCAACAATAAATCACTTAAGGTATTCGTACAGTTAAATTGCAATACCAAGTGTTTAGTGTAACTGTGCTTAATGCATCTGACAACAAATTCAGTTTCTGACTCGGTTAATTCGACTACATCAGAACTTTTGAATAATGGACCCAGTTGCTGGAGCTCCGGAACGTTCGATAATTCTTTAATGTAATTTTCTTCTCTGGACGCTTGCACTGGTTTACTTGGTCCAGTAGAGGATAACATTCCATCTGTTTTTTGTGCAGTAGTTTGTATTTCTTCAGCAGCAAGGGGAGACACCACTGGAATTGATTTTATATCAAATGACTCTTCAGTATCTCCCTGGATATATTCTTGAAGCGATCTCTCTAATGCAGATATAGAAATCTAAAATAAAATTTTTGTCATTAAGAAGAATTAGGAAGTGGAGAGATTAACCAATACAACCTTCATGGGTTCGATAATGTAGTTGTTATATAAGCTCTTATCCTGTCTGCTTAAAATATTACTGTAATAGGTTGCTCTATCTCTAACTTCATCATCAGGATCCATTTGACATCTGGTAAGTAAAACTTGTATATTTTCTAATAAATCTGGACAAGTAGCTCCGAATTGTGCCATCGCAGAAACGGCACCAGCACGGAAACGAGGATCTTCCAGAAGCACTCGATTGTAAATGAAGCGGATGTACCTACAAGAAATATTAGTCGATGATGTTGAATCAACTTGTTACTGCCAATTTATTTAAGTTAATATAGTATGCATCTATAAAATATACCGTGACGGTTGTTTTGTCCTTGGTCCTTCTTTTCCTAGTAAGTGCAATATACGTACAGCAAGAGAAGTGTGTTCACAATCCTCTATGAATTCACACAGATGAGCTAATCCAGTCTCTTTAGCATCTGGATTATCTTCTATTATAGTAATAATAGTATCGGCAATAGACGCTTTATAATCAAAACCGCCTTCTTCGCGAAGCATTGCCGACAAGAAATTCATCAGGACGCTATGTTTTCGGGGGAATTTTAGAGCAAGTGCCCTTATAGCTTGTACAACGACAACTTTAAACTCGTCACTAATTTCGGATACAAACATGGAAATTTGTTTCATTAATCGTTCAACAGACGATTCCCCCCCTGAAACAATAAAAACAGACATTTAAAATATTAACATTGAAAAATGTATGTAGATATCATGTAAATACACATCCTATACCTGTTTTTAAAAGTGTGGTAATAGCCAAAGTAGCGATTGATCTATTCGAATCGCTTATTAAATTTTCCAAATCAATATTGCAAGCTGTAACGGCAGCAGGATGAGATATAGCTACCTGATTTAAGGTACGGACTGCTGCAAAACGTAATGTAGGTTTTGGAGAACTACAGAATAACTGTAAAATGCTTATGGCAGGCGCTAATTCACGACTGCTAGTTCTTTTTAAATTCACTATAGCATGAGCTGCTTCATAAGTAACCATTTCCGACTTATGGCGCAAACAAGAGTCGATAAACTCGAATAAGTGATTATTACTACTTCCGGAGTCTCCTTCTTCTTCTAGCAATTTTGCAGTAATCCTAATCTATTAAATAACAGAAACAGCAGCATTAAACATTTCTAGTAGGATGAGATAAGTTTATACATACCAACATACAGACTGCATAGGGAGATTTCAAAGACATTCTAGTTAATTTAGCAACTAACTTGGTAACTGCTAATCGATCCGATTTGCGGATATGGTACAAGACCCCAAGAGCATGATATTGAACCATAATGCTAAAAGGTATAAGTAAATTTAATTTTTAATCATTCATCTTTTTTAACAAAACATTTATATATGTATAACTTCTTCTGTTGAAAAGTTTTTCAAAATTCTTAAAATGAAAAACATTTCTTATATAAGTAAGGCTTAGTAAGATTATACTAAAATTTTAAGTATCACAAGTATGGGTGATATTACCAAAATTTTATTATACAATCGCTAGAATGGTGACTTAACCAGTCCATCATATCCATTCATATTTTTTATCTGTGATGGGTGCTATTTGCGGCAGTTTCTTAAGCGGTATTGTTTGCCTGATAATAATAATAATAAGGTTATAAAAAAGTGGAATTCTCAATGAATCTCGCATTGTATTTGAAAAGTTTGCGAATAAACCGCGTGAATAGTCAAATTGCTTCAAACCTGGGTGGTGATGCGTTCGCTGCAAACAAGTTGGTGTTTTAATTCTGAAAATCGCGATAACAAGAATGTAATTGTGGAAGTAGTCTACTTGGAACAAAGAGATTCTAATGACAGGCTCCTTAGCGTAGTGACACTCCGGGAAAGCGAGTAAAAGAAAAATATTATCTGCAGAGCGAACGGGCATACAGTCTACCATAGTACTATTTACTATCAGAAGTATTAAATCGACCACCAGGGTGCTCTACAACTGTTCAGCAATTGAGAAGAATAGAAAAGAACGCTGCGAAAGGCAGAAATTACTTGTTGGTTCAAGAAGAGTATTACACTAAAACTTTAACAGTGATAGTTGGATTCTGTTTTATCTACAACATAAAAACCATAAAAAAGTGAAAGCTGAACAAATAAAATTGGCATAACAGCATCAATACATATTCTTCTACATAACAACAAAAGTTATGTAATAGATCAGATAAACTGATTACATGAAAAAATAACTAAGCCTGAATAATAGATTTCCGAATGTGTATAACAGCAACAACATAACAACTCAATAATAAGAATTACTTCATTGAACTAACTCTTCATAGCTCCAATAATAAGGAAGTTAGCATTGGTGCACAGTTAATTTTAAACATGGTGCATATATCTACTGAACTAAATATCGTTAAGTTAAAAAGTACCAAATTTTGCACAAGTAATAAAATTAATATATGTATTTTTTGACCTTTATGTACTTATCTTTATATTCCTGATTTATTTCCACTTAGAGGTCAATAAAACAATAAATAATTAAATACCAATTTATTTAAATTGGCCAGTTATTACAGTCCAACTCGCATATTACGTACTCGGGATGTAACGAACACTCGGCTATTACGAACAAAACGCGAAGTCCCGAACACATTTGTATATAAAACAATGTAAACACACTTAGATGACACTTGGATATAACGAACGATTTTTCATTACTTTTTTATCTAATGATCGATTATAACGAATTATCGAACACCGCGGCTTCTCCTTCCACTCCAACTGTTTAGACGGCAAGTCTATCGCACGTATGTAATCGTTTTCAACTGTTTGCACGGATTAGTTTGATACATGCTTACGTTGGGGGTGTATCAAGTTTTAAACCAAATCTACGATGACAGGACGCGATCTACAAGTCAAAAATAAACGCAACGGTATAAATTTAAGCCAAAAAATTGAAATAATTAATAAAATAGAAAGAGACGCTGTAAATGCTGGAATTTGCAGAGAATATAAATTGCCAAAGTCGACAATATGGTCTAATAGAGAAAATATCTAACTGTTCAAGTTGTAATTCGCCTTCGACAAAAAACCAGAGGTAGAACAATCTCTTCTGAGGTGGTTTTCAATAAAAAAAAGGTCAAAATGTTCCGATATCTGGATCTATTCCTCAAGCTAAAGCTTTAGAGTTTGAGAGGCTCCATAAAAATCAGACACCTAATGAACAAGAACCAGAATTTTCAACGAAAGAAACAGAATGTTCGAGAGGATGGATGGTCAATCCATCCATTGAACCGGTCAGGTTCAAACGAAGATTTGGCATCCAATGTAAAAAATGCATGACGAATCTGCTAGTGTAAATCTGGAAATCACAAATCAGTGATTAACAAGTCTTAAGCAAAAATATGATGAACGTAATATTTTTAATGGCGATGAAACCGGCCTCTTTTTTGAAATGACACCCGGTAAAACTTTATCATCTAGAGAGGAAAAGTGATCGGGAGGAAAAATGGCTAAAGACCGTATTACTGTGTTTGGCTGTGCGAACATGGACGGCTCCGAGAAGAAAAAACTCGTTATTGAAAAGGCGGCTTCACCTAGATGTTTCAAAAATGTTCGTGATCTTCCCGTCACATTTTTCCAATAAACGGGGATGGATTACCTCCCAGATTATTGCCTCTGTCAGCAGCAGCGAAATAACTTTTGATGATGACGAATTTGATAAGGACCAAGGTGGATTTGAAGATGAAAATAACCTGTCAACAGTGTTCAAAGCCTTGAATTCACTTGAAACTTTAACTAAATTCGTTCGATGTAACAACTTTAACAGCGATTGAAGTTATTCAGAAAATCGAAAAAAAAACCAAAGCAAAATCACTGACTTTTTAAATCTAAATAATAAGTAATTTTTTTTTCACTGGCTTTTTAAATCTAAATAATAAGTAATTCTTTTTTGAAACAGATTTTATGTATGTACAAATATATCTTTAAGCTGTAGTTTTATGTTACCGTTTTTTCACTGTGTACATACTCGAATGTATGTACTTAGAATTGGTGTTTATTTTTTATATACTTATTATGAAAATGAAGAAGTACACAACACACCTACACCTCTGCTATAACGATCGCTCGGCGGTAACTATTTTTGATACTTCTCCATGGTTCGCTATATCCGAGTTTGACTGTATGTAGATTAAATGTATTTTTTCCTAACAGTCAGTCTCTACATAGTAGCATGTTTATACTATGCTATCACTGAGTATGTAACTTTTTGCTATATAGCGTGTTCAGAAATTCCGTTTGAATAATTTTAGGATTATTTCTACAGAAAACAGATGACAAATTTTTGCTATGAAAATAGGTTCGTAAATCAGTCCTATAGGTGTTTGATGGTTCAAAGATGGCGACCGAGAACGGGTTTTAATTTTATTTCTCAGAAGTTCCTTTAAGCGTCCGTATGAATTTCGGTGAATATTCCACCACTAACAAAAGCAATTCTTCGGAGTTATTAATTGGATGCACTTTCAGCCAGGAGTGCGTCGATAGAGGAGTAACCGCGTTTAGTCACTCATATTTTCTTTAAACGCACAATCAGGCGCCATTTGGATATGAATGGATGGTACTTTCAACATTTATTTAATTGATGCTGTAAGCTTTCTTTGATGGTTTTATTTAAATACATAAAAATTTAAAAAAACTGGAAAAAATTGAGAGCATTTTATTTAGAGCTCTCTTTCTCAAAACCTCTTAGTCCTACAGAATTTGACAAAAATGCTTTTTTTATGTTAAAAAACCACTGAATTGTATTTTTTAACAGGAATTCTAACAATTCTATATTTAAAGAAAATATGAGTAACTAAATGCGGTTACCTATGTCGACCCCTTCCTGTCTGAAAGTGTAATCCACTAGTAACTACAGTGAGTTGCATTTATAGGTGGTAAATCATTCACTAAATTTCATATCAACGCATAATGGGCCTCCTGAGAAATAAAATAATAATAATATGTTCTTGGACATCATCTTTGAATCGTCATAACACTCTGAATTGAGTTCATATGAAAAACTTGACACATTCCCTTATGTAAAATCAATTGTGAAATTATTTGAATAGAATTTCTGGTCACCGTGTATACAAAATAAGATCCAGTTATGAATCTGTGCACATTAAACAAATGTGCTCAAATCAAACATTTAACATTATTAGTTGCATTTATAACAACTGAAGTGGATTGGCTGTTACTATGCATCCGTCTATCATTATACTCACTTATCACTGTTCACTGCTTCTTGGGCTTCATTCACCCATCTCTTAACAACATCACCCGCAATTTTTGTCATGTGTAGAGAACTTACTAGAGCTGCACTACTAACAGCAGGATTACGATCTACTATTGCTTGTTTCATGTAACGCTCTATAGCTTGAAGCATAGTAGAATCTGTTATACTACAAAGTGCTCTAATTGCAGCAGCTCTATATAAATCCTCTTTGCCAGTCATATCTTTAGTTAAACTAGATGTAACAATTATTACATCATCTGCTATAGAACTCAGCTCTTTAATGCCTAAGTACACCATTCTCCTTAATATAACATCTTTGGATTGAAATAACTTAGTCATTGCAAAAAATGCTTCTGTAGCTTCGGTACTTCCAAATTGTTCGCCCTAGTAACAGTGTTTTTTAAGATCTACCATAAAATATTCAAAACCACAAACCTGGTTTAATAAATATAAAATTTTTGTTAAAATATGGGTACATTTCCGTGGATTGACTGGCGTTTCGTTAAATGTGCGAGCTTCTTGAAGGACTGTTGTTTTCTCAATATTTTGAAACGGATTGCCGCCTCCTGAAAGATATCTTGTTGGTAATATACTTAATTATTCATCAAATCACTTTACCATCTTCTTCTTCTTTTTTCTCTCGTTTAAAAGAACTCATTTTTTTAAATACAATTTTGTATTTTGTAAAATTTAGTGGACACGTCAATCGACGTCAATTAACCTGTAACTCGACAACACTGAGCATACCAACGTTAGAAGTTGAAAATATAGTGACTTTGTTTTATTTAAAAAAAGGAGGAGTGGCAAATTCAAAATCAGTAAGCAAAGTCAATATGGCTCGAACATGCATTGCTTGTAATGTATATTTATATTAATATATAAATTGTATATAAAATTTCAACTTGTATTTCACATAAAAAATTGGGAACTACCAACTTTCTAAATGGAATATTTTGATTCAATGTCAAGTGTCAAGTGCATGCACCACTTGTCCAGCAGTATGTCAAAGTTTCAAGAACATCCTAACATGTCAAGATTACTCAAACTAGCTCAAAAATTTAACTGTTTTTACCTGTCAGGCAAGTACAATTATATTTCTGTGCTTAATATAATATATATCATTGATTTTCATTTATAAAACGTTCAAAACATCCTTATAAATAACGAATTATGTCAATATTGATCACGTTATACCCGCCCAATAAAATATATATAAATTTTTCATTTTAGGTTTTACCTCCGGCGATTGCAAACCATTCATTGTTGAAGGATTTCAAGTTGGTTTAATCAGAGCAGATGTTATGAACGAACTACTAACATATCCAGAAGTATGTGGTAAGTTAATATTGGAATCTTTGTATACAAACAAGGGACTTTATAGGTATTTACTATTACATCTGGATTTGTTGAATTGAATCCTGCTTTTCGAGACTATGAGGAGAGAAGTAATAAAATCAATGAAGTTTTAAAGAAAATGAGGGCGGAGAATAAATTTTCTACTTTAAAAGGATGGAGAGATGAGGTAAATTGAAGGTTGTCAATTATCGCAAAGTTTTGTTTAAAATCAGTGCCAAGATGGAGAACATGATCGTTGTCAAATTTTGAAATATTCAAAAACCACAGACCAAAAACAATGTATTAAAATCGTTAAAGCCTATTGTACGTATACTTATAATATACATATATAATACACTGATAGGCTGACATTCCCAATAACTTAAATATTATTATACTTATAATATTTAGTGTTGCAATGTTTATTAATTGTATAGTTGTTAGAAAAAATTTATGTTAATTCGTTGACTGTATTTTCAGTTACAAAATTCGGTATGATATATGCTTTAATAAATATATGAGAATGCATTTATCATACCATTCTATAAAATAAAAAATACAGATTAGGAAATATGGTCAATTTAACATTTTATTGACTGTTGAAGTAAAAGTAAATAATTGATTGGAAATTTTATTATAATTGTTTTTTTGTTGATTACCAAAATACATCATGTTGCAATACAAAATAGCAAGAAATACTTTTGATTTCATATTTTTGTGTGAGAGTTGTCAGATATTTTGGTCCTGGGCATGTATTTTCTAATGCCCAAGGAATGATGTAATAATTCGGATGCAACAACTCAACCAAGTCGAATATCAAAATCAAATGTTTCAAATATTCTAAATCAATCTGAATGATCAGTGTGGAGTGATTCATGGGGTCAACTGCCCATCCTGACATATTGTTTCAGAAGGAATCGTTGTAGGATATACATACCAGCTAAAGAATAATTCAAATATAAATACTCGGTTACGTCGACCCGAATATAAAAATCCTCGGAATTAGAACACTCCGAACATTAATTCGCTAGTTGCGCAGTTCAAACATTTTTATTCGCAAATGATACAACAGTTGCCTTAAGTGAACAAGGCTCGTCTAGAATATATTTTCTTTGTACCCGAGGGATTTCAAGCAACTAAGTGGTTGGACTTTATGCATAAGTATTACGTCTTCTGCATAGATGTACTTTCAAGCGGAGGGTCTCTCGAGCACATTTCCACCATATTTTTTGAGAACGTAATAATTTAGAATTAAATTTTGTGTTTTATTCATTGTTGTTACCCTTATCGATTTTTATGTACAGTTGCTCATTATCAATCCTACCATACATCTTGAAATCTATAAAAAGGGTGTGCAGTGGCACTTTAAATCTATAGTAAGTTGTCCGAATTTCTCTGGTAGCAAAAATCTGATCGTTTACTGATTTATTTTTAGTAATAGATTCCTCTTTCATCTGTGGTGGGTGCTATTTGTAACCGGCTGCTTAATTTGTATTGCTTGTTTGCACTATCGCTGCAAGTTTCGGTGTGTAATTTGTATGTGTATGTAAAATTATTCAATGGCCTTATTACAGCACTATTTTGCTGTTTATAACGCTGTGCTGTCACTTTGTTCCCAACAGCATATGATAGGATACAATTCTGAGAGAAAAATGTCACATTCTGCTGGGAACAATTGAATCCCAGTTGCCAATGATCTCTATTAATACGAGGCAGCCGCCTAGCCATTGCGGCTATCGACCCGTTTTAAATTCGTATATTTTGCAATCAAGTAAGACACTAAGATTTAACTAAAATAATGTAGTCCAGTCTGTTCAGATGTATCAAAATAATGGAAAATATGTAGTGAATGGAAGTTTTAAATTAAGTAAATTAGAATATTATTGCTAGTTTTATCGCAAAAAGTTTATATTAGACTGTTAAAAAAATCCTATATAACATAAAACCAAAATAATTTTGATGTTTATAAGCCAATGATTTCTCTCGCTTATAACATACCTACATATGTCTTTACAAACATTTTATATGCATATAATTTCAATATAATTAATGTAATAAGCTATATTTTGCTTAACTTAAGACCATTTGTAATTTAATTAACATGGTACTGAAACATAAAAGGCAACACCAGAATGTCGTAAGTTAGGTGTTGATTTTAAAATTCTACGACGTTAGTTTATTAGCCATAATGTGCTGGGTTTATACGACAACATATTTCTTATAATCTTGTGTTCACTTCAGTTTCCGTACATGCTTGGTTTCTCCGCAGTTCTTTTATCTTATGCCAAAGAGAATTAATGGGTAACAAATAAGGAGTGTTTTATGTTTGCGGCAGTGTTGGGACTTTAAGATTTTTTAATTCTGTTTTTCTTTTTCAAGTTTTGCTGTATAGCATGGCACTCTTTTATAGATTTATTTCGTGGTATCCTCGAAAAGACTGTCGACTTTGTTAGACTTACTTTATTGTCCTTATCACAAATTACTTAACCATACGTTTTTGTGGTTGCTCTGGGAAATGCTGGGTATAAGTGTAATTTAGTTAATACGACGTCCATTACTGCTGCGAAAGTTTGTTATAGTTTTTGTAATACTTATATGTGCTATTCTTTACAAAGCTATTCTGCATTGGCGCTGAGAAGCTTTAAATTGATTAGTACTAGGGATTTTAAAGGTTTCATTGATTTTATTAAATCATATGGATTAAATGCTTTATATCAATAATGTATAATTAAAAGAAATTTAATGCCAATGGTATCGCCATGAAAATTGACTTCAATAATATAGAAATGTGCAATTGTAGAAAAGTGTAAAGTGAAAAAAAGCCAAAGCTGATGATCTATTTGCACCTATTTTATTGTGAATTGATATAAAAAGATCACAATATAGCTTTTTTAATTATTCCAGTGTTATGAAGTTAAAACAGAATTTCATTCGGAAAGTTTATTAAAAATGGATAGGTCTGCAACTTGTTTATTTGGCATTAAAAATTATAGTATTTATATTAACGGATACATTAGACATCCAACATTAGGATTATGCATATGGTTACAGCAACGATCTGCTACAAAACAAAGGTGGCCTGGTAATATTGTTCTTTGAATTTTGTATCAAAATTAATACTATGATGGTATTACAGGTATGTGGGATAATATGGTTGGAGGTGGACTCTCTGTTGGTTATGGAATTCAAGAAACCGCACACAAAGAAGCAATAGAAGAAGCATCAGTACCAGTTGAATATAGGAAGAATATGATTAGTGTAGGAACAGTATCGTAGGTATTTTTTTAAACTAACAATAGGTATAAGAATAAGCAATATAATAACTGCATATACCTATAAAACAAACGAAATTCAGCCACGGCAACCAAAATACAGGCTGCCTGAAGATATCAACGTCAAAATGTTACTTGTAATTTTATGTTACAGAAATTTACAAGTTATTTTGTGTAAGACATACAGGAAGACTGACGAAGATGTCCATCTTTTGTTTTTTTTTTGTTTTTAGAAATAAAAGTAGTGATGTTTTATTGATATGAAAGAGACTATCCAGAAGAGAAAAGGACAGTTAAGAAAAATACACTCTGTATATTATTACATATTTAAACAGTGGAACTTCTCCCGATTTAAAAAATAAATACTTTTCCTATATTATTCTTAATAGTTTTTTCTAATAATCAAGCTTAGGAACAATGAAAATGGTTAATTAATAAGGAGGGAGTATTTCAACTAAGGCTGTTAGTTGAATTTAATCCCAATTCAGGACCAATCTTTGTATTAGTTACCTAAGTAACTACTTAAGAAAAGAATTTAGTATTCATATGTCAGATCTTCTAAAATTTTAGTGTAATATTATTGTGAATAATAGTAAGTATACAGTTGAAATTAAGAGAAAGGCGTTTAGTCAAATATGTTATCAAATACAAGACGTTCCATAAAAAAAAAAGTTTAGTCTGAATTTTTTAAAACTAATTTTCTCGCGTTTTTATAATAATCCAGTTAATATCGTTAAGAAAATCATCATAACTTTATACAAATAACATATTTCTAAAAATGTAAAAGAAAAAGGCAATGGACATCTTCACAAAAATATCTGCACATAGTTCGATCAATGTGGCTATCATTTTGTTCCGTTTGAAAGAGTATATCTTTTGCCATAGCATGGGTTTCACTGCATTCTAAAATACGGTAAACAAATGCTATGAAAGCAAATGGATCTATCTTTGCTAGAATGCAATGAAAGTATGTGTGGTAATGTAATCTGTAGAAAGAGAATTAACAATATATCATACAACATCAGCATAACGGCATATACATATTTTTATTATCCACGATTAAAGACGAAATACATACATTTTGCGAGGACTACAAGTTGCCAATATGAATGTTGAATATTTAAAGCTGTAAAAATGTAAAAATACTTTCATTGAAATATATACTTGCGCCAGAGAGCTTTGCAGGTCTACTAATTGATCAATAGGGACGGTACAACTGATCAATCTTCAATATCTACCGGTAAAACAATTTCTTCTAAATCGATATTTTCAAAACTCATATTACTAAGAAGGATCGCACACGCGTCTTATATCAAACAAATTTAAACTATTTCCTATGCGCTGTATTATAATTTTCCAACCCATTCTCTTCAAACGGAAATAATAAAAAGTGTTTGTATTTTTTAAACAGACAGAACTCTGTAACTTATTCTTCATATTAATCTGTATATGTCAAAGCTGAAATCTAACCGAAATAGATATAAATTCGATAGTTTCGTACTTATAGTATATATGAGAATTATTGCAGTTGATCAAATACATCCTTCCGATGCACGGTTAGACGAGTCGGTGAAATTATATACTACAACCAGACATACAGTAAGAAAGTTAACGATGTTTCATCTAAAACAATATTCAAATCCACCAAAATCGTTCACGTTTTTAACACTGATACATATTTTTTGGTGCTTTGATAAATCAATAAATGATATTTTCCTAACCCGGTTTTTACCACTTGCACATAATTGACTTAAAGGAGGCAAATCTTGCAGATTTTTTTTTAGTCGTGAGAAATTTTATAAAAGATTTGTTCACTGTTTTGATTGATTTTCATTAATTAATTATGAAAACAAATGGACAAGTAAAACGGAAAATAATCTTGCAATTATTTTGGCATGTAAATTATGCTTAAAAATAATAAAAAATGGACATATAGTATAATCGACAACAAATTGTACTACAATTGAAATTGGCTCACTTCGACATTATAAAACCTTCCCTCAAGTAGAACTTCTCATATTTGACTACCTAATGTTCGTTTCCATATTTGGCATATTCCACCATTATATAGTATTATGAATCATTATTTTCCATACGCACGCTACGTACATAATGAATATGTTGCTCGTGTTAGCATCCATATGAATCATTCTCAATCAATTTAATGATAACAGTGCGTTCCTTGCAACTGAAACTGCAGATTCTTACAAGGATCGACTAAAGTCAATTTGTACAGAGTGTTCGCGCGAAAATGTATACCCTTTTTTTGTTTTTTGGCTTTAAAAATACAAAAAAGGTTTTAAAATAAAAATAGTGTTTTTTCTAAGGAATTATTCAGAATTCAAAAACAAGGATCAGTAAAAAAAACATGAACTAAAAAAAGAACATAAGTTTAGGTGGTACTTTCTTTGGTTGATTTTTGTGAATAAGTACTTTAAGAAAATCCCTACTATTTTTCTATAAACAGCAGTTTTGTATTTTTTTAATAAAAAGAAATAGGGAGTGATCATCTCTGAGAGAACACCTTGTACATTAGAATTTGAAATTAGTATTACAGCGATAAAACACTGGAAGAGAAACCGGAAATATATAAAATGTGTTGGAATAACGGTGAAAGATGATGCATTAAAAAATCGCAAAAATGTTAAGACGAGTATTATCAGAAGCTTTTACTAATGCTTTATATACGTATATGCCTTTTCCAATTGTTTATGAGAAATTGAAGGTAAACTATGGAACATTGTCGCTCAGAGTTGATCTAAAGATGTATCCCTGGGGAAGTTGTATTAATTACAGCCGATGTTGTTAGTACAGCTCTAAAACTGATAAGAAGTTTTGTAGTTTAGAAATTACAGGGTGTGCCAATTATCTGAATTCGGTCTATTATATTTTACCTATTAGTTTAATTAAAAAATGTTTTAAGTAAAAGTTGTTCGGGATCAACCGCTCTATATCGTAAAATTATTTTAGTGTATACAGGGTGTTCAGTTTTGGCTGAGCGTTATAAAAATTTTTTTTCTTAAATGGAACAACCTATATATTATGACATTTTCAGATTTCCCGTTGTAAATTAAGATAGTTTTGTTTGACAAACCTAGTACTAAAAATTAACCGTTTCCGAGATATTTCAATTTTAAGAGGAAAAAGATCATTTTCATGGTTGTCTTTGAAAATTAATTCCGTCCGTACTAATATTTGTTTTGCAACGATTCTTTGGCATAATTATAACATTACCTTAAGTTAAACAATCCATGCCAAATATCTTCACTATAGCATACAGGGTGTTTCGAAATTGAAAATTAATCGTTGCATTTTTAATACGGTAAAACTTATCTTTTTCAAATGGAACACCCTGTATATTTTTATGCCATTTAATAGTGCTTCAAGTTCTCTTTCAATCGTTTATAACATTCCCTATAGCTAAAGTTAATACTTTTTGAGATATAGGTAATTTACTATAAAATACATAAACATTTATTGATAATCGTAAAATGGTCAACAGTGTTGTGCCAACTCTAGTAATAGGTAGATATAAAACGATGTCTACTTTAATAAAAATAGAAATAGAAAAATAAAGACTTATTAAGTACAAACAAAATTATATAAAATGTCTTCGAAATGGCCACCTTCATTGTTTATACACAGCTCTAAACGCTGCCGAAATGACAATTTAACATGTAAAAGTGTTTCCGGATTTACTTCGAAAAGCGGCGATAATTCTTTCTTTCATGTCAGCAACAGTAGTTGGTATTTCTTGATAGACAATATTTTTTATCTCCCCACAGAAAGAAATCTAAAGGAGTAAGATCGGGAGCTAGCTAGCTGGCCAAGCAATAGGTCCACCCCTTCCAATCCATTTATTGCCGTATATTTGTGTTAATAATTGTCGTACCAACACATGATTATGACAGGGAGCACCGTCGTGTTGGAACCACATATTTCTTCTAGTAAGAAGTGGTACATCTTCTAGCAAATTTCCAAGTTCGTTGAGCAAAAAATGTCTGTATCTTTCACTTCGTAAAGGTTCGTCGAAGAAATGTGGACCAACGACAGTATTGCCAATGATGCCACCCCACACGTTAAGTGACTATCTGTTTTGGCGACGAATTTCATAAATTATGTGTGGATTCATGTCTGCGTAATAATGGTAGTTGGGTCTGTTTACATAACCATTATTGTGGAAATTAGCTTCATATGTCCATAGCACATTATTCAAAAATTCCTTCCTCCTTCGTTTATTTTTGCCATTACCGTTCCGCAAAATTGTATTCGCCTATTATGATCTAAAGATAACAGCTCCTGATGCAGTTGCATTTTATACGGATGATATTTATTCTGTTTCAATATCCTTCTTAAAGAACTTACACTAATATCCAAATGTTGGTGTGTTCTACTACTGTCTGCAAAACCCGTACTTCATTTTCATCCATAGTAACAGTTTTTTTGCGTAAATGTGGTTTGTACTTAACTAAGCCGCAGTCCACAAATCTGGTTGTCCATCGTTCTATTAATTTAAATTTCTAGGTATACGTATTATGATTAATATGTAATAAATATTTCTTCTGGTATTATACAATTTTTAATAGAAACTATCTTTTTTTAATTGTAGACATCTTTTATTTTTGTTTTTATTAAAGTAGACATCGTTTTATATCTACCTATTACTAGAGTTGGCACAGCACTGTTGACCATCTTACGATTATCAATAAATGTTTATGTATTTTATAGTAAATTACCTATATCTCAGAAAGTATTAACTTTAGCTATAGGGAATGTTATAAGCGATTGAAAGAGAACTTGGAACACTATTAAATGGCATAAAAATATACAGGGTGTTCCATTTGAAAAAAATAAGTTTTACCGTATTAAAAATGCAGTGATTAATTTTCAATTTCGAAACACCCTGTATGCTATAGTGAAGATATTTGGCATGGATTGTTTAACTTAAGGTAATGTCATAATTATGCCAAAGAATCGTTGCAAAACAAATATTACTACAGACGGAATTAATTTTCAAAGACAACCATGAAAATGATCTTTTTCTTCTTAAAATGTAAATATTTCGGAAACGGTTTATTTTTAGTACTAGGTTTGTCAGACAAAACTATCTTAATTTACAACGGGAAATCTGAAAATATCATAATATATAGGTTGTTCCATTAAAAAAA
Organism: Holotrichia oblita; assembly: GCA_023690525.1. Taxonomy (NCBI): domain Eukaryota; kingdom Metazoa; phylum Arthropoda; class Insecta; order Coleoptera; family Scarabaeidae; genus Holotrichia; species Holotrichia oblita. Next base: position 72,852,058 of record CM043019.1, on the reverse strand, counting down.
ACAAAATTTTATAACGCTCAGCCAAAACTGAACACCCTGTATACACTAAAATAATTTTACGATATAGAGCAGTTGATCCCGAACAACTTTTACTTAAATCATTTTTTAATTAAACTAATAGGTAAGATATATTGGACCGAATTCAGATAATTGGCACACCCTGTATAATTTCCGTTTATACAACACAAAATTATTTATTAAAAGCAAGTAGTTGTTTTAATTAATGTTATGGTAATACAAAACGAATTAATTTATTGGAATCATATCAATATTATTTACATCTGTAATAAAAATTTAGAAAAATACTGTTATACTATATCACAATATATTTTTGCCTTCCAGATTCTTTTTGAATCAGACCAAGGATTATTTCCTAATACAGAGTTTGTATTTGATTTAGAATTACCTACGGATTTTGTACCAAAAAATGCAGATGGTGAAGTTGAACGTTTTGAGCTGCTTCCAGCTAATAAATTCTTAGAAAGGCTATTTAGTTCCGATTTTAAAACGACCAGTATTCCAGTGGCTCTAGATTTTCTGATACGTCACGGAGTAATCTCACCAGAGAATGGTAAGTTTTATCTGAAATAACAACTTAATGTGATTCAGGTGTACTTTTCTTATTGTAGAACCACATTTTTCGAGGATAGTCGAATTATTGCACGTACCCCTACAAAAGATTTATAACTGCCACTCTAACTACAACCAAAACGGTGAAACCAACTCGCTTACTTAACCAGTATACCTCATAGTGTATTTCTGTTTTAATTTTTTTAGTGATATTGAATAGTCAAAAAATCGCCTTAACTTCCTTTTTAAAAATTATTAGAATTTGTATATTCTTAGTGACAAAATGAATTTTTTGATATACATATACATAGATTGAAGACATGAGCTTACGTCTTTTTTTACCTAAATTTTTCCAACGAATATTTTGATCTAATAAATATGTCTATATTTTTTACTGCATGCATAATATACGTATATGTATCGTAACCTCTAGCAAGTTAATATTTAATAACAGGTGAAGTCCAATAATTGCTAAAACTAGCTATTTTAATGCACAGTTTTCTTTGTTTTATAAAATTAGGTATAGTTCGTAGTATCTTTAATTTAGCAACAGCTTTATCATTGAATTAGAAGTGAAGACTTGGTATACGCAAAAGAAAGAAATTATGGTGATTTAATGAGAAAGTTTAACCGTTATATACGTTTTTCGATATGATTTATTTTGCTAAAATAAATCTGATTAAGGTATTAAGGTATTTTACAAAAAAAACAGTGGTTTTTGTTTATATTTGTAAATCATTACGCCAAGGTACTACTTCATAACAGCTTTAATGAAAAATTAATTCACGAATATGTTTATTGTACAGCCAAACTTGCTATTGACCCCTGTTAAAAAACAAATGTTCCCTTTTGGAACCTCTGTGCGAAGATCGTGGTTTTTATATATTATACTATAAAAGCAACCGTTGTACATTGTTTACACGCTACTTTACAGATTTTGCACGGGTTTTAAATTAGTTATCATTTATTATATCAATATTCGAGGTCATTTTCAAAGCGTTTTATTGTAGGTAACTGGATATATATGGGTATCTAATTATAAGTTTTTGTAACTTTAACGAAAATGTGACAATGATCTTACGTGCATTTGCTGGTGAGAAAGTATGCATAACGAAAGAGCGAGGATGCTTCCGTTACTCATACTTAAGGTAACGAGGGTTGAAGTAGTGGTATAAACGTCTAAATTAGTATATTCATTAATAATTTATTACTGAAAAAATTGTTTTACTGTAAAATTATCTCGTAAAAAACAATTGTCATGTGTCCCACTTTTTCGTCTCCTTTTTACTGCGTCAAAGAACCATTCAAACTACAACTTCAATGTTGATTCCACTTTATTATATTTTCCACCACGATTTTATTACCGTTCAAATTTTGATTTTGATTTATAGTTTCATAATAACTCTGGTAATATTTCACGTTTTAGATTCTACATAAAAGTGATCATGATATCTTTAATTGTGTAGCTCTTACCATATGTACAGCTCCTTCCAAAACGATTGCCACGCCCTACTGGTTCAGTTTTTTTAAGTTTACCCAACACAGAGCTAAGTATAATGTCGGTTAATGCTTCAGATTTTAAGTGTACAGCTAGTTTGCAAAAAGACATCTGTTAATTAACACGAAAACTCTCATATCTTCCTAATTAGATGCAACTAAAGCAATATAACTTTTACTAGAAAATTGCAAAGTATATGTTATTCTTAGAGCTAGATATAAATTCGATGGGATTAATTCGCTTAATAGATTTGAATTTTTATAGATAACTTAAGTCATGGATTCCTTGTCCGTATGTGTATCTATTTTTGTGCGAAGTTTAATCATTAAACATTTTTGGCCATAAAATAATAACTTCCTCATATATGCTGATTGATCAGGTAACTTAGATTTCCGAGTGCGGAAGCACTACTAAAACAACGATTACATGCTGATATTTTGAAAAATATACACGAAATCTGTCGAAACAAACTTATCACAATGAAATACCCCATGGTTGGAGTGTATCAGGAATAGAGGCATTTCTGCAATATTAGATGTGTTGTTTATAGTTCTTATGCGCGTGTTGCCGTTTTAAATAAGATCTGCAGGAAGAACCTTGACTAATATTGTCCAAAATTTGTAAAGCCCTAATTATATAACTATTTAGATGTTGACGTTGGTCATACAGATTTGTAATTTAGTAAAAAGCTACTTTCTCACAAATATGTTTGCGAAAAATGAGTGATGAGCACAGGCGTTACTTCATCGACATGTATGTACGCGTGTCGTTGTTTTAATTCGTTCCCTAGTACAACGCAGCGAGACTGCTTTTTATAAATATTATATTTTGTTTTCTCTAAGTAAGTCCTGAGGATTTTATTTTAAAACGATGCCAGTTGCGTGGAAAGTGAAACGTAGTAGTTAAGTTACTTTTACTTCAGGCAGAGCTAGATTAGACAAGCAGTGTGATTTCTTTTTAATTAATTTCTGTCTACTTATTTTTTCATAGATGCACTATGTACAGTAATTGTGTTCATCGTGATATTTTCATGCACAATTTAATTGGTTGTAAAAAGCATTGATTGGCTGTTGCTTATGTGAAAGTACTTATTAATATGAAATCATATAATTATATAGAATTTCTATTGAGCATGATATTGTAGCTTTTGTAGTGACTGTACATAGTAGTTATTTTTTGATGGAAAGGAATACTAATATCATCAACAAAAATAACAGCCTAGTGCCAAATGCGATAAGAAAATAAATTCCTTCAAAAATAATTCCTTGTTATTGCTACATTTCCTATAACATCATAAGTTCGCAGTTTCATGTAGGTCTACTTGAATATCTTATCATTAGCTTTTGTAATATAAATGACGTTGAAGTTAATGTATATTCTCTAGAAGCTGAGATCGAAAATTTTGTTTATTTATGATTTCCTATAGACGAAAATTAGCTTCCTGGTGCATGATATGGTTTACAGTAGTAGTGTTACTCAAATAGATTTTTTTTAACGAGACATGCGCGACTATATAATCGTGTCCATTTATTCCACATGTGTTAAGTGTAGTTTCACACAAAGTAGGGTTTAAGAATTATCATATATCAAATATATTTTAAAAGTGTCTCCGTGTACTAATTTTCTGTACTACTTTGAATGAAAAAATATTATTTAAAGTAATAAAAACCTGACATTTCTTATGGTAAGCGTGCGGCCAAAAAACTTTCATTATAAAAACGTACTGCGTTAAATAGCTGCCTCAGGCATACGATATTTTGATAATACATACGGTGCAAATGAACATCAATCCTGTATTCAATATACAACGTTAAAGAACGCGTCACATATACAAATACGTACAGTCTTGCTATTACCTACGTCAGATTATAGTAATCTTTAAGAAACCATTTATTAACATATTTTAAAAAACGGTACGGCCCCATTACATACATTGCATTTAAAATAATAAAAGCCAATATAGCAAATGTATAAATTGAGATATTACGTGAATGTTAGACGCCAAAAATCGTGAACTACCCATCACTATGTATGAAAAAGTATAGATCACCCAGAATACAGCACCGCGAACAGGGTAACTGCACACAATATCCCCGATTCGCATTTAATTTGAAACAGACTGTACATATATGCACTTACGCTCTTGAGTGTTTTGCCATCGAAAAAGTGGCTTTAAATGGTTGAAAATATCATTTTACCTTTACTATAAACTTAGGTTTGCATCCTACAGTAGGTTGATTCTGTTGAAGTCAGGGAAGAAATCCACCTTTTACTGAAAATAGTAATGATTTTTTTCCCCATATAATATGTTATAAGATTGAAGCCATTTATAGTAATAAAATTTTCTCTAATACTCACATACTAGATCGATAACCATATTTTTTAAACCTCACTTCCAATTTTGATAATTTACTCAAGTGCTGCTCTAGTAAAACATCCTCGAATCATCATCTATCTATCTCCAACTTTTTAATCGTAGGAACGACGCATAGGTATGGGCTCGAGATCTCTGAGCAAACACTTCGATCAACAAATTTTAGACGCAGTAGAGACTAAAGCAGATTCCTCCATTGTTCAATAGTTTGCTCCGGGTTGGCGTATCTATTTTAAACGTTTTTTACGGACTTTGCAACTGGTACTCTGCCATCCTCTGCCTATAATCCTATCTGTTTTAATTTTTTTTTATGGCAAAAACATGAACCGGCCTTGATATTGTGGCATTTACTTCGGTGGTAATTTCGGGAGCTGTTTTTCGTCTCTTGCTAGTATATTTACTTAAACAGGTATTGTTTTTTTTTTGGTTGGGCTGCTCTTGTTTTGTTTACAGTATTATTTATTTGTTCTGTTTGTTTCATATTGTATTCCACTGTTAGTCTATATAATTTTAAATCCTTTGTAATTTGTTGGTTTTCCCTATCATGTGATCAACAACAACTAACGCATACTTTTTGTGGAAAGCTCGTTCTTTTAAGGAAACAAGTTATCTTTTCACATATCCCTTGCCCACACTAAAGCCGGGGAATTAGAAAAAGTAAGACATTTTATTTGTTGGAAATACATGAATGTGTTAAATATCTGTCACGTTATGAATTATTCCAATGAGACAAACCATCATATACACAGAAAAAACACAGTGCTGTATTTTAAAGTTGAGATAAACATAAGTAGGCATTTTGTTTCTTGTTTTATTTTTCTTTGGATTCGGTGGTAGTTTTGTGTCAAATGATCAAATGACTTTATTACCTTGTAAATGGGATTCTAGGTGGATACAATTAGTATATAGATATAATGAGCGACCTAAGTTTTGATTATTAATAACTCCACAGGAGGGAAAAAGAATGAACATTAATCTATGTTTCATAATATACATAAAAGGGATACACTTAAATTTTTGTTTTATATGAATAGAATGCGAAGCTGTATAAATACCCACTGTTTGCTTCTCGCTTAATTCTTTTGACCAACTATTATTTGACATGCATAAAATTTATTTATGTCATAAAAAATCTTCAAGCTGTAAAGCAGTTTTGGTAGACTATGCTCTAATTGTGATTATAAATACGAAAAAAGTAAATTTGCCAAAAAGACTATATGCCAAAAAAAAAAGAATGAAGATTGTCATGTTCTGCGATTTCTGAATAATATTAGTATTTAGAATGATCGGATTTAAATCGGTTTTATAATTTGTTAAGGCCATATTGAAAAAATGATTTGGTAGTTTATGCGGTTATAAGCGGTAGACAGTTTAAGTAGTAATAATTTTTTATGTAGATTGTAAGAAGTATGTATAAGAATAGTTCATGAATTCTTGTTTCCAACAAACTTTGTAACTTTCAAACAAATTTTTCATAAGCATATAATTTTGCTTTGTAATAGCATATATGACAAATTATCAACAAAAATTCGCGACATTTGTTTTGCGGACAGAAAGATGAGAGTTCTTCGCGCAATAACACACTAACATGCGCCTCTCACAACTTATATAAGCACTAGCTTGTATGGAACATATTCCGCTTGACATGAATGTGCAGTTTATGTATTGTATTGTCTTCCTCTTTGAAGGATTCCGATTTGAAAGGCCAAATTTTCTTCGGCTCACGCCGATACAGTCGTTCAGTCGAGATATTCTTAATATCCAACTATATGTACCTATCTCAAGGGGCATTTACGAAAACGACCGAACGGGCATCAGCGGAAAAAAGTTTAATAAACGCCTCCAAGGGGAAGATATTACTTAATACACAAATTGTACATGTAAGTTTCGCGCGGTATATTGCTTTAATGAATTATTGACTTTGCCATCATAATTTGATACTCTGTATTCAGCTATCTTCATCATTACTTTTCTTGAGGCACTAATTTGTTTTTAAGCTTTTAAGTCAGTTTAAACTTGCAGATAAAAATGAATAAATCTTGAATGAAATTATTTGCAACTTTAAATGTAGTACTTTAAATAATACAATTGCGGGATTCTAGAAACATACATTGATTTGTTAGTTAAAGACAGTAGTTTTTATTATTTATGTCCCCAAGATAGTAATTTTGGGTATAACAATTTGTGAACTGTTCCGGTATGTAAAATCTATGTCAGATTCTGAATTTTGTTTTTGTAATTTTGGGTATAACAATTTGTGAACTGTTCCGGTATGTAAAATCTATGTCAGATTCTTAATTTTGTTTTTGTAATTTTGGGTATAACAATTTGTGAACTGTTCCGGTATGTAAAATCTATGTCAGTTTCTTAATTTTGTTTTTAATAGGAATTATCTGTAACTACATCTATGGCATGACTATGTATGTTATGTTGTATTAACAGAGGAGAATGAAATGATAGATTTCATTTCCCGTCTTCTTGAAAGTACTTAATCTACATCGAAAAAAGAGCCGGGAAGTCCCCGATGTGTTCGTCCATTGTATTAGTTAGTATAAAATATAATTGACGAAGAACGTCCTAGAGAAAATTAATATTAACATTCTTCAAGTAGAAAGTAATTTTAAAGCATATTTTGTGCTCATTGTAATAAGATTCACATGGGCCTATTAATCAGAAAAGAGAAAAATGATTAAAGTCATACCAAGGGATTAATACTAGGATTTACAGAGTTCGTGAAATTGATTTTTTTAATAAATATATTTTTTACTAGTAGCAACTAGATTTATGTATGTGAAAACATTTTGCTACATAAGTTAATCTTCAATAAAGAAGATATTTTAGTATTGTATCTTCTAAAGAATATACATACATCTATTGAATTACCAATTCGCAAAAATACTCTATTTTATCTGTGTGATATTCCGTCTTTTATTCAAATACTATAATGTTATGTGAATTTTAACCAGACAATTTTATATGAACTCTGTATAAACTGTTTGTTTTAAAATTACTTGAAAAAAAAAACGAATAAAAAGACTGGCATATTCTTTGTAATTTAAATAAGAAGTATAGACATATTTGTTAATATGAAACTACATAATTGTATTGTACTAGATGTTAATGTCGAATTTGTTCTCTTTATTTTATATTTATATACATTCTTTCTAATTTATTAATGATGAGTAAATAATATTTGTGATAACTTACAGTAATTTATTTAGATTTGTGAGTTTTAAATATATTTATTAAGCTTATTTATTAAAAAGAAAAGAAAATAAAGCAATCAGTTCAATTTTCTGTGTTATTTCTTTGTATACTGGCAGGGAAATGAATGGTGGACTCATAGGTCGAAAGCACCATGCATTGAAACAAGCATAGTTGCCAGTACGGAAAATGTATGTATTGTGGAAGGGCGACGCGGCAAGTACTGATTGGTAATATTCTATCAGCAGCGGTCTAGTCGGATCGGTCGGGTCTAGTGTCATGCTCGCCGTTTAAAGTTATGCATCCATAGAATAAAGAGTCGGTATTCGCTACTCTGATCATATTTATACATTTATTATTAACAGCAGTATTACTTATTTACTTAAGAAAAATATAATAAAAGTTTCACATAATTAAAACTTTTATTTTATACATTGTAGGTATTGCATTTATAGTTACATTTATGACTGTCAATCAGTAATGAAAACGATACCCTGAATAAACACATGTTACAAACGCTCTCGCATACTTCCTAACGGAGAATGCTGTGCTTGTCGCAAAATATATCTCCTACCACTACTTAACAGCGCTCGATTCTCGAAGAAGCGATGTGGCAACTTTGTTCAGATATTCATAAAGGATTATATAGAAACATAATATAATGAGTCCATGTGTAATTTCCCTATCTGTATATAGTTATTGCAAAGTTGTTTAATAAATTTAATTTAATATAATCATTTTTTTCTTTAAAATCAGTGTAATAATAAGTGGGTAGCATAGTAACATTTGTATCACTATTTCATATGACATGCGGACATAGAGTTCGAGCTATTTATAATTTAACAATATGTGGGTTAAAAATATGATGTCAGGCACTTTTTTGTTTGTTTTGGATTATCTGGTGTTCTTCGTCAAAAATCTATTTCAGTAACTAGCAAGTTGTTTTTATATTTGTTGATGAATTAGCAAACCACACACCACCAAGTTTTTGAAAGTACCAATACGTATTCTTTTTTGTTTTCATTCGCATTTTACTGAATTTATTTACATTAATTACCTTATTTTTATGTGTAGTGGTCATATACTTGTCACACAACTTTTGATTTTTTTATAATAAAAGAACTAGGCAATGTATGAACAATAATAAGTTTTTATTTGATTTCAAGTGTTTAAATGCCGACTTTTATTAGTTAAACCCAATTTACACCGATTTACAACACATAATATGCCGAACTGACTGATCTGTGATTAAAAATATTATGTAGTCGCTGTTACTGTTATTGCAGCAGCAGGTCAAATTAATCATATTTCGGGCATCCTATACAGCAGCACTATCTTCTTAGTACCAAATACAAATATCTCCAAAAGTAAATTTTCTACGAAATTCTAGATACAATTTCTAAATACTATTTTGCTTTCAAGTTTCTTTCGAATACATCAATTAAACGGTTTTCTAATACAAAATAATATTAACTACAAAGCGAACTTTATTTTGGAAGGACTACTATATTACTATGTATTTTGTTGAGCCCATTGGTGCATATTATGAATCATCCATATAAGTTAGAAAGGTAAGTTTCGTCGGTTCATTAAGCACGATGAATTACATTTTGCAGTACTTTATTAATAAAGCGTCTGCAACATGCGTTTTTACAAATATGGCTATTTGATTATAAGACGTAGGCAATTTCTTATGGATGAAATATTTGTTTCTTTAATATTCTGGAAATTTTAGGTTTATATACATAAACTTACATTTCTATTTCACTAGTCGAAATCTTACCCTGAATACTCGTCACACAAGCTATCTCAGTACGTAACTATCAAAATTAAAAAAATGTGTAAATATGTATTAATCTATAATATTACGACACAACCTTGTTGTCCAAGCATAATTTTAAGAGCTAGGTGATACTGATTATACTAAGTGTCTTATGTCATAGATAGTATAGAAAATTAAGAACTGTTTCTGTAATAGGCGCTCGTAATATAATTGAAAAGACATTGCAAGCGAGTGCAACGAAAATAGATCAAGCATTGACCATATGGTTTCGACCCTGAGGTGCGAGGTGATTCCAATTATATCATGAGTGCCTCTATTTCGACGTTTTTCAATAGAAACTATTTTTGTTGTTCATAAAAATGTTACTGCTGCAGAAAGCGACCTCTAGTTTATTAGTTTGACACTACTGGATATAGCATATAAACGGTGTTTAAAGTCCACACGATTTCCTTTTAAACGAGTCTAAGATTATTCGGATAGGTTGAATAGTAACGGAAATATTAATCTTTAAACATTGACGAATAGATGGTCTTTCGCCTCCCTTATTATGACAGATACGAAAAAATTATCGGGTATTAAATGGAATTTCAATTGATGATATCAAAGTTACAGCTTATTCTGCGCTTTTTCGAGATAATAGGAATTTTAGATTTAAACATAGCAGTTACGCCCCCTAGCGGTAAAATCTGGAACTTGAAAATAATTTCCAGAAATCTCTTTTGGTCACTTTTACCAGTAATATTTTTTCCCGCGGAACCTAGGACAAATACTTTCTGAGATACAGCCGCTTCCTCTCTTAGTGGCCCACCCTGTACAATAAATCCTTACAGTAAATTAATTATAACACTCACTGCTTGTAGTTTTTGGAGTATGAATATTTACTTACATACGGTCATAAGAAGTTTTTTATTCAGGAAGGTCTCTGGTATATGCTGGCTAATTTTTTGTCGCCTGTGATTTTTCCTATACAGGCTGGATAACCCAGATACTAGGCATTGTAAATAGTATTACATGCAATAGTGTGTACATGTATGCGTTAGAATGATGGAGATGGTGATACGAGCTAGATGTACGGTGTTGTCAAAGTCGAATGCTATTTACAATGCCTACTATCTGAGTTGTCCAACCTGTATAGGTACTAGATTGATAAAGAATTTTGGGCAATCTTAATAAAACGACAGATCAGATTATGTGTCACTATTTTGTAGTTCCCACATATTCTTTGTTTAAAAAAATTGAAATTTTGACAAAATCTAGCGGGCAAATTAGCAAATCTAGGGCGGGGCATTAGTCCGAGGAAGTCCCAATTACCATAAGAGAAATGAGAAAATGTTATTACGATAAAAGTTGAAGCGCATGAGGGGCTATAACCTAAGAATATTTTTCAGTATACAGGGTGTCAAATAAAGACAGGGTAAACTAAAGTTACTGTATTTTAAATGGAACACCTGTATATTTTTACTGTTTACGATTCTTCTAAGTCTTACCTTATTATAATATAAGGTTTTGGTATTATGTAGTTTACTTTAGAAGATATGGGATGTTTTGCATGAATTTAATAACAGTTACAGTTTGTGCCTCCTACCGTACTACAGTTTCCACATAAAATAATTCATTTGCGCGAGACATATTTCTAATGTGATCGTTCGTTTACGTACTTGCATTATTTATGTTCGTTTCATGAGTGAGCATAAGCAATGCGGACGCATGAATGTTGACACATAAAATAATGAGAAAATAGTATATTAAGTATGGAGAACGGTAAGGGATGTTTATCGTTCGAAGACAATTGTTTGGAGGAGAAGCGGAGCGAAGACTCCAATTATTGTCTGAGAAGGGTAACCCTTAACGTTCGACATGCTTATAACGTTTTTGCGCGATTGGTGTCTCTAGAATAATAATAATAATTTATATAAATAAATTTGTGAAAATCACGAAGATTGAACTGATCCAACTGAAACCGTTGGATGGCTGCTCCATGGTTTCTATTGTTTTGCTCCAAACAAGTCATGTGTGTTTTTGATGCTGTCGTTCCTAGTTCTGTTTTGTGGTTCTGTTTAATTCACTTTGTAGTGGAAAAGTACCATTTTTTAAAAACACAATAACTATGTAGGTTACAGATGAAGTAACAGGTACAAGTAGGTACAGTGGCCAGCTTTTAAATCGACACCACCGCAAGCTAACGTCGACCTTATCTACTAATAATAATATCTACTATAAATCCTAACTGAAGGCTACACAATGTAACACCCTCTACATTGTTATTAAGGTTTAGGAAATTCCGTAACGGTATCGATTATGCTGCTGTCCACTGTACATAAGTAGGTTTTGTCATGTAAGCAAATATAACTGGTCAATGGTACACCAGCAATGACACACAAAAAGCGCTCCACTAGCAGTTTCGCTACAATAGCAAAATCAGTCATTTATAAATATAAGGAGTAGTATATTTTTAGAAGATATAGTTATATATAGATAGATAGATTCGACAAGTAGTGCGGCCGAATAGTTCAGTAGAATATGTAGTCTAAATACGATAAACAGAGACGAGGATTATTAATGGGTTTAGTAGGTAGTCTCTTCGAACCATAGAAGACCTATTAAAAACATTACATGGCGATCCTGCCAGTCCTGAGTGCGGATCAGAGGATGGTAAGACTGCGAAAGGAAATATAAAATAAAAATAAAATTGTGGAAAAAAAAATGGGCACTAATCAATCAAAAAAAGAAAGAGGAAATCATCATCGCTCAAGCAGGCAACAGCGGTGGTACAACTGGACTGAATCATATCACCCTCGGATTATGGGAAGTATTAGCGGCAATTTTGGCAATGTTAGGCTGTGTTCCGTAAACCGAACCATAGAGAAGAATATAGAGGTGTTTCTCTCGTGGAGGGGGTAGGACATTTGGTATGGTGGCGACTTGGTGTAAAGCCGACGAACTAGCATAAGAAATGGCGGGTAGCTTGAATTTTATATATAACATAATTTTTATATAATCATGTAATAAATTTATGGAAACTTCAATTTGTTTCAAAATATACCGAGAATATATTTTGAAACAAACAAGTTGCCATAAATTTATTACATAATACATTATTATACAGGAGAGTTGTAAATAGTAGTCTGTAAGCTAAATACGCAATACTTAAACTCTCGCATCTAACAAATATACGAACATGTTTTCAACGCAAACTGGCGCAATTAACTAGCGGCTGTGCGGCACCTGCACATTATTTTAAAGTTTTCGCGCGGTTGCTATGGTTACTACGACTTACAGCGCACGGATGTAAAGACGAAAAACTATTCGAATGTTTACCCCTTCCACCGAGAGAAACATACCCATGAACCGAACATGAGATACCAAGGTCTTGGTCGTGGTTGGTTGCGGTACATTTCCGTGCTAAATATTTACGAAACGATGTCGGTATGATTTGATCAATTTCATCAGCTGTTTAGACTTTACAATGGAAAACAAAACTATATTATTGCGATTTATAGGTACATACGAACAGTATGCACATGTTATTTTATCAATGTTCTATAAGAAAAAGCCAATAGTTCAATATAATCGATAAATATAGTTTATTTTATAAATGTTGTGCTTAACCTCCATACTGTTTTCTTGTCAAACAAAAACAAACCAGCAGTAACCGTAATTGAATAGCGGTTTGTTTGGTAAAAACTGAATGTACCAATTTCAGATAACCGAGTTCCGTAAATGTACGATTTTCAGGATTACCAAAACCACGGTTACAATATTATATTTACGGAACACAGCCTTAATTTTGGGAGCAATAGAGAGTGTACATACATATGGCGTTGCAGCAGACAATCAACGAAGAAACTGATTCGCAGGGAAATAACTAGCTTAATGTATATAACTTGAGACTGTGCGTCGTATAATAAACTACCTACTCGTATGCAATTTTTGTTTACTTTTACATCTTCGTTTTTTCCTAAATGTGTAAGCTCTACAGAATCTTTTGGTTGCTTTAACAATTCAACAACTGCAGGGTGATCAGTCCTATTGTCTTCATTGTCCTGGTTTAACGGTCCTACTATGTCTAAACAGATTTTGTGAAAAGCTGATGATGCGGTAGTGGTAACTGTCAACGGTTCTTTATGAGCTCGCAAGTGTTTATAGCGTTGGCAATCTCCACAGTTAGCAACAATACTTGATAATTATCCTATTGAACTAAAGTATAGATTACAAAATGCATGGAAAGATGCCAGAAATAACCTGATAAAATCTAAAACCAAAAGAAAAGATAGACTAGACATTAGTTGTAGTAATATTTGTTATAAGTATGGTGATAAAGTGTTAATAAAAAATGAAACAGGTAGTAAGCTAGAGGCCTTGTACAATGGACCGTATAAAGTAATACAATCAGATGAACCAAATGTAACTTTAAGAATAAAAAATAAGTTAGTGACAGTGCACAAGAACCGAGTGAAAAAATATTGTGAATAGAATAACTGAAAAACAATAAAGTTCAAGTGCAGGGAAAAGTACAATTGATAGAATATAAGTTAGTTGTAAGTGTAGCATAGTATTGAGATTGTATGTAAGAAAAATTTTAATATAAATATTAGTATATTAAAATTTTTCTATTGTAGCGAGGTAGGTGTAGTGGAAAAGTACCATTTTTAAACAAACACAATAACTATGTAGGTTACAGATGAAGTAACAGGTACAAGTATGTACAGTGATGTGATTTAGTACTGACTCAAAGTGCCATAAAACTTTATAAATTTAACCCTTATGTACGATGATATAAAGCCGACTGCCCTCGAGCGATGAGTCAGTACTAAAGCACATCACTGTACATACATAAGTAGGTTTTGTCATGTAAGCAAATATAAGTGGTCAATGGTACACCAGCAATGACACACAAAAAGCGCTCCACTAGCAGTTTCGCTACAATAGCAAAATCAGTCATTTATAAATATAAGTAGTATATTTTTAGAAGATATAGTTATATATAGATAGATAGATTCGATAAGTAGTGCGGTCGAATAGTTCAGTAGAATATGTAGTCTAAATACGATAAATAAATAGAGACAAGGATTATGAATGGGTTTCATTCAGAGTAGTCTCTTCGAACCATAGAAGACCTATTAAAAACATTACAACTTACCATTCAGTGAAACGGTAAGTAAATTACTTACCGTTTTGTTGCACATAGCAACCAATAGTACGGTATTTAAGTAAGGTAAGTATTTTTTAATGATGAAAATGACCGTTCCACATCGGAGCGATGTTATACTTGCAAATTTGAAGTAATCGTTATGACAACTTGATGGATCTTTCGACGCACCTTCACAAATTTGTCGTAGTATAAGAAAATCTCAATCCTTGTCAATAACACTTTCAAATTTTCGTATTACACACTGATATTTTTCGCCTTCCGCCGCACATAGGTGTAAGTGAACAATATCCACAATTTGAACAGAATCCACAAACGACATCGAATGATTTTGTAATTTTTCAATTTCCTACGCTAATGCATAGTAGTTCTTGCAAAAAGTTTATAACTAACTTTTTACCTGACTATCTTGAAACATTTTCTGGCTTTTCTTGATAGCTTCGGCGCGTCTGGGATCGAGTTGTGAAACTACCTTCTTTACATCGTCAAAATGTTCGCAGTAGTAAAACGCAGCCTCTGATAATATTCCCCGGCGCGTAGTAATCGGCTGTAGTGGTTCAGACACTTTGGGACACGGTCCGTGAACATTTTTTGTACGTTTTGGGGACTTTAGAAACACTGCCTTTGTATGAACTATTAAAGCATTTACTCGTGAATAACATTGAGACATCAATAATTGCGCTACAAGGTTTAAAGCGCGGATTTCACATGTTACATGTAACAGATTGTCACTCTCTTCTTAAAGAGATCTGCCAAAGGAAAGCATGTTAGTGGCACCCTCACTCACAAACATTAAAAGTTGGTTTGCTGAAACTTGTTCAATGCGCTCAACACCACTTTTAAAATTTCATCGCTAATACGTTTTGTAACTCTTTTGGAAGCAAGTAAGATAGAGGGTGACGGTTCCAATTCTTCCATTGTACGTACCATCACATTCAGGGCAGAATTTTTTTGTCGATCGGTTGTTTGTTCACACATTACCACAATTTTTTATGTTTCAATTCTGCTTTAATTTTCCTTTCAACGTAGTCACGAGTAAATGGCATAACGTTTCTTATCGATATCCGACCTGATAATGTATAATCGGAATACTTGCTCCAGAAGGAGACAAATGCTTTTTGGTCTAGTAAAGTGAATGATAGATTATATAGAATAAAACAAACAGCTATATGATATGTTAGTTGTTCGCTGTATCCTTGCCACGAATTGCAGAACACTGGTTTATACTATTTAGGTAGCGTTCACAATTCCACCTGCTGGTATACGTCAAATAGTTGTCGCACCTTACACATTTAATTATATCACCTTCATATTGCAAATCAGGTATACTCGCTATTACGTTTTCCAGTTTCTTCAAAATACGCCGTGTCCGAAATGTACCTAAATGCGACATCTCCTACGTATGTGTGTACTGATAAGCACTCACAACGACCAGTATAATAATAGTGTTGCAGTGCAAGTGTGCTTTGATACGGATGCCCGGATGCTCAAGGTTCCGTGCCATGCCGTTCACCCTGCCATGCGGTTCTCCGTACTGCACTGAACCTTCCTTTTCTTTGCCGAGTTTATTTATGACTCACACATACAATAAAATATGTGTGGTATCTAGACTGGAAGTTGTTTGGACATTTGAAAGGTTTGGGCTTTTATTTTTATTCATTGAATTTTACATATACACATATCATCGCACGAATATTTTTTTTCGGCTACATTAATATTAGTTCAAGAGTACTTAATTATTTTCAAGTTTTAGAAATTAACCGTAATAATTACGCGAGGGATGAAACAAGAAAAAGTAATTTTGCACATTTGATGCATACATTTGTGTCGCAGTTTCAATATTATCTTATACTTTGGATCGTTCAAAAATTCTCATTTCATTAGACCCTTATAAGAAATAACAGAAACATTATCTTCGAATATCAATATATACTTGTACAAAATATGCTTGAATATGCAGTAAAAATATACTAAACATAGTTTAAAATGCAAAAATATTAAATTATTTTGTTTTATTTAGAACTATTTTGGTGGAACTGTTTTGGCTGTCGGTTAAGTTGAGGGAGTACCGGATACTATTTAATATATGTATATAATGTATGTACAGGGTCCGGCAACGAAGCGGGGACGAAAGATTACACGCTTATTTGAAAGTTTGTCAATATTTAGTCATCGGATATTCTTCCGCACCATCAAGTGCACATTTTAAAAATATTTTGTTTTATACAGGGTGTTCCAGATGAAAATGCCAGACTAATGTTGCATTTTTTTAATGGAACACCCTGTATATTAATAGAGAAAATGATCCGCGCTTGAAAGCTGGTTACAACGATATAATGTTGTATCGACCTAAAGTTGATAGTTTCTGTGTAAACAATGATTTTAGTTGATAAATTGATACATTTCAGTAGGCTATTCTGCATAGGAAAAACCAAAGATTCGAAACCAACAGAGTAGAATTTTTTTACTAGTATGGACTGTCGTTACTATGTGAAATAAATTCTGCAACTGCTCGCTTTATACAGGGTGTTCACAATTTTGTAAAATCGAAGAAATTTCGAATTTTTAAATGGAACACCCTGTATATTTTTTGCTCATTGGAAAGCCCTTTTACTACGCTTTCTATTGATACCTCATTTGATACATCTAGGATAGATCATTTTCTAATTATTTCTTTTTAAAGTTGAATTAATGAGAAATGCTTGTATTTTTAGAAGCTAATTTGCATTTCAAACCTACTGTAAGATCGGATATTCGACAAATAATCCATAAATGGTCTATAATAAGAAGAAACTCCATTTAGTATGAGAAACGATTGATTTTCACTCAGCGGTGAAAGGTAACATTAATTTAATATAAAGTAAAGGTGTCAGTTTTAAGCTTGTATACTAATAACCAAGTTGTACAAAATAACAATTGCTTTTAAAGATTGAACGAAATACTGTATAACACAAAACGAAATTTTTTACAACTTGGTTATTAAGTATACAAGCTTAAAACACCAGATAACTTGATCAGCAGTGAATATATTGAAAATGCTATATTACTTTATATTAATTTAATGTTTGCTTTCACCGCTAAATGAAAATCAATTGTTTCTCATACTAAATGGAGTTTCTTCTTGTTATAGGCCATTTATGGATTATTTGTTGAATATCCAATCTTACAGTAGGTTTGAAGTGCAAATTAGCTACTAAAAATATAAGCATTTCTCATTAATCCAACTTTAAGAAGAAATAATTAGAAAATAATCCATCCTAGGTGCATCAAATGAGGTATCAATAGAAAGCGTAGTAAAAGGGTTTTCCAATGAGCAAAAAATATACAGGGTGTTCAATTTAAAAATTCGAAATTTCTTCGATTTTACAAAATTGTGAACACCCTGTATAAAGCGAGCAGTTGCAGAATTTATTTCACGTAGTAACGACAGTCCATACTAGTAAAAAATATTCTACTCTGTTGGTTTCGAATCTTTTGTTTTTCCCTATGCAGAATAGCCTACTGAAATGTATCAATTTATCAACTAAAATCATTGTTTACACAGAAACTATCAACTTTAGACCTATACAACATTACATCGTTGTAACCACCTTTCAAGCGCGGATCATTTTCTCTATTAATATACAGGGCGTTCCATTTAAAAAATGCAACTTCAGTCTGGCATTGCCATCTGGAACACCCTGTATAAAACAAAATATTTTTAAAACGTGCACTTGATGGTGCAGAAGAATATCTGATGACTA
The DNA here is from genome assembly GCA_023690525.1 of Holotrichia oblita. Taxonomy (NCBI): domain Eukaryota; kingdom Metazoa; phylum Arthropoda; class Insecta; order Coleoptera; family Scarabaeidae; genus Holotrichia; species Holotrichia oblita. Next base: position 72,833,737 of record CM043019.1, on the reverse strand, counting down.
AATATTTGACAAACTTTCAAATAAGCGTGTAATCTTCCGTCCCCGCTTCGTTGCCGGACCCTGTATATGTATCGCAAATATTGAGTACATGATGGGATATAGGATTACTATTTTAAGTAAAGTTTTCCATTACTACTTTTTTTTAAAAATGATGTATTTCTTTTATAATTTGACGTTACAAACTTTTACAGAAATTTGCCTCATATAAAATTTTATACATTAATATTTCGTTAATGTCATTAACACGTAAATGGCAGTATGTATAAATGAGTAAGTGTTGTATAGTTTTAAATTTTCTTTCATTTTATATACACAATTTCAAATTAAAATCACACACAAATAATTATATCCAATTCGTTTGTACTACAATTTTTTTGCAATAAAGTTATTCGTACTTCATAATATTATTACATCACACAATAGTGACGAACTTAATACAAACTATTAGTACATTAGCTTAGACGATAATTAAATCTAGAAATCTGTAGAAATTCAAAATATCACGTTGAATTATACATGTACGGTGTAAATTGTCCTAACGATGTATTTACATTATGAATTTTTTGATAGGGTGGCTTATTATCGATTCTGTTATTTTGAATAGGTTTGAATAAGTGTTTTGTCTCATTTATACCTAGAGATTCTCTTACATCTTCTCGCCATAAACTTTGATTATCCTTGCATGTATTTAGTTTGTCTTGGTAAGGGGGTATTTCTGAAGTTAGGGAGCCACAATCATTTAAAGACGTCCTTTTCTGCGGCAAGAATGCGGAAAACAATTTCAAGTCTGGATACTCGTTAGTCTGGGATATAAACCCTGAACTTTGACTTGACGAGCTGCTAAAGTTTGCACTTTCGTAATTCGTATCTTTAAAATTCTTCCAGGAATTATTGTCACTTAGCCACGAGCTATGCGCAACACATACGAATTTGGGTGGTGATAATATTGGTCGTGAAATACTATTCCTCAACAGTGTAATAGGAACCTTTTTTGATGTATTCATATTTATATTCCGTTTGCCCAAATGTAAATTATCTAAACTTGCATTTAAATCAAAAGTAGAAACAAAGCCACTTTTAGAATTAGGTGGGTTTTTATTACAAATAAATAGTTGATTATTTGTATGACATAAATCTTTAAACGATATATTATTCTTGTTGACAGAACCAGAGCGTATAAATGATACACTGTCAAGATCACTCTTTCTATTGTTTAAATCTTTGAATGGCACAGGTGAGGAGGTCAATTGGCATTGAAAACTTGGCAGTTTACCAAATATATGATCCGATTTGACAGAGCCAGTAGGTGAACGAATTCTTGGTGGAGGCTCTTTGAAAGGATTGTGAATGAACGTATATTTCGATTTCAGTGATTCGAAGGAGCAGTCTGATTCGGCAGTGTCGGTTTCATTTTGATATTGTTTGGATTTTAACGTTGAATTAACGACAGATGAGTATTCATTAGAGGAGAGATTGCTTATTATGTCCTCTTCTTGATCGGATAAATCATTTTTGTATGTACATTTGTTGCCTACTAAGACGCTGCTGTTCCTCTTCCGGATTTGCATCTTTTTAATATGTTTGTGATTATGACTGTTAGTGAAAAATGTGTATATTATATATGCACTGATTAGAACCTGAAACAAAGGTTTCTATAAATATTCGTTAAATGCTACAGTTAATTTGCTTAAAACAAATCATTATTAGTTCGCATCATATTGTAAACTACAGTAAAAAAAAAGCCTTTTAGCGTGCAGAGATAAAATGTGCGCAAGGAACATTTGCATTTGAAGTAAAAGATGAAATGAATTACGGGCGATTGTGTAGTACAGAATATGCATAATAATGCTATTTAATTTTTAATTAGAATCGCTGAAATACATGAAAATGTCAAAGATAAAACCATTTTCATTCTACAAAAGCACACGAATTTGTGCCTCGGTCTAAAGGATAAAGTGTCATTGAATATCAAGGCCAATCTTTTTCTTTGAATTTTTCGGTAGTATACTATATTTCAGTTTAAAAAAAGAAAATATTAGAGTATCTAATGATTACTGATGACGATGTAAAAAACCAACTTTTCATCTGCTTATTTGTAATATCCGATCAACAATTGGCATATTTTTAAAAATGCATTATCAAATGACATCCCTTTTTTAGTAATACAATATTGACTCGACTATCACGACAAACAGTTGATTTTTTATTTACGCAATTCACTTTTAACTGTCAACGTAGTGCAGTAAGAAATAATTAGGAATGAAGCGTGAAAATTAGATGAAAAAAAGTAAGAAGAAGAAGCACGAGTTAAAAATAAAATGGCCAATATTATGGCAATAAATTAGATATTAGGCACAAGGACAAAAATCCTATATATTTGATTAATAAATTAGTACATAATGTAGTTTTTTATGGAAACATTAACCTATACTTAATACATTTTTGAGCATATTTAATTTCTCCACTGTGACGTGTAAGTAGGTAAACTATAGGCGCATCAGACCAGTCAATCGACGTGGACACGCTGTATAAGCTGTAGTTTTGACAGCTAAAACCTGTCAAACTGTCATAATTATGACGATTTGCTGGTTTTACACAGGTTTTAGCTGTCAAAACTACAGCTTATACAGCGTGTCCACGTCGATTGACTGGTCTGATGCGCCTATAGTTTACCTACTCGTGTAACTTTTTTGAACCAGCTTGTGCATTTCAAAATGATTTTATAACATGCTACTAATGGAATTACATACCCACAAAACATGCCACACTGTGTATATAAGAACAATGAAATTCATCTAGTACTTCTATACTTACTTGGAGAGCATACGAAGCAAGTGGAAGTTCGCCGATGTATTGATACCACGTCATTCCTAGCAACCAGCACCATAAAAGTAGCTGCTTGATATTCTGATAAAAGCCATTGTTGTTGAAAAACATTGAAGTTATTTGAAAAAACATTCCAACTGTACATAGTAAGTTTATATGAGGCCTGTTAAGATATAGGGATTTTAAGGCGGTAATATCTATATTAGTAAAATTTGCCAGTGTTGTTACATTACTTTGAATGATGCTATCAAATCTTAAAATTGAGGAATTCAAATAATCATTAAGATAAATATTAAAATCCAGGTATTCCGGAAGTGTATGGACGAGACAACTATTACTTATAAAATTTGTTATTGGCGAAAGATACGACAGTACGTAGCTAATGATTTGTTTATTAACATTATTTGGCGTTATGCTTATATTTGTAAATGCAATAACTAGTATTAAAGTAGCAAATAATATTAACATGAGATTTAGGAAATACAGGAAATACGATTGTTTGGATGTTTTGGATAGTGAGTTTGTGGATCTGTTAAGATCAAGCAAGGATAGACCTTTCGTCTTTAAAATATTAATTTTTATTCCCAGCAACCACTTGTTTTGCGTTGTAACGACATTTTTAACTACTTGTTCACATCTTGGGCATAACTTATAGGCTTTTTCCAATTGCTTCCTAAAAAATAATATATACATAATTAGTTAAGTAAGACTTATTCCTAACAGTTTCTTGTCAAGGTTTTGTTTTCAAAAAACACTGAACTTTCGTCCTAGAAACTTTATTAGAATGCTTTCAACTTTACAAATGTTTGTATTCTTCCAAGTACTCCCTCTTGCTTGTTGTACACCGCTTCCACCGTCTCGTCAATTGTTCATATGCTTCCTGGAACACATTTGATGTGTTGTCTCGTAGGCGTGCCACCGATTTCTATTGAATATCTCTCCCACTTTAAAAATAGTGTGCTTTCAAAGCGATACTTTAGAAATAGGAATGCCTGCTGGAGCACATCAGCATCAGTATGGAGGACGGGGAAGAATGTCAATTTCTTTATCGACCAAAAATTGGCTCTTGTTTTTCGACAGTCCAGTCTTCTTACATTGCATATTTTTCATAAACGCCTCCACGTGGAACTCCTTGTTGACTGTCTGATCTTGTGGCACGAATTCTTTATGAACAATTTTATAATAGTCGAAGAAAACAATCAACATTGACTTCTTGTTTGAGCTATTCATACGTGCTTTCTTCGGTCGTGGTGAATGTTGCCCGTCCCTTTGTGACGATTACGTCATGTTGGTAAACCTAAGTTTTGTCACCTGTCACCTTTTTGTAGCTGTTAGCACAATTAAGCAATTCTTCGATAATGTTTACACCGTGTACATCGTTTTCAATTTACCCGCTTGTGAGCAATCGTGGCATTAGTTTTTCTGAGACGTGATACATGCCAAGTTTTTCTGACAAAATTTCGTGAGCAAACTCTCGCATAGTTAATCGACGATTTCCACGAACTACAGATCTCGAACAGTAATAATATTCTTATCGTCTGATGAGTTGAGCGTCGTTCCGATCTTAACTTAAAACTTAATATTAGATCGTTGCTTCCTCTATCATCATCACTTTTTTACTATTTCACAGACTGCACTTATGCCTCGTTTCGCTTCTAAAGAATGCCGCTAGGTATAACATGGCAGTTAACATGACAATTTGAAAAGTTTTTGGACAAACCTCGTACATTCCTTCAGTTTATTGTGCTTCCTGAAAATCGATCTTAATCTAAAGTGTAAAAACCATTTTATTTCAATTATCTTTCTATTGTAAAATCGTGTGTGCATGTAAGCGTTTATTGTCCAAATTAGATTATCCATAGAATATTTAAACAAATTACTAAAAACTGGACATGCAGTCTGTATTATTGATAAACACTCTTTATCTAAATTTTTAAGCTTTCCTCCTAAGAATTTAGACAAACAATTTTTAGCAACAATACATATCGCGTATCAGTTTTTTTTAAACAAAGTTTGCTTTGTTAAGGGGCAATGTGGTAGCTCTCCTAAACTATAGAAAATTTTCTTATAGCAGCAAGACAAGCGTGTAAGTGTACAGCCATCCAAACATTTTGATTTAAAGTGTGAATCATTAGAAATGAATCCTTTTATGTTTGTCTAAATAAGTGATTAAAAGTCGCTTCGAATTACATTGTTGCTTTACTTGGCAAATAAACCCGTTTTTCACACAAAAGAAGGGTGATTCTATTTACAGCAGGTGGCTTGACCTCACACAAAGCACAATGATCAACCCACAGTAAACATTTACGGCCGTTAGAAGTGAAGAATATTTGTCTATCTTTGGTAAACACGCTTTGCCAATATGATATACAGCAACAGCGGAAATAGTGGCTTCTTTTGCACGAAACGTAGGAGCTGATATTGTGATTATTATAAAAGAATAGTACATCTAAGACATTTTGACCGATTTAGAATGATATACATACGGTACAACTGAAAAAAAAGTATCCTGCCAGTGCGCGATAGGTTTCTTGCTCAAATCTTACGGGAATTTTGTTGTCCTAGTATGCATACAAAAGATATCTGTGCCACGTAGAGTCCATGTAGGTATACTAAGCCAAGAAAATACCCGTGCATTTTCAGTAAAGAGCGTCCTACTTACATACAATGGCAGGAAACTTGTTTCTTCTACTGTACGTGTGAAAGCAGAAATGCGGCACTGTTGATATAGTTCAAATTGATAGATAATTGCGCTAGCCTATGTTAGACACAAAAGAAAATACAAAAGCGTTTCTTTGCTGGCAATGTTTGACCAAGTCACCTAATATCACACGCAAAACAAACGACATAAAGGCGTAAATATTACAAGTATTATACATACATACTATGTACGTGGTGCCAGCCCTAGACTCGAGTATGATGAACTTTACATCGAAATAAGTGAAACCATATGATTTCTATGTTAGTTGCAGTTTACTATTGGATGATAATTTGGGGCATTTGGTAGTCACGAAGATTTTTTAAGCAAAATTATCTGGTTTTGCAAACCAACATTTATCAAATCGGGAATCTAGAACATAAATATGGAACTCTACTCGAAGGTACAAAATTCAAGAGAAAAAAAGTTAGAAGAAAAGATCGCTCTCAGTTAAACATTTGGATAGGCATTTTGGAAAATCATTTCATCAGTCCAGTTATGTACATATATAGAAACAAATGTGGAGACAACTAAATTTTCTTAAGATATACGTATGGAACTTCTTAAATAACAATGCTTTATTAAATTTTGTAATTTATGGTGGCACCTTAACAACTCATCGGCTCGCAATGCGATAATTGTGGGAAATTAATTAACACAAGAATGTCAAACCACGGAATTGATGATAGCAAAGTTGTGAATGGTCGGTGAGATCTTCTGGCCTAAGTTCTCAGGATTACTTTTATGGAGAAAATAAAACTTTTGTTTTTATGAACAAGAATAAAAAACAAAGCAAAGTGTGTTAACGAAAGTGCCGCAAACCACCAATCTTAGTAGAATCGGAAGAGCAATTGTTACATCCTTATAAAGCAATACGTCGCATAATTGAGAATATGGAAAGAAACCAGATATAGTTGAAACGGCACCACATTAAAGGAGCGTGAGAGTGAATACCAATGTGGAAGAGCAATGGTTGCATGCTTATAAAGCAATACGTCGCATAATTGAGAATAGAGAAAGAGACCAGAGATAGTTGAAACGGCACTATATTAAAAAAGCACGAGGGTGAATACCAGTGTGGATTATTAATCGACAGAGAGGAAGGTTTTTCAGTATGAATTTAATACAAGCCACAATCCAAAAGTGCGTCTATGCAACATGTTTCCTCTCCTTTATATAAAAAAGGTTCAATAAACTAGTTGGCCTGTAACAACATGTGATTAGAGCTAGGGTGATAGGAAGGTATATTTATTTTAATACAAGTTTAGTAACTCAATAACTTCGCGATAAAATCGAGAACATATGTATATCTATCGCAATTTCTTCTGCCGTTAAATAATTATATTTCAGTACAATTGAGCAGCAATTTTCTGTAGTGTAGTTGTATTTGTAATTCCATTTGTGTATTAGTTGTTTGCGGTTTTATTGTGGAAAGTTATATAATATATACCCTAAAGAATAGAATAACAAGTTCATACTCTTGCAAGTGCACTGCACAATTAGTATTGGAACTGAATATAAGTATGCCATCAATTTTATGATTGATTCAAAATTACATCCTAATGATTATCTTTACTGTTTATATAATTTCGATAAAATTATCAAATAATTATTATGATAATCACATGTTTTAATTCTGGTATAAAAACTTGAAATGCAAATCCTATTTGGCTTCTAAATCTGATGAATAATTTGTTGAAGCCTAATGCAGGTGTTTTTTCATAGCAGCAGTAGGATGGAATTACCTATATAAATAGTTATCTATAATCTTTTCAGTAAAATATAAATCCTACTGGCATTACACTTATTAAACCATTGCTAGTATATAAATATATTTTTATATATTTTTTATGGAAAAAATAATTCCGTCTAACTTTTTTGATTAGACATCTAGAATTGAATTCAATATAAGTAGTATAAAATGAAAAAGATTAACATGTATATACATATATCGATATCAATTATCAAGCATAACACATCGTACACCGATCGAAGTTTGGCTAAGCGTGAAAATTAAAAAACATAAAAAAATGGATTGAACTTAATCAAAAAAATATCTCCTATTAAAAAAATAAGATAATACTTTATATTGTAGCTTTGATTTTTGAATCTCCCGCGCTTATGTTCAAATTTGTGACTGGTTTTATGAAGTTAGTCGGTTACACTTATTATGTACCCTTATGTGTTAAGTATGATACTTATGGCGCAATGGCGCGATGCTTAGAACGTATTTTATTTTATGAAGTTATGTAAAGTGATTAAATAGATTAAAAACAAGTAAAGTTTTATGTATGAAGTGACCACCTTCCTATACGAATAAAGTTTACTACAATATTACGAAAAAAAACATTGGTTCTTCCTTTTTTGGAAGTAAGCGTCACAGTTCGCATTTTTTGATCTAATTCGTCGCATTACAACTTTATAGAGTTAAGGTCGGGGTTTTGGGGTGACCAAGTCATGATTTTCAAAATATTATTTTTTTACTGCTCATCAAGATCATTTTTTGCATATCTGGCCACTATTTTTTGGATTATTGTTCTCTATAATCACCAAATTTTAATCAACTACCTAAACTGGACAGAATACCATGATTTCCAATAACTCACTTTCATATTGTATTATACTTGCATTATACTTGGAATTCTATGCAACGTATATGTCCTCAAATAGCAGAAGTAGCCACAATCGAAAACTAAATAGAACAGTGTTTGTTTGTTGGTGCAACACATTCGGAAAGATGTTTTCTATTCTCCGAAGGTCTCCAAAAAATCCCCTTTATTGATTGAACAGCTCAAATTTCGATTAATTAGTCCACCGAACGTTGGGCCATTATTCTACCAACTAATTTCGATGTAATTGTGCCCACTGTAACCTTTTTAGTCGACTAACCCTATGAAGAAGAGGTTTAGGTACGGTTATCCGCGCGTATAAATTTCCTTCCTGTAGCCTAAATTTGTTTCTGTTATTTAGTTATTTAGGACAAGCCTGGAGCTATACGATCTCTTAATTGGCCTGTATGTCTAAAGCTACGAATTATGTATTTTACAATTATTTTTTATATATTCAATATTTCTGCTATTTGTTTGCTACATCCTTCTTGATACAGCGTAATTATTGTGGTACACATTGCAAACTGATCGACCTACCACCGGTCATTTTGTCCAGTATGATTAATTTTTGTAGCACCTTTAACGATGATTGTCAGGCGCAAACTGATTTAATTTATAATAATCAACACAATAACATGTAAAATTTGTTGGTGTTAGGAAGGGTGTTGTGGGGCTTTAAAGATCGATTTGTCTAAAAACTTGACCTACTCTATCGCCTCTATTGAAAATATTGTGAGTGTTACCCGTAATTAACTGCCGATGTTCAAAATCGCATTTAGGAATTTGCTTTCATAATATGTTTGATTGTAATTCTTTTCCGAAATACCTTCATTGATTTCGTAGAAAATTAAGATTATTTTGCAGTAATATAAATATTCTTAACGCAAATAAAATGCTATAAGTTATTGTACTTTAAATGTTCTCTCTTGGCCAAGCGGTGAGCGATAGTGTATACCTTAAACAACGTTAGTCGTTCCTTTTTATACGGTCTAGATTAATTTTATCATTATTAATGATACCAGTTTTAATCTTATATAACACTATACAGCTGGAATCAACAGCATATAAGTATTATATGTTATATAGGGTGGAGCACCACATTCGCCTCAGTTGATATACAAAAAACTGTAACACATATTCAAAATCTTTTTGTTGGAGCATGTCTATTGCCCATTGGGGGCACGTTCTAAAATTATTTTGAAATATACAGGACGTCCCAAAAGAAAGTTACACATCAAAGTTATCAAAATTTAAATGGAACACCATGTATAATATTACTTATTTCGATGACGAAGACTAAATAAAGGCAAGTTACTGTTATACTCCCAATACCTTGGTTCAACAGTTGCTCAGATATTTAACAATTTTTGAAAATATAGATCAATATTTAGAATAAGTAGCTGGCGTACGTATTTAAGTTACGTGTTTCAAGTTGTATTATTTCATTAGCACAACCATTACATCTAATGCTAAAATAAAGATGCTCTCTAAAAATTATACAGGGTGCTTAAAATCTTATCTTTAACTGTGGGTACCATTAATGCTCAATAATTTGCTGATTTGAAATAGAACAGCCTAACATTTAACATTCTAATATTAATTTTGTCTAATTTATTCGTGAAAAGTAGGCAGTGGCGCATTGGACGTTGCTTCATATTTATTGGAAACAAAACAAAAATTTACCAATACACATTTCTTATAACATACAAATTTTCACCATAAACTTAATACAAAAGAAAACAAAGACAAAAACAAAGAATATCACTCAAATTAAAGTCCGTCATTTTCAATACTTAAATAAATCTACATGGGATGATTTACGCACGTTACGACTGCATACTAATTGCACCACTACCTACTTTCACGAATAAATTAGACAAAATTAATATCTGAAATTATTGCCATCATGTCAAAGCTACCTTGATTTCACCAAATTTTTAGTACATAGTCGCCAATTAAAACACTAAATTGACTTTTACAAAGAAACTATAAGAGATATATAGGTATAGGGAACCTTAATAACATTTAAAAGAGAAATAGAATTAAAATCGAATGACGATGTTAGATACAGGATGTTCCATTTAAAATAAGCAAGTTATTGAGCATTAATGGTACCCACAATTAGAGGTAACATTTTAACCACCCTGTATAATTCTTAGAAAGCATCTTTATTTCAGCATTAGATGTAATGGTTTTGCTAATGAAACAATACAACTTAAAACGCATAAATTAATACGCACAGCAGGTACTCATTCTAAATATTTATCTACATTTTCAAAAATTGTTAAATATCTCAGAAACTATTGAACCTAGGTATAAGGAATGTAACAGTAACTTGCATTTATTTAGTTTGCGTCATCGAAATATGCAATAATATACATGGTGTTCCATTTAAATTTTAATAAGTTTGATGTGTAACTTTCTTTTGGGACATCCTGTATATTTAAAAATAAACTTTAACTTTAGAATGTGCTCCTAATCGATCTACACATGCTCCAACAATCAACCGAGGCGAATGTGGTGCCCCACCCTGTACTTAAATTATGGATGTTGAAAAAATGCAATAAAATTGAGATGATGTATAAAAATAACAAGTGATCTCTCCCTTTATCAAAAAGATGTTCTGCTAAACTGTTTGTCAAAATGTAGTAATGTTTAGAGCACAAACTAACTCATTAAATGGAGCAATAGAAAAACAATAATTATGATATCCACACATTATTCCATTTAAAGATACTTCTTCGGAATCTTCACTTCTGCAACTAAATCTAGCAAATGAAAAAATGTATACAATGTTTAGAACACAAAAAATATTTAAATTAATTTCTAAGTTTGTCAAAAGTACAGCTCTTGTATGTAATTTTAATCTGATTGAATGTGTTTTCATGGTAGGTATGTCCACTGTATTATGTTGCTGGATGTACTGTTGTACTGAGGATAAGTACTAGTACCTACATTTGTTCCTGTGGAGATTCAAACTCTGTACATGCTGACCTGCCATTGTTACTAGCTTCATCATTGAGGCTGTTGAGGTTTTACCTTAAGTAACTTTTAATGGTGATCAGTCATGCAATTATGAAAGAATTTAATGCAAAAATACTAATTTGTGTACTTACTGGAAGTGCTCTACTTCTACATCAAACATATCTTCATTCAATGGAACAAAATTTGCCAGTTGATAGATTTTCAATTTTTGATTGTTATTGCATATATGGCATAATCCATTTGACAATTTAAACGCATTATTTTTCTGGATCAGTGGCACTTGTTGATTAAGTAATTCGTCATGCTGCTCTGGTAAGATTCTGTTATAATCACCTACCTGAAAATTAATAGGAGAAATAACTACTTTAGAATTTTAATTGCAGCTTACTTACTTGATTAAATCCATTATATTGCAAACATTTAGGGCAAATAAAGCTATTGTAGCTATCATAATGTACTTTAGTCCATTTATTACAGAACCAGCAATTAACATTAATAGGAAATTTTCTTCTACAATACAAATTGAGAATAAATATTAATTATTATAAAATATAAAATGCATGCTAACCTAATTTTAAAGTAAATGTTGACACAAAGTATGCACAAAACCAATAAAGTTGCAATGATAGGTAGAATAAACGCTAAAGTTTGTACTAAATTACCCATTTTAACGATAATGGGCAACTGAAAACTTGAAATTTTTTAATTTCAAAGTAACATAACCTTCTACTTAAATTGTGACTGCCGCTACCGTGCACTTTCGTTGCCTCCACTCCCTCCACCAGTGTTGCCAATGTGGAAATTCAAAAGTCGGTAGCACCGACCGTAAAAAATCGGTAGATATCGGGAAAAATCGGTAAGTTAGAAAGAGGTACAGTGATATGCTTTAGTGTACTGACACTGACTCACCGCTCGAGGGCAGTCGGCTTTATATCGTCGTACAGGGTGGGCAAAATTGCTTGGTTTTAGAGGGTTTCACATATTTAGAGCATAGTTAGAGTGATCCTACTTTTTCAAGGTAAATTCAATGGAGAAATCCGTTTTTTAATATCTGTTACAGTGGCGGCGGTAGGGGACAAAATTGAAAATATATCATTTTCTGTGGAGCTCTATATGTCAACTATTCAAAAAGATACTTCAAATGTTTTAACGTTGTTTTATACAGTTTTTTTTGCTAATTCCAATGGTCTGACGTATTTTTTTATTCCAGCTATATTTTGAGAATTATGGAGTAAACTTGTATTTTTTTAAATGGAACACCCTGTATATTTTGTTATATTCGAAAATAGTTTGTGTTTCTGATAAAAAATATATATAATTTGTTAGGTATCCGTCCACTACTTTCCGAGTTATTTCGATATTTACTAAAAATACGTAAACAATTTTTACTATTTTACTCGTTCATTTTTATTTATTTTTTTTAATATACTTATAACAAAAATAGTGGATCTGTATAATATACATATATATGAATATGGTAAAAAAGTAATTCATTGTATGTGATTACTTAATAATTGAGATATATTAGTATAAGTACTACATTGTTATTTTAATGCAGTAGGCTATGAAAAAACTATCAAATTTCTGGCATTTCTAATTTGACGTTTAATTAAGTCACTTAAATACAAAATAGCGGTTGATTCAACGTTTGTTACAAAAATGCCTCATAAATTTGAAAACTATGAAAAATTGGACATGATTCGTGCGTTTTTATCATCTGTATCTGTAATGAAGTTGTAAATGATGCTGTAGCGCTTTATTTAGAAAGATTTCCGGAAAGACGACAACCAGAACATCGTATATTTAACGATTGATGTCTAGGTTAGAAGAATATGGATCATTCGAAAGGCGTAGGTCTATAAAATATAATAAAGTATTTAGGGATGAAACTGAAATAACTGTATTAGCGAAAGTTGAAGCTGAACCTAGTTTCCAGTAGGCAAATTGAAAACGAATTAGGAGTACCGCGAAAAACTGCTTTAAATATATTAAGAAAAAATCGATATCACCCATATAAAATAAGAGTAATACACGACTTATTACCAGGTATGTTTCATAATAGTATATTAAGTATCAAGAACGGTAAGAAAGTTTAACCGATCGAGGACAACTATAGCTTTTTTTTTCTGAAGAGTATCTCGTATTAAATAAGTATACAGTAATATTTCTTTTGTTTTCAAACGTTATTTTTCAGGCAATTTTGGTCGGCGTATTACGTTCTGCGAGTGGTACATTGGAAAAGGTACTAATGATCCAGACTTTAAAAGCAACATAAATTGGTCTGATGAAAGTAGAATTTCAAGTGATGGATTATTTAATCGTAATAATCATCACGAATGGAGACAGACAAATGAACATCTTGCTCTTCGTCAAAGACGACGAGTTTGGGTTTAATGTAATATGTTTTCTAAAAGGACATACATTACGTTATCAATTTTTCGATGACCATTTGACTGGACAACTTTATTTAGAATTACTAAGAAATAGTCTTTATATTTTTGATAATCCATCCGTTTGGTTTCAAAACGATGGCTCTCCTGTACATACATCTGATGAACTATGTTGTACCTAAAACATTAAACATTAAAGACCCATCACCCAGCTCTATTTTCTTAACTTCTCGCCAAAATTCTATAGGATTATCTGGAAATGACTGAATTTCGTCGACATTTCTTAATAACCGCCACTCAGACTCAAGTGCTTGTAATTGAGAATCTTTTATTAAATTAGGATACGTTTATAAAGAAATGATGCTGTAAAAATTCCTCAATTTACTATCTTACAAAAAATACCTCCCTCAATCTTTTATTCTTAAATTTCTGACTAAAATTTAAAAAGTCCAAAAAATCGGTAGATGAAGTGCCAAATCGGTATAGGTAGATTACCTTTAAATTGGTTGATCTACCGATAAATCGGTAGGATTGGCAACACTGCCCTCCACCAGCCCCTGAACAGCCGTGAACAACTCTCGCAAGTTCTCCATATTTTGACTGTTTATTATAACCTAACTAACATCTGCTAACATCCATACATCCACAGCTGCATACATCCGTCTTAGAAGTTGGAAAAATAAATTGAAGTAATTACGAAAATTAGTTATTATAATGAGTTTGCCAACAGATTTTGGACCAGATTCAGGTGGTAGAATGAAGGTAAGAGTATTTGTTAAATTATAACTTTGGATTATTTTTATTACTTACAGGGAGTTTATATTGTTAAACCGATAGTTTACGGAAATATAGCTCGTTATTTTGGTAAAAAACGAGAAGAAGATGGTCATACACATCAATGGACAGTCTATGTAAAACCATATCATAATGAAGATATGTCAGCATATGTAAAAAAAGTGCATTTTAAATTACATGAAAGCTATGCTAATCAAAATCGCATAGTGGTAAAACCTCCATATGAAATAAGCGAAACAGGTTGGGGAGAGTTTGAGATTGTAATAAAAATTCATTTCCACGATCCAAACGAAAGGCCAGTTACTATGTATCATATCTTAAAGTTGTTTCATACAGGAGGTACCATGGAAGTTGGCTTAGATCAAGGCAAAGGATTAGTTTCAGAAAGCTACGATGAAATAGTATTCCAAGATCCAACACAATTAATGCATCACCTATTAACGAATACAAAACAGTTAACATTAGGTCCTTGGGAACATAATACAGATTTCGAAGATAAAAAAGAAAAGACTGCAAAAGCTATAACAGATTCTAAACAGAAGGTACGGATGGAAATAGTAATGTTAAAAAACCGTTTAAAACTGGCCCGAGAAACAATAGCCCAGTTTAAAGAAGAAATTGCTAAAACTCAAGATAATCAGTATATTATTTAATATCTTGACACTATGTGTAGAACTTTGACATTATTTATTTAAAATTTGGATTATAACAACGTTTTGGGATGAGAGGATCTGGATCAGGACAGTTCCATGTAATAGGGTTGCATCTAGGTTCTCTTGGAACTACAACAAGTTCTTCATTTGGTGGAGCACAGTTAATGGGTATGTCACGCAGCTTCAGTGACAGTGTATCCAAAGTAACTTTATTCAAAATAGAGGAATTTGACCTAAAAAAAAAATTGTTATTGCAAATTAATATTATGCATTCGTATATTTTGTAATAAAACTTTAAACATTAATTTTCAAAATATGTCCATTGTATCATGGCATAATAAGTATCCCTAACTTAAATTATAAAATATTACTTTCAGCTTTTAATTGAAACTGTGTCGTCATTAAAAGGCTAGACTAATCGCACAGCGCCTAAACCAGAAAACGAAACTCATTCTGACATTTGGTGCTGACTGATTACCACCTTGGGTAACAATGCATTCTGCTGTGCGGAGTTGTCAGCTAAGCGCTCGTCGGTTTATAGCTCCTAAACTAATGAACTTAGGAATTTCGTATATACTTATATAAATCTATACTACTTGTAAGACTCTATTTTAGGAAAATATTTTTGAGTGTACAAGTGGCCCAAATAAGTGTGACGATATACACCTCTGTGCAATATAATAGCAGCACAGTATATTATCGCTTGTTTTACAAATAGAAGACGAGAAACGATTTCTTTCGCCACAAATCGATCATTAACGACAAGAAGAGCTTACATGTGGAGTATTTCTCTAATAAGTTAATTATGAACAAAGTTACCAGCATTGAAGTACACATGGAAAAATTCACCCCTCCTTTGTGGTGAAAGTTGAATTCAATTTGTGTCACTAAAAGAAAGAGTATGATTTGTTCATACAATATTCCAAATTTGGTTTGATTATCTGCAGCGGTTCCAAAAGTTATGAATTTTTTACTTTACGAAATAGAGGCGAAAATCGCGTGCGACTCGCGTTACAGAGGGTTCGCACGCGATTGTGGAGTGAGTTGAGGAAAGTGAAAAGTTACTGATGACTATTTACAACTTGTAAGTTTTGTACAGGGTTTCCAAAATGATTGCCGAACAATGACATTTTTCAAACAAAATTTTCTTGCGTTTTTCAGATTAGAAAAGAGAATCTTTTTTGTAACTACAACTGTATTCAAATTTTCGACGGTTTTCTAGATATTCACGAAAAATCATTCATTTTGCTTTCCACAGTAAAATTTTATTAACGAGGTACCTAGGCGGTACTAGAGAATTTTTAGCTACTTCTTGCTATGCCAATGTTATTAATTATTCTGACATTTGATAACATGTTGTGCATATTATCCTTTCTTTTGTCATGAAAATGAAGTATACGATCCAAGATTCAATTGATATAATTTATATCCTTGGAGAATGCTTATGGAATTGTCTTCTAGCATCCCGATGTACAGGCGGTTTCCTGATAGAAGGCACCCAGATGCAAGAAAAATACTTCGGAGTTCTGACAATCACTTTTTAAATATAATTTGTTAAATAGCTTGATAGTTGATAATGTAAATTGATTGACGTAGATCAATTGTTTTTATATTGCAGCATTTATGAAATTACGTAAATACTTGCTGCCTCGCTTATACATATAAATATTTGTGTGTACATAGTTTTTTAAATAATAATATATACAATACCATATGAAATTTGAAATAATTGTAAGTGTTAACAATGCGTAACTACTTCCGAGTACAATAAATTTACACATTAATAAGAGAAAAGAAACTTGCATGGTTTCTATTATTATTCTAACTTAAGCCATTGAGCGAGGAGTCTTCTTTTTTTATCAAATATCAAAATACATACTTATCAAATAATAATAAAAATATACATATATAAATCCCTATAATCTACACAAAAACAATTTATTTTAATATGCTAAAATAAAATAATGCAATCGCCAAGACGCATGAATAAGAACGTATACAAATATATATAATTTTTTACGAAACTTAGTTATAACGCCTAAGCACGCTTGTGTTAAGAAAAGCGTTGAAATTCTCCGGTACTTCGATATTTGTAAAAATATTTCTATTTTATGACTCATTTCTGGTAGGTGTGAAGACGAAGATCAATAAAGTTAACTTATCTATTTTACGAGCGTCTAATTTATGTATAAATTAGACCAGCAGTAACTAAACGAACACAAACATACTATTACCAAACTTTCCCGCCAGTATAACTTTGCACTTTATGAATGAACACGCTTTTGCGCGTACGCCATCCATCAACTATCGTGCTATAACTTCAAGTAGTTGTATAACTATAATAATATAAGCAATGGTACTATTTACCGAGGTATTCCCCAGCGTCTGAATGTCATGTCCTCTAACTTTGGCGGTAAAAAACTATCTTGATAATTAGTAGTTGCTGTAGTTCTAGGATCTTGTTTTGCTTTATCCCATAAATACTTTTTATATTCTGTTATGCCATATTTTGTTATATTACCCTAAAATATAATATAATCTGTAACATATTTTAGCTACAAAACTACAAGTTTCTGTTACATAGTTTCTTGCATAATCTTGTTCTGGTTCCCATCTGTCCATTCTAAAGCGCCAATGTCGTTTTTGGTAATCTTTATACCATGTTGGAATGTGATTATACGTCAAGTCATTAGTGGTAGACATATTGTGCATATAGTGATCTCCATCATGGTCAAATAGAATTCTTGCACCACACCCCTAAAGAAAACGAACTTGTTTTGAGTCAAAATATAAACTTTTAATCAAGTTTTACTTCTCCAGTAAATATAGCATCCCACATAACTTCAGGTTCATCTTTAGAGCTAGGCTTCGGAACATAATCGGCCATATAACAACTAATGTGATTATGTGTTTCTTTATGATATTGACATCGATCTTCAAACCAGTTTCCAACATAAACTTTATTATTGTATGGGGACGGACACTAAAGGAAATGTATTCTTTATTATATTTAAATATAAAAATGTATTACGTTTACCTCATATTCCATACGTCCGTACTTCATTTTGCAGTTATTAAACAGAAAAACTTGTCTTAAAAATAATTTAATACAAAAATGACATTTTACAAAATAATCTTACAATACAATGTTGTAACTAAGCATTTTGCAGTATAACAGTTATAACGTACAAAATGAATGTTATCGTAGCACTATACATCTTTTCCGATAATGCATAAATAATAGCTAAGCTCAATTTTCCTTTAAGTATTATTTTTTATAAAAATATTGGAACTGTAGAGTGCAGCTTTAATTGAAGATTAAAATTACACATATTGAAAAATAAATCTGATGGTACTAATAAATTGCCAGATGTGTGTGCCTGTATGTTCAGGTCATCAGAGGCATATTTTCTAACTAACCGAGTACCATTATTTTAAAAAACGCCCTGTTCTTCATGGCAACTCTGTATATACATATGTAGATATAATGCAAAACTTGATAAGTAAATGATGGCAGATTCAAGTCCTTTAGTGCAGTTCGAATAGCATTATACAGTCTAAAAACGGCGTTATATGAGAAAGATCTCTTAAAAAGCTCAAGGTGACGAACCGGTGGAGTCAAGACTCCTGGGTTTTGAAGTTCAAGGTGTGAACATCGCAGCGAAATAGCAACTGTCGGTGCAAATAACTAGGTTTCTTGAAAAAAAATATTTTAAAGCAAAACAGGGTAGCGAGGAAGTCAGCCCTACGCTCCATATTCAGCCATAGAGCGTAGGATACTGACTTCTTCTCTATCCTGTTCTGCTTCAAAATAATTTTTTGTAGTGTAGTATTTAATTCTTTGTAATCAGAATTATCAATCACCATCCATCTCATTATCGCAATCATCAGATTTAGCAACATTTATTATTACATATATCATCGTGTGTTCGGAAGGTTGTTGTAACGGTTGAGATTACCATAGATGGTGTATGGGAGCTTTTAAAGTAAATTTGGTGCAGTATCAGAGCATGAAACTAACGAATACTGATTGTAATTTATGCAAGTCCGAGCAATGTACCTCTTTTGATCCGATCGTATTTGCTATAAACTAAAAAAAATACTTCTGCTTCTACTTCGTAGAGGTAAAAAAGGACGGTAAGACTGAGAAGTGTGGAATTTGTCAGGATATTCATAGGTATTAAAAATACAACTAATAATACTAAAGTACATTGTATAAAAAATAGTTTATAACATGTAGGATGTAATATGGGACAAGGAATAGACGTAGTTTGCGACTAGATTAATTATGATACTAAATTATACAGAATACACAAATTATGATGTGTATATTTTTTAATCAAGTAAATAAATGAAATATGACACGATTTCTATTTTATAAATTCTTACATATTAGTTCATAGAGCAATACAGATGTTATATAAGTATTAAAATACATACAATTAAATTCTACAACAATTTAAAGAAAATAACAGTAATAACTTTATTTGGAACAATTTAAATACTAATTATATATATTCTTTAAGTCCAAAATTCTTTAGTATTTCTGAAGTTTTTGAGGAAGCAATTCCGTCTCTCATAATTTTATAATACCCTGGTTCACATAAATCGACAACTGTTGATGCACCTCTATTAGAGTCTCCAATACCCAGCCTCCCACCATCAAGTATTCCTGCTAACTTTGGCCATAAACCTTTAAATTCACAAATGTCCACTGAACTAGGATCACCACTTAAATTTGCACTTGTAAGAGCTAATGGAACATTTAATCCATTACAAACATCTTGTATGAACTTATAATCTGGTATTCTAATTCCTATCTTTCCATCGAAGTTTAAAGATTTATCTAATTTATGTGCACACTTTAATACTAATGTCACCGGTCCCGGTAATAGAGACTTTAATAATTTATTTGGTAAATGCTGAACTTGCGCCCATTTCTGAATATCACATACTTGTCCTACACATATTGCTACTGGTTTGTTTTCGTTGCGTGCTTTGATGTCATATAGTCTATTAACAGCTTGAACATTGGTTGCACAACAAGCTATCCCATACACAGTATCTGTTGGCAAAGCTATTACACTGCCAAGTTTTAAAGTTTCAATAGCAAATGGGATAGCTTCAGGGTTGTTTACTGAAATTTGAGGTACCGTTGCATGAGGTTTAAACATTGTAATTGATTTTTTTATCACAAAATTAAACATGTTAATCACGCCAATTATGGGAACATTGATGATTGCAACATCTGTAGAAAGTTGTCATAGGTTCATCAGCTGAACGAATTTGTAGTTGCATAAAATATGCTTTATTATGGCTACACTTTGGACAAGTTATTTCTGTTGAATCAACATTCTTCCAAGCTTCCTCACCTCCAAGAACATCATCAATTTCCTAGAATGTAATATTCGTTAATATTTCATTACATATTGAAATGTAGTAGAATACTTTTAATTTATAGTAAGTTCTACTTGAAACAGTTTTTGTAACGTTTTGAAACACAGGACAGATGTTACAGACCAGTTGAATACGTCCGTTAGGTCCTTCTTGAACGAATAATAAATTTCCACACAAAGAACAAAACGGGATCATACCAATTGATTAGAGTTACAATATTATACTCATAAAAAATTGTAATTGATATAATTAATTCTATGTGATTAAATGGGGTATACTACAACTACTTAAAGCTAAAAAGTGTCAAATGTTTTCAACGTGATTTTGACGTAGAAACATAACCTAAAATTAGATGCAAACAATTTTGTGTGTTTGTTTTGGATACTTTTAAAAGTCTGTTATACACTACAGCATGCGCATATTCGCAAAAAATCACGAAGGTTTAAACAATACTCAAATGAACAGTGTAAAACCTCGGATTTTTTATACGCACTAAATGTACTAGTGGAAAATGCTTTATTTTTCAATTATTAGAGTAGGTGTCTGATATTTTACCCATTCTAGTAAAATAAAAAACCTTGCTTTGTATATCATTTTTTTCAAAATTAATAAAAGTAAGTTTCATAGACACAACTTATTTATTTAGGTATTTCAAGTTTCAACCAGGAATCTAAAAAAATTAAATTCTGTTCTATAGTCGTTTTCTCACATCGTGATCATAGATCGTGATTTACAATCGCGGTTTGTTGATAGCTAACAATAATTTTTTTTTAAAGGAATTCATTTATTGCTTATTATCCACTCATTACGATTCACAAAGCAAACGAAAACGATTTGTTACTGTGAATTTGATTCATTGATTTACCCATGATTTACCCGCTGGTTATAATTCATACAGGTTATTAATTATACAAATGATTATCAATAAATGCATTAATGCATACTGAGCAAAATATGTTTTTTAAATATTCAGTGGGAATCATTTCAAATATGTATATCAATGCCACATTCACCGAATAACCGCATTACGGATGTAACCTCAAAAATCTACAGCGCTTGCTCCAACCTTATAAGATCGTCGAATATCGTACATCAGCTGTGCTTCAAGATTCCGTAATCAAATAATGTAATGCGACGGGTTAAATATGTTTTGTTGTTATTGTTAATACATTCTATGTAAAAATTATCTTAACTCATATATCACCAAAAATATTAAATAATGTTACGGGTAAACAATGCGTTTAAAAATTATTTAAAGATAGTTTATGTGCTATTTCTACATATGTACAAGGCCACTAAATTAAAATGTTGAAGTTACTCATTATGTGTTCAAACAGCTTCTATTAGAATCCTAGTTGTTAGATATGTTGTGTGTCCGCCGCTACTTAGCATGATGCCTGATATTGACTACTTTCGACAATGCAACCTCTACTTCATACAAAATTTAGCATTTTCGTAGAATTCAGTAAGGTAACATATACGTAATATTTTAATAACCATGGAACATCATAATGTTAATTGTGATTTGAAAGAAACATCAGATACGAGTTTAAATGTTATTTCTAATAATCAAAATATAGCTGCAGAGGACGAGGATCAGTGTAGCCATCAATTTTTGAAATGTAAACCCAAAGATAAATCTATTCCAGCTGCCTGTGATGACAAAAATAAACATAGAATTTTAGAAAGAACAACGAATAATTTTTTGAGTGATTGTTCTAGTCCTAATAATTTATTAAAATATGAACGTAGTGAAGATAATAGTGATTTTAGTGATAGTAATGGTGCTTGCGGGTTTCACGGAAATAATATAGAAGCATACTTCAACCAGAACGATACCTGGATTATAAATTGGAAAATAGAATGTCCACAAAGTGGCGATTTTATAGCATTATGTCCATTAGGTAAGTATGTGTATCAAATAGTTAAAAATTAAATAGTTAAATACGGACTATAATTGCTAAGAGTTTTAAGATAAAAATATTACTACAAAATTATATTTGAGATAAGTGTAAAATATTTTAGCGCTGTATTAGTATACTCGTCAAAATAAGATTCAACGAGACTCTGAAAATGTTTAATTTTCGAGATATGGGATTTTAATTATGCCACTAAACAACTGCATTTTTTTTATTACGTTAAAACAGGTGTAGATACAGGGTAGTGATTGGTGGAAAGGATTTGTTTTTGCAAATAGTTAGTTGGAACATTCAGAACACAACAGTCAGAAATGAAAGACTTGAAACACGTTCTCCGTGTACTATACTATATCACAAGTGGCACTAAAATAAATATCCAAAGTGCCTTCCTTTCATGTGTACAGATGATCTACATTGCCTTATAAAACAATTCCTTACTCTTTATCAAATATATCTAGTTGCATTCCTACCAGAAGTTTCAGTCAGGTATTCTGGTATATGAAGAGAGAAACGGGAAGGGGCACCGTCATCTATGAACAGTCTCGTAAAAAAAGAATGTTTGCTACTAAATTGAGATGTTCGTCAACACAAAATACCAACCTACTATCATTATCTGGTGGACTAAGAGCCTGAATATGGTAAGAATACAATTATTGTTTTCTGAGTGCTTTCTATATTACTTTGGAAGACAGTAACGGAGTACTGCTAACTGAAAAAGTATTATCGCTTAATTCTCCAACTAAGCGTAGGCAAGATGAAAAGGCCCAGTTATTGATTAAGTTCTTTATTGAAGTGTCAAATTTTTGTTCGTGAATACGAACTTCTTCAGGACAACTGTTAAATAACAATAGAATATAAAGAAAAAATTCAAAATAGAGTAATAATTGAGACTACTTACACAATTGAACTTTTATACTAAATAAGTACAGCTGCCTAAATTTTAAAACCATACTTAAGACGTTATGTCAAGGTTTTGCCAAAGTACAGATACACTGGAACCTCATCTATATCTGCGCTCACTTATGTCCACCCTCACTTATCTCCGCACTATATCACTCATTTATATCCGCTCGGTATCCACCACCCGATAGTGCACGTATTCGCATGAGCCAATCAGTGCGTAGCACTGCCTTTCCTCTCCGCTAACGAGGTAAGGGTAGGGATCCCTCTTGAGAGGATATGAGTGAATGTTCACGTTTTGCAACCTCTGATATACACGAGGTTCCAGTGTATTAAAAAACAATATTCAATAACATCCAGAAACAGATCCGTGTAGAGATTTAAAACCGAAACAAATTCCAGTCAAGAAAAATCCAAGGAATGAATACAGTCAAGTATCAAAAGAGACAGAGAAAATGAATGAAAATTACGAAAGAGGGGTATAAAGATAAATCAAATGAATATTAAGTGATTAAATCAGAATAAATGGTACTTAGGTTCTCAACATCTTTCCTAAAATTAAATGAAGCAAAAGTCTTCTGTATAAAGCACATTTCCATATTACGGCCGATAAATACATATTGTATTTTTTTTAATGTGTGGTGGGTGCTTAGTTGCAGTGACTCCGTAAGCTGTATTACTTGTCTGGCTATCAATGCAACTCTTGCGGTGTAGTTTGGTGCGTGTAAGTTGTGTTTAAATGGCTTTGTGACAGCATCATATCGTCTTTTATGATGCCGCGCTGTTAATCAGTTTGCTCCCAACAGCGAAACGCAAGTCGATCCGGGATTAAACTCTCTGAAAAAATGTCATCGTCCCTCCAAATTTTCAATTTTCGTTGATTCCGTCGTTGATAAATTCTTGCCAACATAATTGAAGAACAAATTGAATTACCGTACTTAAGTCATAGAGAAAAATCCAGTGCGATTGCAGCTCCATTAACTATATTTGGGCAAACTCAATCATGTTATGAGGGGTTCCGGGTTTTGACCGTGTCATAGTAAAGTACATATATACAATACAAAATAAAATAAACCAAAAAATGAAAATTAAAAACAAAAATTCAAAAAATATATATACAACTGCCTGCGATATCATTCAAACTCAATCATATGTAAATATGTGTTTTTGATTTTCCACGTACTTACAATATCTTTCAAAATAAATGTTTCTTGTTGAAAAATCATAACAACGCGGTTGCTTTTCGGATAAGTGGACAGGGGTAGATGAATAGTGACACTAGAGATTGATCATCATTAGAAGAGCGGCCTGTGTATTTACCGAAGCACTAATACTACTGATATCCTTTCAATATTTACATCAAACATTCAGGAGAATTTTATTTGCAAACCGAATACATACAGCATATTGCATCAACTTTTTAATATTATCAATGACCCTCCAAAATAAAAGAAAGGATAATACGTGAAACATATTGTGTAATACTGAATTTTGCGTGTGTTGCAGCAAACATGTTACAATGTTATTACGCAATTATTTTATTGTATTTACTAGGGTTAGGTATTCTGGATGTTTCTCATTAGAATAGTAATGAAATCACTATATATAATTATTACTTTGGATTTTTCCCATACAATTTCAGAGTGAAATCTTTATGAAAGGTTATGTTATCATATATGTATGTATATCTGTAATATTTTAATAAGATGAAAAATAGTTTCTGTGACATACAATTAATAATATGACAATAATTGTTTATCCAGAACGAAATATATTTTTGATAAATATTGTGGCCTAAAAATATTTGTAAATTTGACCAAAAGCAAAACTTATCACTACATACATTGGATTTACGTTTGTGTAGATTTACTGGATTGGAATTATTACGAATTTATTTGTTAATCTTAATCACGAAATATTGAAAAGCAACTTTTTTAGTAAATCTAAGTACTTTAAGATATTTTGACAAAGAACGAAAGCAAATGCATTAGCCAAATAAGTTAAGTTGCGCTAAAATTCCATACCTACCTAATTTATTTCAAGTGCATCCTAATATTGACCTTATTTTAAGAAAGTTTCGACAATTTTAAGCTTTATTGAGTTCTGCATTGGGATCAATGTTTTGTACTAAAAATAGTGTTTTACAAGAAATACTACATAACTTATAACTGCATATAATAATAATAATAATCATTATTATTCATCCTGTAGATCGATTCAATATGTGGGTTTCCCAATTTAGGCAATGGTCGGTAGTACGAGAGGCAAGCTGTAATTATTCAGAAAACAATGTACGTTTAGTATTTTCTGCGATTTTATTTTGCTCAAAGTAGTTCCTTCAGCAATGATGCACTTGACCATTCTTTCTTTCCACTATTTAAAAGCTCCCAACCAATTTTTTTTTTGGAGTACTTTCAAAATAAGCGTGAACTGCCGTATCAATCTTATTTTTCAGGGTACCACTTAGCTGTAACTGTCTTTTGTCTATCTAGCTTAACTGCATGTACAAGCCGGTACTTCTGACGAATACCGTATCCATAACCTTTTTCATAACTTGCTGCTTCTTGGTCATTGTAGGAGTTTTCTCGTCTTCGTGAATCGATACATGACTCTCTTGGCGAGCAGGAAGGTCGGAAATGGATATATGTACATATAAGTTTCGTCACCTGTCACAATTTTGGAAAAAAATGTTATGGCCGCCATTATTTAAGAAATTTAAAGTTTCATGGTAAGTCAGAAAGGTGATTTTGTTGTATGATTGTTTTAACAGCTGAGGATCCAATCTTGAGTTGTTGATTTGTTACAATATAAGTGGCTCCTTTGATGCTGAACAGAATTCTCACCGATAAATTGTGGCCAAGGAAGGTGATTTTTCACTAAAAACTGAATACTCTGAAACTCTTTGCGCTCATAAACGCTTAAACCTTTTTGAAAATCGTAATAAATTATGATTGTACTCTGTGGTTAATTTCATTTTCTTTTACTTTTAAAAAATAAAAATAGGAAAGTTATAACGAGGCCAACTTCAACACCTAAATGTCAAATTACAGATATAGAGTTGCTCTAAATAAACACTGGATGATTGGTTTTCACGGCCTACTGAATTTTCGACCTTGTAAGGAGCAGTAATTTTGCAGATGTAGTTTGCTTAATGCATTCACGATTCAATTTTACCATGAGGCTTTCCTTATGTTGTGCATTATTCATTGCGATTGAAAATATGTCATTTGTGTAGATTATGTACAATAGTGGACTCAATAACGATCCTTGAGGTAAGAGTTTGTTAACTGTTATTTCTATAGACTTTATATTGTTAATTTGCACGTTGTCGATTACTCACATACGACGTTAGGTAGCTGTTGCAGTTACCTTTCAAACCTACCGCTTTCAGTTGGGCACCCAATATTTCATAATACACTGGATCAAATGTTTTAGTGGGGTCTAACAGAGTTCCCAGAACTGTGTCCTCTTTAACCATCTGCAAATTGATTTCCTGCAAGGTTCCAGCAGGGCTGTGATAGAATAACCAGGTCGAAAGCCATGTTAGTGGGTGAAGTGCCTTATGCTTACTCAAGAATGAACATACACTGTAGTATATATCAGCCTTTCAAATAATTTTGATAGAATAGATTGAATGGCAATAGGTCTACAGTTATTCAAGCCCAGAGTACTCCCTCTCTTATGCACTGGAGTAATCTTACTCACTTTTAGGCAATCTGGAAAACATCCTGTTAGAAACGATTCATTGCCAATGTGTGTTAGAGGCTCAGGTATATAGGGACCATTCCACTTAAAAACACAAGCTGGCAAATCATCAATTCCCGTCGATTTCGAGTACTTGATGCATGTTATTGTTGCTATAATTTCGTCTTTAGTTACCGGTTCGAGGAATATTGAAGAATCACATCCTTACAGTGCTTTGATTTGAGTAGTATAATGATGATTTTATTATACCAGATGAATTATTACCCTATAAAGAGAATATTAGTTTGCTTAGTCTGCTTATAGTTGTGGTGGAATGACTAGAGCCTAGGTTCAATTCTGCGCAAAG
Organism: Holotrichia oblita; assembly: GCA_023690525.1. Lineage (NCBI taxonomy): Eukaryota > Metazoa > Arthropoda > Insecta > Coleoptera > Scarabaeidae > Holotrichia > Holotrichia oblita. The sequence continues at coordinate 72,806,514 of CM043019.1, read as the reverse complement.
ATAATTACATTTTTCTCGTACAATTGGGTTCCATTCGCTGTTGAAAGTAAATAGCGCGGTATTATAAGGGCGATATAATGCTGTCACAAGGCCATTTGAACACAATTATACGCACAGAAAACTACACAGCAAGAGTTGCTGTGATAGTCATACAAGCGATACAGTTTAAGAAATCACTGCAATTAGCGCCCATCACACATAAAAAACAAAAATTAGTTATTTTTTTCATTTCATGTAAATTTTTTGTTAGTTATAAAAGTTTTATTCTTAAGTTCCCTGACACTTTCCATAACATTAACTGGAATAACTTTTAGTGTAAGAGAAAATCTAGAAAAGTTTATATTTCTATTAAGAGATCTCTAATATTTGTTTCCTTATATCTACTCTGTAACGACGACGACCTGTAGAAGGTTAATTTTCCTTGCAATGCGTTCTTGTTTGATATATCGTACGTAAGAACTAATACGTTTGCAGTCGTTTTTTTCAAGTTGAGCATGAACATTATACATCGCAACTGGGATCATACCACTATACAATTAGATTTCATTTATTATCACTCCCAAGATTTTCCATAAACAGGAAATGTTAAAATTTTAAGTCAAATATTTTATTGTATAATACGTGCAAGTGTTTGAAATGAGGAACGCAATTCGATAGGTGTACAGTTTACAGGTGTGTCAAGTGTATAATCCGTTAAGCATGCCAACAGCTTCGCAATAATTAGTTACAGTTAATCCTAAAATTAGAATTGCGTTTGTACACATTAATATACGGTTTGAGAGTTTAATTAGTAAATTTTATATATATTATTGTTTTTTTCATATACGCCGGTATAGAGGGTTCATATGTTTTTATAAAGACGTATTGTTAAACATTTTTTAAGGCTTACATCATTTACTTCTACTAGTTAATACTGTTTAGTATCATCAGTTAATATCTAAATTAATACTAATTATATTACCCGCTATAATTGCTACATTTTCGCTTAAATAATCAGCAATCAATATTTGTATTCTTACGGCCACGTAATTACTTAATTCAAACGGAGGCTGATTCACCGGATTGCCGTCCTTATATGTCCACGCATGTTCGTCGGTACTGCCACAGGTACTGTCGAGCTGATAAAATGGACCAATTTATATTTGTGTTAATTTTTTTGTAGTGAGTGCAGTTGCAGCGAGTTCCCAAGCGATATTGCATATCGACACTACTTACAGCAATTCTTGCTGTGTAAATTGTAGGTATTTTGTATAAAAAGAGATAATGAAGTGAACTAAAAGTTAAATGTTAAAAAAGGGAGAGGTTATGGTTTAAACTCATTTTGAATTCATAATCATGGCTGATTAGACACAAAGAAATAGATATTAGATATACAATATATCTATAAATTAGTGGTGTACATTTTGGCGATTTTTGTATTCGAATAATCATTTCGTCTTCTATTCGAGTATTTGAATTAGTCGAATATTCATATTCAATTCAATTTAATCGATTATTCATATTCAATTCAATTCGATCGATTATTTTCGTATTCAATTCAAATTATTCATTCCTATGCAATTCAACGTAATCGATTATTCATATTCAATTCAATTCGGTCGATTATTCGTATTCAATTCAAATTATTCTTTCCTATTCAATTCAATGTGATCGATTATTCAATTCAATTCGATCGATTATTCGTATTTAATTCAGTTTTATTCTTTCACATTCAATTCAATCCGTCATTCACATTTCAATTATTCTTTCGTATACAATTCAATGAACATTTTAAATTCAATTCAAATAGTCGGCTGTTCAAGAAATTGATTATAATTACAGAGGCTGACTTGTTTATACTTAGGTGAATTTGAAATGAGATGAAGTTGAAATATTTTTTAATATAACTGACGGTAATTATGTCTGAAAAGATAAGATACGAACACATCGCAATTTGACTTCCAAGCAAATTCACAGTTTCTTATTAAAACTCACACATTATTATAAAGATTGCATATATGTATGTACATACATACATATCTATTGTATCTATGTATATATATTTAAATATTTGATTAGTTAAATATTCAAATATGTATGTATATGATTACTGTAAATTCAAATATTTTATTACTTGACCAGTCTATTGTTTGAAAGTTTGATTAATCAGATATTTGATTATTCGAATAATTGATTATTTGATTATTCGAATAATTGGTTATTCGATTATTCGAATAATTAATTATTTGATTATTCGAATAATTGATTATTTGATTATTCTAATAATTCGGTACAGTTTTATTCGATATTTGAATAGATGCGTATTCGATTAATCGAATAACTCGAATAGGATGCCCAGCACTACTATAAATGCAACCCTCAACATATTAATAAAGCTTACGGCGTTAATTATAGAATAGGCGGTCCGCAGCTGCTTTATAGAAAGAATAAATAAATATAAGCGAGCTGCTGTGGAATAAATAGTGATAAAATGAAGAAAAGATGAACTAAGTACGATAGTTTAATGACAGATGTAATGGAATAATGAAAAAAAAGTAGAAACAGGATTAAAATATGAATCGCAATAAACAGAGACCATAATAAATATACGAAATATTACGGAAAGAAGCTACAAATATAAATCGGAAAGAAAAGAAATATGGTGGAAAGGAAACTGAAATTGTGGCCACGTATAGAACAGATTAGTCAGAATAGAAATACAAAGACACCATCGGAATAAAGTATAAAAAAGGTAAACTGTCAGAGATTGAAGAGCAACGGATAGAGACCTGTGTGATGCACTTTAAAGAATTACCGAAGACTTAAGCTGAAAAGAAGAAGAATGTCAAAAATTGAAATACAGAAATTTGGTTCATTCGATACGATTGATAGTTGTTTGATCATGTTTGATTACCTCTTACATTTTCAAAATTTGGAAAAAAAATGTTTTTTTTTAATTTTTGATTTTCTGTGATCTAGAGACATGCAACAAGAAGAAGAAGATGTAATTTCTCTGATCTAGGTGTTAAAAGCAATTCATATCAAGGGAACAGACTGATACTGATTATACAGCGTCCTGCAATAGTGCGTCAGGCTTCCATAGCTCTTCACGAATTAAATTAAGAATTTCATTCATTGCCGACTTACACTATATTATAGGGTGTATCTTAAGAAAATATTTTCAGTAATGGTGAACTTCCGGTTGTACCGGAAGTAGATACCAACTTTGTTATTTTAAATGGAACACTATATATTATTGCACTTTTGGATTCCTAGATAAATTTAAATGTCACCTTGTTATACATACATTAGGTAGTCGCATCGTTTTTGAATTACATGACGTTTTTCGAAAAAAATAACTGTAGCAGCGTATTCGAAATTTGGAAATATCTCAGAAACTGTGAAAGTTAGATAGATGAGATTTTCAGTTTTCGCTTAAGCATGAAAGAGTACACGTATGTTATTAGAAAATTGTTGCGTTTAAATTACATGATTATTAAACGGGAATCTCAAATTTTCGAACTCTAAAATCATGGAGATCTTGATTTTTTTAAATAGAACGGTATAGTAATTTTTACATAAATGGATATAAAATTTAATTTTACTTCAATTTTATACAAGTATTATGGCATCTATCTCTAACGGAATTCGAGATATGTATTTCCGGTTTTTTCGGATTTTCACGACAGATGCGTATTACGAAGAAACAAAGGCGGCCATGCAAAAACAAGCATGTTGTTTATTGATACAATTACAAAAGTGACCAACAGAACACTACAAAAAAAAGTAAGCGACATCTTCAATGTTAAAATAGGTTTGGAAAGTATATTTGAATTAACATTATAAAACAAATTTCTTATTTTTATAGATGTTCGAAATGTCTTCCATTTTGTTGAAGGCATTTACCAATTCTCACTTGAAATTCTTTGTCGAATGTTTTGTTCAGTGGTTGGAGGTTCCCTATAAACCAATTCTTTTACATACCTCCATAACAAAAAATCTATTTTTGTCAGGTCGGGCGACCTCGCAGGCCAAGGAACTGGTTCCCCTCATCCAATCCATCTGTTTTCATATTGATTATTTAACAGGACTCTGACTTGTTGCGAAAAATGGGCTCCATCTTGCTGTAGCCACATATTTTGTGCCTGGATGTTTAGAGGAAAATTTTGAATTAATCTTGGTAACTCATTTATTAAAAATTCCAAATACATTTGGCCATTAAGTTGGCCATTAAATAAATGTGGGCCCACCACATGTTCTCCAACAATTTCTCCACAAACGTTTATTGACCAGCGTTGTTGGCGATTTATTTGCCTAACTATTCTTGGATTTTCCACAGAATAATGATGATAATTATGTCTGTTGACGCATCTAGTATTGTGAAAAGTTGCTTCGTCAGAAAAAAGTACGTTCATAAAGAAAAATTAATTTCCTTGTGCCCACGTACAAAACTGTGCCCTCTTCTGAAAATCATTTTCACACAGAGCCTGGTGCAACTGAATGTGGTACGCATGAAAATGAAATTCTTTAGAATTCTTTGGACGGACCTCTCACTTATTCCAACTTCTTGCCCTATACTTGCTTGACTAGTATTTGGATTTTCAGTTACTGTCATTTTCGTTATTTGCTGCTGTCTTTGTCCTTTCTTTTTTTTTTTTGTAGTTAACGCTTCCTGTTTCAACAAAGCGCTCAAGAAGTCTGATAAAGCTGATCGCTTCTGGATGTCGCCTTTCAGGAAACCGAGTCGCATAAATTTTACTAGCAAGAAAGCAGTTTTTCTCACTCTCCCCCAACAGAAAAATCATATCAATGAGTTCTTCTCTTGAATACTTCATTTCTTTTTAATAAAATATTACCTGTTTAAGTACACACACTTATTTCAGACAGGAAATGTCAAAATTTGTATCAATAAACAACATGCTTGTTTTTCCATGGCCGCCTTTGTTTCTACGTAATACGCATCTGTCGTGAAAATCCGAAAAAACCGGTAATATCTCGAAAACCGTTAGAGATGGACACCATAATACCCGTATAAAATTGAAGTAAAATTAAATTTTACATCCATTTATGTAAAAATTACTATACCGTTCTATTAAAAAAAAAATCAAGATCTTCATGATTTTAGAGTTCGAAAATTACAGATCCCCATTGTAATTTAAACGCAACAATTTTCTAATAAAAGACATGTACTCTTTCATGCTTAAGCGAAAACTGAAAACCTCATCTATCTAACTTTCACAGTTTCGGAGATATTTCCAAATTTCGATATACGCTGTTACAGTTATTTTTTTCGAAAAACGTCATGTAATTCAAAAACGATGCGACTTATACCTAATGTATGTATAACAAAGTGATATTTAAATTTAACTAGGAATCCAAAAGTGCAATAATATATAGGGTGTTCCATTTAATAACAAAGTTGGTATCTACTAAGTTTACCATTACTGAAAATATTTTCTTAAGATACATACACCCTATAATATAGTATAAGTCGGCAATAAATGAAATTCTTAATTTAATTCGTGAAGGAGCTATGGAAGCCTGACGCAGTGTTGCAGGACCCTGTATACATATTAGATACATATATTGTAAACTTTTGTGAGAAATCTGAAGGCACCATTGTTATGCGTATTCATTCAAATGCGTTGCATAATGGTTTCAGGAGGAAATCAGCACATGTTTTGTTAACAGTTGGTGGTATGCTACTATAATCTGATGTACAGTGCTATGTAATAAAGTGGCATACATGTCTTATTGCTAATATTAACCTCGTGTTATCAGTGCGAAGACACTTATTTTGTCCGTATTTTATGTTACATAATGGCTTCATTGTCAAACGCAATTTAAACTGGAAAACTTTAAGGCTTTTAGGAAATGGATATCATTGTTTAAAAGAAGTAAACAAATGTGGTCACTATAATCAGTATTTTTGTTGATGGCACTCAACCATTGGCGATAAAGGATTGCTATAACTAATTTTCATTTTGTGCGCCTATCCCTACTATCAATACTAGAAATCGCAAAATTATATTCTTGTAGCTACAAGATTTGAAATCAGTTTATGTATTTTCAGAAGAAAAAAAAAAACGAAAAACAATGTCTTACGTATTATGTCTTGATGAATATTACCAGATCTTAAATTTTATTCAGATCGGCGTCTGGCACTTGGCCAGACTTCCCTTATATGTTTATTTCAATTTCTTGGTTTTCTAACCTTTTCTTCTTCTGATTTTTATTAGTTTGTTTTTGCAAAGTTATTTTTTCATCAATTACTTTGTTCGTGTATTGAACTTTGGGGTAGCTACATAATTGTACTTCACAAATGACACTTACCTACAATTAGAAGAAATACGAACTATTTAAGAAAGTATGTATATACTATTACAGCATCATTTCATATATTTATTGTATTCTGTGTTTGTCTTATTTATCAGTTTAATAGATCTTATACAGGTATCGTTCATATTCCTTCTAGGCATAAAAATTTTCCTGCTTCAGGAGAACATCCAGAGAAATAAGTGTATGACGTAGTATTAAAGAACATGCCATATTTCCCTAATTTATGTATGTAAATACATATTATACATAGGTTTGTATTTGCGAAGCACATGTTAAATTGTGTGACGTTTCAAAACGATCAAATTCTTTTAGTGTATACGTCCAAATATATGTACTAGTTTTAATAACACATTTTTTTCTGTTTACAGTGAAATGTTTTCGCATTGTCAGTAAGAAACTAATCGTTCATTTACTTTCTGAGTAAAAGTTATTTATTTATTTAAAATATTCGAAAAATAGTTACGTTATAGAGAAAAGGAAATAGTTCTACCAGTTAATTGAATCAGATGACCGAAAAATGGTTAAATTAACGAAATATCATCCACATGTACCTTTGGCTATAGCAGTTAAATATATATGTAGATATTCCTACCTATCATCTATGAAAATAGATGTTACAGCGCATTTAACTGTCTAACTAATTTTTGATAAAGTTTTAGATGGCTTATCTGAAATTGAGCTTATATGTGGATCTTTTTTATTTTTGCAACCGGAACAAAAAAATCTCAGATTTTCATTAATTTGATAAATACGAATATTGCGATAGTTTTCTAGATAAGTACGCTATGTTAATCTTGTTTTATCGCGATTAGAAATTTTAGATAAACAGGAAATGCCAAATAAGTCAAATATTTTGTTATTAGATGTGCAATCGCCTAAAGTAGGAAATCAGAAGTGCAATTTCGTAAAATATGCAGGTATGTTTGCTTATCTGTTAAACGCAATGTGTCTCACAGTTATTGTTATTATTAATTAATGGATTGTCGCCTTCAATCCAGAGTAATGTTGTTGTAAAAGATGTTGTTGACAAGTAGTTTAGAGGTAACAGGATTCGCAGATAGTCATACTACTGGCGTGCAAAGTCTCAGGACGTAACGTTTCTGTACTTCTTTTTATTCAGATATTTTTTACAATAGAAGCACTTTCGTGGTAATAATCGTCAAGTAGGAGTAGAAGAGACGAATAAAATTTTGCATACGCACAGCTGATATTGTGTAATTACACAACATTTGAAGTTCTTCTCTGTAACATTATACAGGATGTTTAAAAACTTAGTTGCTTCAATCTGCGGAAAATATTTTTTTTTAATGGAAAGGTATATATTTTACTAGATATTTTGATTCTACAAAATATTTTCTTTTAATCCGTATTAGGTGTTCCTATACCTAAAATAGGAGGTGAATAAGTTGTAACGATTTAATTAGTCTCCGTACCTAAAATGCTGATATATGTCAATTTACTGAAGCAAGGGTGCTTAGCTCAGCTTAGTCGTGGCTTAGTCATTCTTCCCATTGAATTATGGAAATAAGGGATCCTTTAGGCAAATAACACCAGATGCTATTTGAAGCAGAGCAACAACTATAGGAATACATCTCCGAACGGTTGCCATATCGAACCATTTAGATATCTTATTTATTCTAGTATCTAGGAGAATTCTTAGATAATCTAATTTTTTTACTGATATTGTTCTGCGCCATTGTCCTATGAACATATCGGTTGCTAAACCTCTTTATATTTTAAAAGTTCTTAGATATTTTCGCTGATCATTGGTTGTAAATATCTTTCACTAAACGTTCGATACGTTTATTTTACTATTTGATTACATTCACTTTGCATAATAAATAAATTCATGATTACTTGATTTGGTCTATCCTCAATGCTAATCCATTATAACACCATATATTGAGAAAAATGTATTGTACAGAAGCGAAAACAATGTTATTACAGATAAAATAAAAATTGTGAAAAAGTAGTCAGATTAGAATATGCTTTGTAGCAAATACAATAATTTTTTGTTGTTGTAAAGTAAATACTCGCATTGGTTACTGTAATTATTGTACTGGTTCAGATCTATTTCTCTCAGTATACGCGAGAACAACTAACTAAAATGACACCCGTCAAAATAAGTGGCAAGTAATTATGTAAACCAAATAAACTAAGCACCCTTGCTTCAGTAAATTGACATATCTGAGCGTTTTAGGTATGGAGACTAATTAAATCGTTATAACTTATTCCTGTGTGTAGGTGTTCCTAACCTAATGCAGATTAAAAGAGAATATTTTGTAGAATCACACTATCTAAGAAAATATATACTTTTCCATTAAAAAAAATATACTTTCTGAAGATTGAACTTTTTTATAAGTTTTTAAACACACTGTATAATGTTACAGAGAAGAACTTTAAATGTTGTATAACTACATACTCTCAGCTATGCGTATGCAATATTTTATTCGTCTCTGTTGCTCCTACGTGAAGTAATATCACTATAAAGTAAGATGGGTATCTGTCCCTTTTTTTGTTTTAATTGCGAATAACTGAAAAGGTATAGTATTTAGGTGTAGGATATGATACATGAAATATATGTAAATTTTAGCATAGAAGCTGAATTTATAATTTATTTTATAGCATGCTAGTTAAAAAATCGAAATTGGTGCTTACTTCCGGTTAACCGGAAGTGATATTTATTCAAAAATATTTTCACGTGATAGTTCATATGCAACCATATCCAACTACAAAGTTTTGTTTTAGAATTCCGTTCCGTTTGTACATGTAATACTTTTAATTGGCCATTCTCACCAATCACGCTGTATAAGGAAAGATTTTTACTAGTATCCCAGGACATTACCTCCCAATAACAATGTAATTCTATTGTTAAATGCTGATTTGAAGAAGATGGAGCACCACAACGTTTTGGGGTTCGTGTCAGAAATTACTTAGATGAAAAATTTCTGGAAGTATGGATAGGTAGGCGAGGACGCAATGAATGGTTCCCAGATCATCAAATTAACTTTTCTAGAGTTTTATCTCTGGGTAATTTAAAGAGTGTATACTCTACCAAACCAAAGCTTGCATGATACCTCTTAACAACACTTGCAAAACGTCCTTACCGAATTTATAGAAACGCTTGAACACTGCCATGTGGCCGACATAAAATTCTAACACTTAACTAAACACTTAATTAAATAAATTGTTCTTTGGTACGTTTTAATAATTATTAAACAATTATTGTGTTTGCATTGTTTTGTTAAATATTTTCGAAACAGTTGAATTTAGACTTAGGATAACAGATTAAAACATGTTTTAAATTACCTGTGAAGTTAGAATCAGCTATAATATACAGGGATATTTCATTTAAAAAAGGGCAGATGGGGTAAAAGAATTTAGCCTTATAGAGTGTTGGAAATCAACATCTGTTATCACTTTTTGTTCTATTACAATTAATTAGGTTGTGATCATTAAATTGACGATAGTTACTTCCATGGCATAGATTAGTAATTCTTAACGAGAAATCCAGATGGTCGTACAGGTTATTAGGTCTAACATAATGCAAAAAAAGAAGCGGAAAAAATTAACAATTCTATTTAAGGTAGGAATAAAACAAAAAACATTTATTAAATAAACACGTTATATAGCAATCAATCTTTCCACTATTTTGCAACTGCACTACGTTGTTTACTTTTATAATACTAGGTGTGATGTGTGTTTAATTTAAAGGTCAATTTTCATTCATCAGTTTTCATTGTTTCGGTATTTCTAGAACTGAATGGAATCGCCCGCTATTAATATTAAATAAAGATTACATGTTGTAATGATATCAAATATGTTGTTTGTTTTTTTTAGATTATAGATTTGTATTTCGTACCACTGTGTGACTGTGCCCTCATGTTTACGATACCCTCCTGATAGTTATTTATTGCTCTCGCACTCCGATGAGGTACTAATACCGGATTTTCCCCTCCCCCTGTGTCGTTCTTTAAGGTCGTCTGATCATGAATGAAACTTCTCCTTACACCGTTCCCCGGTACAATATCCCTACCACGAGTCGGGTCCGTTCATAAGTCCCCGCCACCTAAAAGTCGATGTGTGATCAGTTGTAAATTTGAAACTGGGGTTTAATGTTCGTGACCGCGGTTAGTTTGTTCCTTCTTATACGTATGTGTATGTATGTACGTATCTAAAACGCGATTTTCGTAAAAACCGTAAGCATTTGGTCGCTTTATATTGCAAAAAGTCGAAGAATTTCACGTTATTTTGCTACTTCCACGTGCTGGCACTTTTACATTAAACTGACGTAAGTGTATGCAGATTTCTTTATTTTTAGTTCTACTTAGTAATAAAGTAGGCTGTGAAAGTGCGAAGAAAGTCGCGTACCGTGTATGAATTTACAGCGAATGAATGTCTGAAGGACATCGGGGAATTCGCTAACTTTGATTTCCTAGAATTTACGACCAATTTTGCAATTTAATCGATACATAATTATTAGTTTTATTGTTTATCGGCGATTTTCTATGAAGATTTCGTGTCGAGATTCCAAAGAAATCGTCAATGAAATAATCGTATGCGACCCCTTCAATAATGTTTCCATTGGTATAACTTTACATGCAATATTTTAACGTGAAGCGCATAATCTAATAGTTCTACGTGTCTAACCGATGTAAAATTTACAAGATTCTCAATTTACGGTCGAGATTAGTTTTGAGGCATTTGGCAAGCTTGTATTAAATATTTTGGCAAACGTCAAAGGTTCCTGTTTATGAATTTATTTTTACAGGCAAAATTTGGTTTGGCCTTTACTAAGTATAAACGATTCCATACAGATTTTAATATTTTTTGTTAACTTATGGAACTTGTGGCAAGCCAAAGGTCCAGACACCTTTTATATGACTGTCTTGCTTTCTTAATTATATATAGTAATATTTTTGGTAAAAAGAAGTTAAATACATACTGTGTATAGATAGTAAATAATATAATTTAAAGGGGATTGCAGTATCAATAAAATTATATTCGAATTTTATCCATATATATATAATATAATAATAATATAATTCTACATGAACGTTAATATGTTTTTAATATAAGTGTATCAATTTATCCTTTGATATTATAAACATTATAGATAGATCGGGAAAGTAATATTCTCTCAAATTTAAAGAAACATAACAAGTCTTATATCGATCAAACCTCAATACTCTAATATCAGACATGAGTTTTATTTGATAACGAACTGATTATTAAGAAAATAATAACTAAAGAAATAAATTTATGTATTAACTTTATTACATTTAAGTTTTGGCTAGACAGTTTTGCTGATTTAAAAGCATTTTTGGTTACAGAATGTTCAGAACGTATGTAACTAAATATTTGCTAACGTATTTCTAGAACTGTTCTAGTTATAGAAAGAAACGAAGTCAGAGGGAATGCTCGATTGAATCAAAATACATTCAGAAAGATAACCAAATGATCAGTTAAATAATAAGAACGTAACAGCATTGGCTACAAACGAAATCTTTATGGAGGATGTAAGTAGTAGCCGCAGTGAAATATTAAATTTATTAAGACGCTGATGGTAACTATTCTGAGGAAATTATTATCTAAAATAATGATGCGATATGAAAGCATACACCCTTAGATAAGAAAAAACCCATTGTAACCATATTACATAAAAGTCGCCATATTGACATTCAATTAATAGCCAACTCCCACTATACCTAATTATAAAATTAGAGATGATATGCTATCCGTTTTGCTTATGTGGTGCTGAAACAGGTGAATTATGAAATTCTCAAATTACAACAGGTACCATGATCTACTAATTAGTAAAGTGGTATTTCTTTTCATGCACACAACGTTGTAGCCGGCGAGGTTGGTCGAGGAAAGTCGATAGGATAGTTAGTCCAGCGTTGTTGAAGGGAGCGCACGGGCTTTTTTTCGTGCTGTATTTATTATAATTATGTTAAACATACAAAGGGCTAGAACGTTTGATGGTCTTTTATAAACTATTGAAATATTTACCTCTTTGAGCATTACATTAAGCATATGAAGAAGTATTATTGCATGTATATGTTCAATGCTGTGTGTTGAATGTTACCAGAAAAATATATAGTTCCTATATGTGGTACAAAATATTTCTCCACAATTCACAACTGGCCATATTTGTCTTTATTTCTAAACATCTTTTGTCCAAACTATTTTATATTATCTCTTGAAATAAAATGTTGGCACTGTTGTGACAGTACACTCTGTATATCCATTTCACGATTAAGTATATAATAAATGATATTTTGATTTTGAATATTTGTTGATAGGTGTGGCAATATATTATTTTTATTAGAATGAATAAAAAGTAAGTGTACATATTGGCAGACTTTGATTGTACTAACGGTTGGGTATTCACACATATATATGTATAATTCCTATGTAAAATGAGATCGGTACATACTCATATTAGCGATCTATTACGAAGAATGAGTTATCTATTAAAATTTGATAAAAGAAAGTAAATAATAAGATGTTGGTGGAATATAATAATTTAGAAATCAATTCATTACGTGATCAATGCTAACTGCTTTCTAGAAAATAAAATATCAATGAAAACATCGTCATTATGACGGATTCTGTGATGCACAAATCATGCACAACTAATTTGGATAATTTTGCTATAAATCATATCGCATGTATGCGTAGAATGTTAACTTGTTGAGTAGCTGTTACGTAGTATTTCTACATCACTAATTACGTTTTTTTTTTGTTGAACGAGTGTTATTAGTACAAAAGAAGATAGGTACTTTGGAAAACATAAATGTTCATGTAGGCTATTTGACAGTATTTTAATAATTTAAGAGTAGTTTTTTTAGAAATATACTTAACCATTACAGTTGTTCTATCAGTAGTTTCAAGCCAACTATGATTCGCTTTATGTTACCTGTATGAGTAAAACAGACATACATACATACATACATATCCGCATTCCATCTTCGATGCAGCTTTAGAGATACATAGAACCTATAGGCAATGTTTTCTTTGTAAAAAACATGTAATGACAAGTATAAAAATTTAAATACTATGCAATCATGCAATACGAGAGAAATGCCAAACATAGCGGAATCTTTAAACTTGGAAATGGAATATGCTGGAGATATTACAAACTATTGAAGGACAGAAACTCTAACAAAATAAAAATATTTGTAGGCAATTATAAATAAGATATAACAATAGAAATATAGCTAAGAGATGAAACTACGAAGATGATGAAAGCTAACAAAAGTTAAATACGGATTTATACATGTTATCAATTGAATGCATTTCATAAATATGCAATGCATTCTTATTCATGCCTTTAATAAGTAAACTTTGTTACTTCCCCAAAACCTATGCCTTTAATGCATGTGTCCGGAGAGTTTGGCTTGAAAATTAACAAAGATAGAAAAATGAAACTTTCTATGGGTATGTAGTATAGTACAGCACTTATTGCAAAATTATTTCCAAATATACAGGGCGTTACAAATTCCCGAAACCTTCTTCAATTTTTTAATTTAAATGGATTGCTTAGATAGGCACCTAAATTACCTTTGTAATAATATACAGTTATGTGCACTTCTGATAACTAGTTTAGCTTAAGTATATTGAAATTTTTCTCATTAATGTTATAGGACATTTTAAGACGTAAGCTGAATATGTGTATCATGTATCGAATTATTCTTTGGATATGAATTTGGGGACTAACACTTTATGTTTTATGGTATAACGTAAAAATATATACAGGGTGTTAAGTAAGTCGTGTCAAAATTAACGAAATTCAAATGCTTCTTTCTATTTTTTTTAATAGAATCGATATTTTTGAATATTGTCACCGAATTCCCTGTAAAATTATCTTCAAAATGGTGCCAATATCGTAATACTTATTTACCTTATTTTCGAAGATATTACACTTTTATATGAAATATCTTTAATATTATTCAATATGTGGGACACCCGCTAGATAACCATGATTTTGAAATAAAAGGAATCTAATGAAACGTCAAATCTCTGTTAAAAATTCCCACATTAAGTCGTTTCTTGTAGTTTCTCTTTATTATCATCGCGTTTTAATATTTGTCACAATTTTATCACTACTTGTTTATTGCAATTTGAATTATTTAGTGATTGATTATTATGTCTTACTTTAATCTAGACATCATTTATATTGTTTTATTGTTATTCTGTATATATTTTCATTTACTAAAACGAATTTCTCGAAATAAATAACACAATAGACATGATTTTTGCTTTTACCGAAATCCACTATTAGCGTCACGAATGTATGCAGTGGAATATTCTAACTGTAGAACGCTAGAAGAGCTTTGATTATTTGTTGGTAAGATTTCTTCGGTCAGGTTCAGTGAATTATTCCAAACATGAAAAGACAAAAACTATGCTCACAGAAGATAATGAAGTGACCGTCATTCAGTCTATCATAGAAAATCCAGGTGTGTCGAAAAAAGCAGTTTCAAAACAGCATGGGATTACAATTACTAGCAGGAGACGAATTATAAACAAAACATAAGGGCCACCCTTATCAAATTAGTGTTTACCAAGGCTTACTACAAACCGATTTTGAAAACAGAATTATGTATTTTGAATGACTGGTTTTACAATTACGTCAAGATCAACATTTTCTAGATTACTGTACTTGTACGTTTTACCGATGAAGCAACATTTTCTAGCTCTGGAATAATGAATAGAAAAAAATTGTACTATTATATGTACAAGTAACCCTCATTTTATGTAAGCCATTTTGTATCAACACAAATTGTTAATACTTGAGAAGCCATCTGAGGAAATGCCGTTGTATCTACAAAATAATTTGTCAATACTGACTGCCTATCAGGTAATTTCACGGACAGATAATAGTACCAACATGATAATGTACCCGCACATTACAGAGCTGCTGCAAGAGCGCACCTAGATAGGGTATTTACTAATATTGATGTTGTTTTTCGATCGCTTTTTTAAGTAATAAAATTTTTTATTGGTTTTTTTTTACTAATAAGTGGATTGGGAAAGAAGGTCCAATAAGCTGGCTACCGCAATAACCAGATCTCACCCCTTGTGATTTTTTCTGTGACCTACTATAAAAAACAGAACCGCAGAAAACATGAAGCAACACATAACAAATGCTTTCTTTTCACTTGAACGAGAACAATATGAATAAAATTGTAAGGCAGTCCATACTAGATGGTTGAAAATGTGCATAGAACTGAATGGAAACAGATGCCATTATTTGAGTTAAGTTTAATTTACTATTAAAAAATCAAAAAAACTAATATAATAACAATTTGTATTACGTATGATGTTTGTTATCGATGTTAAAAATACATATTTAATAGTGAATAATATTAAAGATATTTCATATAAAAGTGTAATAGGGAATTTGTGACATTATTGAAAAATATTCGTTCTATTAAAAAAAATGAAAAAGAAGCCTTTGAATTTCGTTAATTGTAACACGACTTATTTAACACTCTGTATATTTTTTATATGATACCACTTAGAAATACATAAAGTGTTAGTGCCCAAATTGATATTCGAAGAATAACTCGATACATGATACCCATCTTCAGCTTACGTCTTATAGCGTCAAATGCTGCAACTGTAATATTATTGAAAAAATTTCAATATAAGCTAAACTAGTTCTCAGAAGTGCACATAACTGTATATCATTGCAAAGGTAATTTAGGTGGCTATCGAAATAATTACTAAAAAACATAGCAATCCATTTAAATTTTAAAAAAATGAAGGAGATTGGGGGAATTTGTAACACCTTGTATATTTGTAAATAATTTTGCAATAAGCGCTGTACCATACTACATACGCATAGAAAGTTTCGTTTTCCTATCTTTGTTAGTTTTCTTTAACAAATGTAAAATTGTAGATTTGACTAAATAATGATACTACATTCTTGATTGCAAGTATTCAGTTTTAACGAGCTTGTATGAATTTAACTTTAATAATGGGCACTTACGAATACAATAATTTACAAATGAGAAGTGTTTTGTAAAAACGAATTCTGCCAGCACCTGTTGTTCCATGTAATAAAGCGTCTTTTAAACATATTATTTTTGTTGACGCCTCTTCTTAATTTATTTTCTATATGTAAGGCAGTGCGCGTACGGTTCAGGGTTAGAATCTTGTCGGTGCCGGTTCTGGTATGTATGTAAGTACATCGACGTTTCAACAATTTATACAGCAAGAGCCTGGATTGGTAGTCTTGATAAGTGATACAGTATGGAATGCATTTGCAGCTCCACTCATCACAAAAAAATAATGGTAAATGTAATAAAATAAAATCGACGCTGTTGGTACCGTTGGATGCAGATCAATTTACCAATTTGAAATGAACTAGGTACAAGCTGAAATGATATGTGTATATAAATAAATTGTTGGTTTAATTCTTTTAAAGTGGTTGTTTCTGTTAATTATTCGGCCACAGGACTATTACTATTTCATATAGCTACTGTTTGGTTTCAAACGTTCTTCGTCATATACTAGATTCTGGATTTTTTTTTTTCATTCTATTATGATTTATCATATGTTAATAAATCAGGATTGTAGTGGTTTAATTGAGAGATAAAGATAAAGAGTTTTTCTTTGTTGACATTTTTACAAAGCAGAACATTTTTTTACAAGGTTAACATTTTTATGTTACTAGCTCTTGGCGTCATCGACTGTAAGATTTCCAATTACTGTTAATGAAATGTAATACATGAATTTGAAATTAATCATCAAAGTGATTTATTGTTGGAAGCCTCTTAATTTATAAACATCCTGCATTGAAACGTTTAATAAATTAGTTTATTATATGTAAGCCTAAAAATAGATCTACGGTGTAAACTGTCTGCCACGCCGGGGTAATATCTAATGAATACATAAGTGTCTAAAATTTAACACCTGAATAACATGATGGGAATTTTTGCACATACAATATAGAACACTGAAAGTTAATTAAAACAAATTTGCTGCGTACAAAATGTATAAATTGTTTTTGCCAACACTACAATTAGCTTTCTTTAGCTTGGCAAACTTGATTGCCAAACCAAATATTTACAATATCCGTAGTTATTTTATAATTTAAGTAATTTAGGAAAAAAATGTTTTCAGTTTTGTTCATTTGGAATAAAGTTGGCGTATTATTTTGTTGTTTTTCTAACTGAAAATTTTAAATAAGATTTTTAACCTAAAAACGTAAAGTTTAATTATAACAGCAATGCAGTCTGCATTGTATAATACATTTAGTACATTGCATAGTCACTTTCTATTTGTTAATTTAAGTTTTAAACAGGAAATAAAATGTCTGTTGTCATCAGAAATAGCTGTAATTAATTTTTCAATAAAAGGAATAATAAATTTGTAAATTGTCATACTGCATTTTCTAGATTATTTTTTGGAACGCGATTACGTTTTTAACTGCAATTCTGTTGTCTTCTCGCTCAAAGTGGCCCGTTGCGCCCTCTAGACTATCCTAATAAATGGGGATATAAACCCATTTGTTACGAGATTCGAAAAAAAAAGTTAGGGTTTAGGTTCGAAACAAAAATTTGAACGGTTTGGCGCAACGATCAATAGTAATAACAATTTACACAAATGTTATGAACAGCTTTGTAGTTTTATTAATGAGAGGTTTTTTGTTTTATCTACTACGTTTTGCTTAGTTCATGAAATGTCTTAACTTATTGCTCAAATTTTTCAACAAATGACTAGAAAGTAGCTTTTGATTTGCATAAAACAAAAAGTTCTGAAAGGTTACATGAAATCTATAAATGGAATGTAAATACAGTGGTTCAATAAGGATATATTTAACAAACAAAACATAAAGCTGGCTTTTAGTTAATTTATTATTTTGTGTATTCATTGATTTGTAATGAAACAATTGTTTTTGAAGTTCTACTTGTTAAACATGTAGTTTTTCTAAATACGAACAGATAGTTTGTTCATTGTATATATGTACCTACTTAAAAACTGTATATTTTTATTTAATATCGTTTCTTATGTGTTATAAGTTCTTTACTACTTTTTAACTAAAATGTTATTTTCTTTTGCAGATTTGTTTTCTACTTGAGTATTTTATAGATAATACTACGGCTTGGTTCTATAAAATTGTTTGCTATTATTTTTTTACTTCTGTCCAGTTTTTATTGTCCTTTAATATTCATGCAAATTGTATTAGTATTCAAACCACGAAGAAAATTATCCTTTATCCTAAGAAAATACATTTATTGCCAAACGAAATTATTCAAAGTTTGAAAGATAAATAACACAGGAAATCATAATGTAGTGATGATATATAGGACAAAGTCATCAAGTAGAGATCAGCTAGGTTTTTATATGTTCCAGCGTTTGAAACTTGAATTTCTTACTTATTTGACTAGAAAAGCGTCTTTGGCTTTTTCTTATTTTTATGTTAGCTCGTTTTAAACCATCCATACTACGATCATCGAGTAACCTATTCTTTCTAGGTGTTTTAGTTAAAATTCAACTGCAATAAATTTTATTGTTTTCTATAAAGTTTAGACGTATAGATATCCCAAAATTCACGCAAGATTTGATTTTTGCACCAATTATGCGGTAAACTGTTGCCAAAACAAAATCAGCGCGACAGCTGGCAATTCAAGGTTATTAAAAATGGAACGTTACACGAAAGAATAACACGTTTTCATTGTTGAGCAATATTTTAAAAACAATTAGAGCAATTGACAATCTTCAAAGAAATGTCCGAATAATGATTTAATTTCTTTAACCGTGAAGAAATTAATTTATAAATTCAAGAAAACTGAATCAATTGGTCATCTTAGACACTCTTTAACAAGTCGTTCAATACAAAACATTGAAGGCATTTATGACAGTCTTGCTGAGAGTCCAGGAATATCAATTTGGCACCGTGATTAAGAATTGGACATTTCAAGAAGCGTATTCTCACGAAAGATTTGTATCTTAGTGTTTACAAAAATTCAACTGACTCAAGTACTGAAACTTACTGAACACGCACAACAAAGAAAGTTCGTTGAATGAATTGTGAAAAGTGGATGTTGACTTTTCGAACAAAATCATTTTCAGTTTTGAGGCTCGTTTTCATCTTGATGGCTTCATTATTCGTCAAAATTGTTGCATTTGGTGTACAGAAAATCTACGAGTGATTGTTGAGAAACAAATGTATCCACAACGTGTGACTGTTTGGTAAGGATTTTTGAAGCATAATCGGATTTTTTTTTCAACAATGCGGTTTATTAGGCAATAACAGTTAATAGCGGTCGATATCGAGATATAATAATTCAGTTTTTTTTGCGCCTAAATTGCAATATATGGATGTGAATTCAACAAGATACTCACTATAAGAAAACATGGGATTTAACGCCGTTGGATTTCTTTGGAATTTTTTGAAATCTTTTATTATTATTATAGTTTATTACTCAACAAGCCCACAACTATCCACGCGTTAAAGGAGGAAATTGATTGTTGTATTAACGAAATTCACCCACATTTATGCAAACCAATAACGGTTTCGACTAGTTTATCTCGAAACTAGTGCTGGAGAATATTTACTGTATTAGTAAAGAATTAATAGAGGATACTTTTTTCGTTATTTAGTTTTTCCTCTTTACGATGGACTATACTACGATGGACTCTAAATATATTCAACATATAATTCATAACTTCTACAATTCAAAAGTATATTGTTTAACTGTATCTATTATAGGCGCAAAAGCATAAACACGAGTAAGAATTGAACTGGTCACCAAATAAGTAAAATTCTTCAATGAAATTAGATTTGAATATACTGAACTTTTAACGATGTTCTGTAGACGAAACTTCAAGTGAAATTTTTTAGTTAGGACTTTAGTTAGAGGTCGATTACAAGCAAGTACGTTTTATTACAATATCAAACATTTTGAGAAACATTCCAAAGTAATCTAATTGATGATTTTTTCTCTCAAATTCCAACATTAAGTTAGTAAATATTTTCTGTATAAATTAACAAGACTTTTAATTCTTTTGGTAGCTTCTAAATTGAGATGTTAATATAAATCAATACATAGGACTGCGTTAGGATGTTACACTGTTTCATACACTTCATACTCCGTGAGCCTATGTGCCTTTGAATGAAAATAGCTTCATTAATTCTTTTTGAATTAACAACGTCGTGTAGGTGTTACCATTTCAGAAGCTTTATTAATTCAACTCAATTTAAACAATGGTTTAAGTACTGCGTTCGTCAGTCAGTATATACCGATGTGAATATTCCCATGGTACACATATAGTGACATACATACACGTATAAGATGAAGTCAAGCTACATACATATGATACATACGTTCATTTTCGTTTGCGCATTTATTTTAGATAGAAATATTTAATAAACGGAATACGGAATAATGAAAATAAAACGTTTTACATTAATTCTTAATGCGTCATTTAAAAATAGAGCACGCAAAAAAACTGCGTTGTTAAAATTTTTACGATACGTCGGCTCCGATTTGGATAAGCAATAGATGTAATAAAGAGACTTGCGAAAAGCGGAAGTTGACACATGTAGGTAGCATCAACATCAGCATCCAACCACCGGAAATCGGTCTCATTAGAATGCGATGCCAGACGTCGATTAATGGAAAGATGGTAATTGTGTTATTGAGAAGAAGGTCGCGCTATAACTTCTAAGGAACAAGTTATAACGATTATCTGTAATGTACTTACATACTGTCCGGAAACACTAAAGAAATGGAGAAACTTCTTAATATTACCTCAGCATTGTAGTGTTTTTTCATACCGCTATTTTTAATTTGTTATCTGATTTAACAAAAAGTTATGCTCTTCCAATATTATGTTAACGTTTGAATGGCATAGATATATTACTAAGTCGATTTTATTTTTCTACGTTCTAAATTTTGATATCATTAATTTAATTCATTAGAAGTAACGTCAACCTAGGCTTGTTTTGATTTAGACTGTAAATTCGCATTCTCGATCACAACGACACTTACATATGTCTCTTGTAACATAAACAACTATTTGATTATATAAACGAATTGTGTCGAATCATGTCATTGAATATATTAAACAAACATAAAAACAACAATAGTATCCATATAAATTACATGTAAAAACAAACAATTATAATTATAAACATACTAAAAAATTTTCAATCGGTGGTGACTTTTCTTCATAATCAAAGATATCATTTTTCTTTAAGGAATTTGTCAAATAGTTTTTAATACGCACAAAGGATGCGTAATTTGCATTGAAATGCATTATACATACATACTGGTTGATTTGACACATACGATAAATAACCGCGGGAAGGGGCAAGGTGTACGAAAATTCGCTAAGAAGTGGGGATGCGTACGAGTCTCTCTATCACAGTCTAGTCTACAGGGCTGTGATAGACTCATACGTCCCCACTTCTTAGCGAATTTTCGTACACCTTGCCCCTTCCCGCCGTTATTTATCCTATCTCTCAAATCAACCGATATATTCGGATTCCATTTTATATACATATACAGGGTACATATAGATTGATGAGCTAGTGACATATAAAAAATAAAACCCAACTTCATTTGAATGTATCTGTATGAAGTGAAATGTATGAAGTAATGCTGAAGATACGCAGTATGTAACGAAATGCCCATACAATTAAAAATGCATTGAAAATACAAGTGAAATTGGGTTTTATTTTTTATATTCAACTGTATATACGGGGTAGATCATTCGGTTAAAAGAACTAGTAAGAATAATTACAGATGAAATGCATATCAATTTCCTTATTTCAAGTAGAATTATCGAATTTTTATTAGTGATTTGTATTGCAGAGACAATTATAACACTACTTTGTTTAAAATCTTACTTCTAACACTAGTCATTTTTAAATTATTTAATTTTGTTGTAAATAAATTGACAACTGCCAGCAATTACAAACAACTACATTTCTAAAACTAATATGTACATGTACGTATCTAAAATTTTATGTAATTATTTAGGAAACTGCGTTGTATCTAATGCAATATTATAAACTTTACGAAACAATATTGGGTGTTCAGAAAAAAAATTCCAACTTTTTCTTAAATAAAAAGTTCGTACACTAACTAGAAACTTTTTCTATGTGTAGTGTAATCTATTCTTGCTTGCACCGACTATGAGTGGAATGTTAGAACTGTGATCAATGCCGTCCTAAACTATTCTCTTTAAGTTTTGAACGAAAGATCAAATTTACAGCTATTCTTTCTATAAATGTTATTTAAATTAAGAAAGTTGACGTCACTTTCGGTGAAACGGAAAATGGAATTAGATCATTGTTAACACCATCATGTAGCACGCTTGTTGAACATCTCTGTATGATGTTTTACTGTTGCTTTGCTTTTGTCATAGCTGAAGTACCTATAACCCTAACCATACTTGTGATCTACTGGTTCTACAGCAATTTAGCAACCCATTACTGTTACTCTTCCTTTATATGTTATTTACTTTTTTTTTGGCTGCAATAATGTTTTTGGCTTTATTGTGTATCTGATTCCGTTTACATTAGAAAGTTGCGTACAATCAACTGTGATATGATGACACATTAAGTATTTCAAGCAAGTTGAAATAATTTTGCATATTTCTTCTGTTAAATTTTTTTGATCGAGCTGGAGGTTGGGTGTGCATTTTTCTCAATAAGTTGAAATGATGATATGATTTCTGACATATGTACGTGCATACGCAATCGCACGAGCATTATTTATTATAAGATTAATAAGTGCTTATTAAAATTAAAAAGGGCATACCTTTTGCAAAGGTTCAATCCCGTATTTAAATTTGAGCTTTTGATTTTTTCTTTTTCTAACCTTCTTATCGTCACATTTAATTGTTCAATGGATCATTAGAGGCACTTTGTTTTGGCCTTTCTAAAACAAAATACAATTATTGTAAGATCTAACATACAGTATTGAGATTTAAATTTGCTAAAAATTAGGAATAAATATAAATGTGATATTTAGTAATAGTTACTGTTTTCGATTGGTTCAATTCTGCATTCATTAGATGGTGCAATTCTAGACTGTATATTTTGAACAGTTACCTCTTTTTATAAACAATATTGAACATTACATATATATGACTGCAGTCATAACATTCTATGTAGTTAGTACATGATCTCCTTTCCATTTCTAATCACCAGTAAAAAAGTCCACTGCTGTCATTCTGTTAGATGATTCATTTTAGCTAAAAATTAATATATTGTAACGTTTTTAGGGTTTGAATAAGTTCTCAGGCGATTTCGTATAGCAATGATTTATTTTTGAATAACGACGTAAAAATATAAAAATAAGGTAACTAACACTAAGATTATTTATGTACAGGATCTCTCTAGTGCGTCTAAGTACCATATCTCCCCTTGTAGATATTTTTTCTGAAAAATTATACGGAGGTTACTTAAATTGATATGGCACATGTTCTAAAATTACTTTCACTTATACAGGGTGTTCCATTTTCACTGAACAAAACACAATTTTGTTATTTTAAATACAATGGTATAATTTTTTTCAATGCAATCGATTCTACGCATTATTTGCAAATATTTTGTATTAGGATTCCCCATACCTAAATTCAACTGTTTCGAAGATATTTACAATTTTCCGTAATATTTTTCTATTGCACCATCTTAAAGAAAAATTAATATTGTAAAGCCCTTTGAAGCGTAAGGTACCAAATTTCTGCAAACGAAAGTAAAGGGTCATAGATACTGAGAACTGTCATAACTTTCAACATAATTTATACAAGGTATGCAGAAATTAGCAACCAATTCAGATATTTTCAAACATTAAAAATTCTTTTTTTTAATGGCACGTAGTACTTTTTATTGTAACGCCTAATTCAGCAAGAAATTCTACATCGATTCGTATTAAGGTCTCATATATCTATCTTTATTAGTTTTTGAGTTATTAGCGATTATTGATTCCAACTACGGAAAGTATACTAATATCTATTATTTTTGTCATAGTTAGCTATGAAAATAAAATATATCGGTAAGAGTTGTCAAATGAGTGACAGTTTATCGAGTAGACTCGTTGGTCCGCGCAATATGACTATTAATCACCAAAATGACACTAATAGTGATATATTAAATTTATTTTATATCCATGGTAAATGATATAGGATAGCAGCAAGAATATGTCGTACATTTAATGAGAAAAATCCACAACCTATGACCGTAGCGAAATTTAAAATAATTAAAATCAACTTTTTAAATCATGGAACTATTAAAGTTATCAAAAGACCATTTTTCGAATTTTGAAACGACACAAAATGCCACCATACTAATTAAACATGTGGCTAACTGAGAACAAGTGAGATTGGTGTAAATGAAAAGCAACAAAACTGTCACTCATTTGGCAACTCTTACCGAAATATTTTATTTTCATAGCTAACTATGAGAAAAAATAACAGATATGAGTAAGTATACTTTTCTTAAACAGTAAAATTTCTACGGATTTTTTAGAATTCAGATTAAAACTCGACATTAATCTATTATTTTTAAATAATATAATTTCCTGAAGAAGTCACAGAATTGTGTCGAAATATTGAAAATAAAGATTTTTATTGTTAAAGGGCCGAAAAACCTGTAGAAATTTTATTGTTTAACAAAAAGAAACTGTCAAAAAACAACATCAATAGTATACTTTTCGTAATTGGAACCAATAATCTCTAATAACTCAAAAACTAATAGGGATAGTTATGTGAGACCTTAATAAGAATCGATGTAGAATTTCTTGCTGAATTTGGCGCTACAATAAAAAGCACTATGTGCCATTAAAAAAAAAAAGAATTTTTAATGTTTGAAGATATCTGAATTGGTTGCTAATTTCTGCACACTCTGTTTAAATTTTGTTAAAAGTTATGACAGTTCTCAATATCTATGAGCCTTTATTTTCGTTTGCAGAAGTTTGGTACCTTACGCGTCAAAGGGCTTTCCAATATTAATTTTTCTTTAAGATGGTGCAATAAGAAAGTATTTAGCAAATTTGTAAATATCTTCGAAACAGTTGAATTTAGGGGTAGAGAACCCTAATACAAAATATTCGTAGAATCGATTGTATTAAAAAAATACCATTGTATTTAAAATAACAAAGTTGTGTTTTGTTCAGTGAAAATGGAACACCCTGTATAAGTGAAAGTAATTTTAGAACATGTGCCATATGAATTCAAGTAACCGCCGTGTACTTGTTTTTCCAAAAAAATATTTACAACAGGAGATATGGTACTTTGACGCACTAGAGAGACACCATGTACACTATCAACTTTACTTTACTTTTTTACAGTACTTATTTGTTAAAGTTCGATAATAGGCTGTCTACTGCGGGATCTCTACTCCCCTTCTATACTCATTGGCGCTTCCCGTAATTTCCATTCTAGAATATTCGGGAATTTTTCTACACTTTTCTAGATTAGGAATTTTCTCGAACAAATTCATTGGCGTGCGGTGCTCGTAACAATATAATGTATTATTTTCACACAACCTTAAGGTAAGAGAATTTAATAGCTCATAACTCTGACATACAATTCATCAACTGTAAATTAAATCACTGTAGCCTTACAATAGTTTGCTATATATCGTAATAACACTTTGAATAAATATCTTTTTCTATTCCGGTGCTATAAAGTTCACTTTATGACACCCGTTTTGGTTGCATAAAGTATTACTTTATCGCAGGCTAATTTTATTTTTTTTGTAAGTTTAATTTATTGCATAAATCAGACTAAATTTTAAACAAAATGACATATAACACCGCCGATATTCATATATTTAAATTGTTTTACTTAAAAATCCGAGTAACCAACTTCAAAAAAGGAAATTTCTAAAATGTTCGAACAAAACATGTCTCTTATTTTAATCTTCTTTAAAGTTTTAATAATCGAAATAGAAAAAATAGTATAAAATAGACGTTTCATAAGCCATTTTTGCGCACTTGTTCTGAAACTTGAACGCGTTCGCAAAAATCGTGTCTTATGAAACTTGTATCTTAATATACTATAACCTCTCAGTTTTCGTGAAAGGCAGTGATAACATTTTTTCTCTATTTTTTCATGAATATTAATTTTAAACAAACGGGAGTTTTTTTTAATTAAAAAGCAGGCTTTTTTTGCTGCAACATTTCGAAAAGTTGTTTTTTGTTTAAGTTTGGCCCACGTTTTGTCAATCAAGTTTCCACTCCCATACCGGTCCAGAAAATTATGGGTGCATTCATTTGGTAAAAATTACACGTTACAACAGTTAAGTTAAAGTTTCAAGAATAGGGAAAATCATATTTTTTGGAAAAACATTTTTCAAATGATTTTGGCCTATAATATTGCCTAAATATGTTATTTCGCTGAAACAATAAGCAGTTTAAGAAATAAAAAATATATTATATTAGCAGCGCAAAAACACAGCTTCAATACGGCTGTCGTCTGACGTAGATTGGCAGTAAACAAAGCGTGTTTGTCAGCTTGATACCGGTGTTAGAATAATATTTCACTTTTAATCAACTTGTAATGGACTGTCAACAGGATTGTTATGTGACACTTTGGCGAATATTA
The DNA here is from genome assembly GCA_023690525.1 of Holotrichia oblita. Taxonomy (NCBI): domain Eukaryota; kingdom Metazoa; phylum Arthropoda; class Insecta; order Coleoptera; family Scarabaeidae; genus Holotrichia; species Holotrichia oblita. The sequence goes on along the minus strand of CM043019.1, from coordinate 72,779,619 downwards.
CTGTCTTTCTACGTCATGTCCGTTTTGCGATGACTCATAATTTTTAAATATTTCAAATAATTTAACTCTTGAATATTTGTTGCAGTATTAATTTTTGTCTAATGTTTATTACTTTTTGGTAATAACAAACATAATTCTACTCAAAAACCATACAAATAAATACACTCTGCAATGCATACACATCCCCTATTGTGTAAGATAGAGTTATAATTGCATACACAAAGGCACCTTACAGTTTTAAGAGGATTTCAAAAATGTTAAAATATGCAGAAAACTATATTTGACAAAGGCATATTTAGGTGTTCTCGTATATTTGAATAACTCTGTATAACTATAGAGATAATCAAAGAAAAATGAATGAATAATGGTAAATATTTTCACACTGTATAACATGCAGTTTTGAGGTTTCTACTTTTTAGCAGAATGTTTTGTATATGTTGTCGATAGTTATAATTGTGACGTGGAATGGTAACATTCAAATGGAAATCTATTTTCAACTTTCATTAAATGATTGGAAGTAGGTAGTTATTGCATTTAAATATTCGTCAAGTTGTCTCAAAATCAATTTGGCATCTATCAAGTAACTTAGTTAACACTTTCGTTCTGCTGTGTGAATGAATTGTGTACTTTTTGGTATGCGTTATTCATACATGTTATTTACGGTAGTCTGCACCATATTACGCGGCACTTGCTTCATGTATTGTCCACTATACTAGACAGGATGTAAGTGGGCGAACTAATAAAAATTGGTCCTAAAAGTAACCACGTATTTGCTTTTTTAGATTTACGTAGTATTTCATGTATGCATATGTTAATGTGTTCTGTCCTCCCACATTTAAATCAATGAATAGTACATAAATGTCAACATTTAAACATTTATACCTATGTTGAACAATCAAGAAAAGTTGGTCTTACGTTTAGCAGTTAATTAAATTAAGACAAATACAAATCTTTTTTAGCTTTCGACGATTTTTTTATTTAAAAATTTAATTGTTTTCATCAGAAGTAATTATCTAATGAAGAAGATACATAGAATGAAAAAAACCGTAAGATGTAAAGACTGTTTCTTAATTTTTATTTAGTTAACAAATATAGAGATAATAGACCAGGAAAACTTTTTGTTTTTCAACATATTCGGAAAGAGAGAAACAAATATAACATTAATTCGATTTTTTTCGAAAGTCATATGGCGAGTTTTTAATTTATTATATATACATTCCTTCATGAGAGGCAATATATTTTTCGTTGTAGCAGTAGTGATTGCTTTTTCAACAATTATCTTTCTAATTAATAGTTCCAATAACAATCGCTTTTGTATACGATATTAGAAACAACACAAACAGAGTTATGTGAATAATTAAGATAATTTATATTATCATGTTGAACTCGAAAGTCAAAATACGACTGACACCACAATTACCGGTATTTTCAGTAATATGTTTAGATAAAATGAATGTAAACAATATCTGATTTAATATAAATATTTAGAGATATTTATCTACAATTTTCTGGACAAATTCCAAGGTTTCGATCGGCTACTTGAAAATAAATATTAATCTGTAAAATCTGTTTCAGTCGATAGTATGATGACTGCGAAGTGAAAATATAGGCTCCCAAAGGTGGAATATTTAAAAATAATACTGAGTTATTCTGATATGCTATAACTTTTAGTAGTAAATATACATATCTACATACGTTGTCGTTCAAAAATTTGAGACCATTATTAAAATCTGTCATTTTAGTTGTTATATAACGTTCAAAAAAATTAACGTTACAGTAATAAGTATCATAACGTTTAAAATAAGGTGTATGCAGTCCAATGAAATCCAACCAAGTACCTCAGTAGTTCATGTGGAACATCTTCCAGTGATGCACAGTTTGTGTATTAAGTAATGTCCTCCCCTTTGAAGCGCTTTCTCCCGCTTTCTCCGTTCGCTAGTTTTTGTAAATGCTCCGTGAGATGTATAGTTGGGTATAAAGAATATCTCCACCGCACGAAAACGACCGAATGGGCGTAAACGGAAGGAAAGCCGCCACCTCGTGTCGAGACGAGACGGATCCTATAGCCGATGGATTGACCGGCCGCCATGAAAGGGCCACCTTGCTGAAGCGCTCTGCAGCTAAAGATTGTAAAATCTCCGTCTCTAGATATAGGGTCGCATATCAGCGATAAAAAGGTTAATGAACAAACAGCCCACCCTTAGAGAAAAGGAAGACCTCAGTAGGAAGAAAGTTTGATATGCTTTTCAAAGGGGAAAACATTACTTAATACACAAACTGTACATTTCAAAGTGGATTCCACGAATATTGCCATATTCATATTGGATATACCAGAGAGTAATAGCTGTTACTGACATCTTGAATACATCAGATGGATGTAGAACTGACGCCAACGCTCTATGAGAATCTTTTATGATTTTATGAAGAGCTCTAAAAAAGCAGAAAGTATATTTAAACTGTTGACTTGTTTGAGATATTACAGTAAATCATCACATATACAGGGTGTCCGGGAAAATGCGGGAAATCTCTTGGATGCAGAGAGACCATGAAGAAATGAGATCACAAGTTCCTATAAAATTTTTTCCTACAGGCCCTCTCTACGGAGATATGCGTCCCTGAAGGACGCCGCTGGAAATCGGTTTTTCTTGATTCTACTTAGCATAATTTAATAAAAATTTAATATGATGGACACTAGTAAGGATCTCTTATAGGCGAAACTTGCGTGAACAGAGGGTTCGCACGCAATTTTCGCCTCTATTGCGTAGAGTAAAAATTTATAAGTTTGAAACCATTGCAGATAATGAATTGAAATTTTGGATTATAAAATCATAATCTTTCTTTTAGTGATATAAATTTAATTTAAGTCTCACCACGTAGGAGAGGTGATTGTTTCCATGCGTACTTCAATGCCTGTAACTTTGTTCATAATTAACTTATTAGAGAAATACTCCACATTTAAGCTGTTCTTGTCGTTAATGATCGATTTGTAACGAAAAAAAATCGTTTTTCATCATTTGTTTGCATTTACATGCAGATAGAATAAATTGATCGGGAAAAATATATCACAATATTATATTACAAAAATTTAAATTTAAATGCCGTACCTTTTTACCATTTCTGAGGTATGCAGTAGTGAGTTTTCGGTAGTCCTTGAGGAATGCGAATAGAGAACATATTAAGAAATTTCCTGTAGAAGATATCTCATTACATACACCTAACAGTTATTTTAAAAGTATGGTATTATACTGAAAACAGGAGGTATAGAAAAATATTTATGTGATTAGGTTGGCACAAATTCCTGCAAACTTCAAAAACTTTGTCTTTGTAATTATTGCAAGTTTATTTCTTGTTCTTTGATGAATATATTATATTAATTATTCTAACAACTTTCTCAAAGGAAAAGGTGATATTACAAAAACTGATAAACTCAATGCGTCCATAGGAAACAGCAGTGCACACCAGGAATGTGTTCGTAAAGTCAGGTGAGAGGTAAGGTAAGAGGAATACGAGGTAACGATGGTCACTTATACTATTGTGCTTATACTTTGAATCTAACATACACGAACGGGTAAGGTAAACTTTGGATACACGTCGGATAACGCGAGGAGCTTTTACGAACGCACTCCAGGGTTAGCAAGAAGTATAAAGGTATATATACACTCAGCGAAGTTTCTCGGCGCCCAAGTTTCTATAGTGCTATATGAACTGAATAAGATTATTTAGTTTTCTTAATATCGTCGACAAATTATGCATCGAAGTTAATGCTGAACTAGAAAGGAACGCAAATGCAAGACAAAATAATATTAAAAGAATTCTTACATCTTATACAGGGAATATTTACAATAATGGTAACTCAAAACAGCGAAATTTCTGTCGGTCCATTAACACATAAAAAATTATAATTATTTCTAAACCGAGTAGTGAGTGTTAGATCATCTATTCAAAATAACTTCAAACATTCGGGTCTTCATACTCTCTAGCATATACCTCGTTTGCCAATATTGCCCAGAGATTTTCGATGGGGTTCAGATCGGGCAAGCGAGTAAGCCATTGCAATAAATTGATTTTCTTTTGACGAAACCACTTCCTTAACTGTCTGGAGTTATGGATCGATGCATTGGGATTTTATTGTTTAGGGGAAAACCCGCTCAAACCATTATAATATATGTACTACCGGCACCAACATTAGAACTCATCGCAACTTCAGTGTTCTTGCGCAAATCGTGCTAATAACATTTCAAACTATACCGCCCGTTCAAGTTAAATTTCTGAAGTATCTGTTCTAATGTTAGAAACGTGGAAATCTATTGTATTGATTTTTAGATTCCTAAAATGTTCGAAATTGTCTATTTGATACCTGGACTTCTCTTGAAATATCAAAATTTTAATTCCATGATTTATCAAAATTGATAAAGTTATAAAATATTTTCATCATATAAAGGTATCATTTGTTTAGAGTTCAATTTCGCAGCATTTCTTCCTTAAAAATTATTAAATTTTTGGCATTCATATAATTTATTGCAGCTTGTATAACAATCTCCTATTTTTAGAATGTATTTTTGCTTTGCTAGTTACTTTTTCTTATATTTGTAACAGTTTCATCAAAGCTGTTTAATTTGGTTTGATGTAATTTTGTATTATCATACAGTATGTTACAGTTACTAAATATATTCAATGTGAATTCCAAAATTAACTCTCTTATCTCTGAATATCTCTATTATATAGGATACGTTTGTCAAGCTAATAACAGGTACAATATGTAATATGTAGATTTAGTGTTGCAGAACATATACGATAGTGTTGTTCAAATATCAATTGTGTACAGAACTCTGGAGTGTATATTCGGTATATAAGACACAAAAGTGAATACTACGATAATCTGACGATTGAAGGAACTCTAGTCGCTAAATTTAACCGTCTAAAGAAGACCGCAAAATTACAAGCAGCATGCTTCCCACTTCCGCCGAATTTATTGGCAACGGTGGCAGTAAGTGCACACATCCTGCGAATGGATCCGGTCTTGGATGCCGTTCGAAATTGAATAAACAGTTAATACAAGCAACCATCGATAAAATGCGTATGTTATAAGCACGTCGCAATAACGAAAGTAATGCAAAAATGTATACTTGATTTGTTTGCGAATGTAATATTTCCATTAAAACGTATACGTCAGTCAGGTTTATTCTTGATCAAATACGTCAATGCGGAGAGTAAACAAATCTGCTTCCGATTTTATAGAATTTGTAAACATTGTATTTTGCAATGAATATCGTAAACGCTTATAGAGGAGGCTGTTCATGGAAAGACGAATAATCCATATGATATATAGTTACTTACAGTTTAAGCTTCGGTATTAAATGTTATAATAATTATACCTACATTATATTTCCTGCAATTTCGCATTTTATTTTTGGTGTTTTCTTTTAAAATTGTCATTGTTCCATTAGAACATGTATACAGGTAATGTTTTCAAAGTATTTTATATGTTTCCTATATAATTTAAATGTAGTAAATTTCTGAGTCAGGATAAAACGGGTGTGTTGTGCACTTTAAATATAATTTTCGAATCACACTTTCCTTATTGTATGGAACTCGACACACAATTTTCATCAAAATATATCAGGAAAACCGTAGGTCTATGAATACAAGGTTAAAAACTATTAATTTAATGGTGCGAAAGCCCACTTCAACGTACATATATGTATATACATATGTATGTATAATTTCTAAATGTGAGAGCTATCACAGTTGAACAATATTTCGATAAACCAAGACAAAAGTTGGCACCAGGTTATATTCTTCCAGTAGTGAGTGATACTGTATAAGCTATTTCTATCAGTACATCTTAAAAATATATTTATTGCTTAATGCATGTTTTCACAAAATAGGACAGCGCATACTTAGTCCCCTTTCTTTGAGCACACTGTAACAATTGACCGTTACTTAGTTTTTTTTTAAGATATGCTTCTTCTTACACTAGCCACAATTTTTGATAGCATACAACACTATTTGAGAATTGAAACTATTTGGTTTCAACAAGATGGTGCCTCTTTTCACGGTGATATCAAGATTAGGTAGTACGTGACTGCAGTTGTAAAAATTTCTGTTTAGTTTTAAGGCGGATTTATTCCGATGCCGCGGTGATAACACTTGCAAGCGACAATAACAGTAATATGTATTGCGTAACGTATTCTAATTAGTTCATCCAAAAGATGAGAACACAATACACAACCGCGAATGTCAAATGTGACGTAGGTAGAGCTAATTATGTAAATTTTAGATTATGTTCTACGTTTAATTTTACGTAAGTACTGAATTGTGAATGCATTATATAATATAATATGTTTATGAAGACCTAACCAATTTGTGCAATCAGTAGCAATCAGATGGTAATCTTGAAATGTAAGTGTTTTGACTCACGCTGTATACAGTTCCCGTAATTTTGAACGAAGTCTTTGTTATTAAATTGTTATATTTGAAGATAGTTTAAAAAAATGTTTAATAAAAATATTTACATAGATAAGTTATGTAGTAGCGTTTATTAATCACGTAATTTTCAAATCGTATTCAGATCGATATCTCCGTCAAGTATAATTTCCTGTGCAGCTTTTCATCACGATTAATTACAGATATATGATTACTCTTGAATTCAAGTGTAAATACTGTAAAATCTTGATAGTAATCTACATTATTTATTTTGCAGTTAAAATTTGTTGTGCAACTTTCTTTGTGTAGTGGTAGTTTAAAAATAGTAATATGGCAAAGGAATTTTCGAGAGATTTATATGTACAGAAGTTCTAAATATTTTCAACATATGGTAATGTAAACTTGGTTGGCATTGCAACATCAAATTTTAGTAAGTAATTAAATGCGTCCGCTCTCTAGAGCAAAACATCCTAAGAATTGACTATTCTAAATAGAATGTCTATGCTATTTTCTGCATTATGTCAATAACAGGATTTCACAGTATATTTACCATTAATGTTTTAGAGATATGTAAGTTGTATACATAATATACATATATGTATGTACTATCGCGAGCATTTTAAACGACTCAAACTGCCATAAAACGTATCTATTGTAGGCTTTCCTTACTTGGAGCAATATTCACGTAAATATAACTGGGCAACTGTAATAAGCCGTACAGCCGCAGGCCGGAGGGTAGACACTATTTAAAAGAAATCTAAGAGAAAAGAATTACGAATATATTTGACATGAATATGATGTACTGAGCGAAGGTAGACCGTACTCAAATTAATTGAATAAGAGAAAATGACATCATTTATCTCAGGGAAAATATTGATCTAACAACAATTATTGCAAAAATTATAAACTTACAGATTAGGACACGTAATTATGGAAATAATTTAATATTATTTTATTGGTATGTGGTCAATGTTTTAATTGAAACATGCGATAATAGATAACGTATAGAAATATTATGTGATTAACGTATTTTTACAAGAAGTTTCAAATTAAACAAGGTATACTTCTAATACTAAAATATCTATTAGTTCTTAGCCTTTTGTAAAATTTTATTTAAAATGTCGGTTTTAATTGAAATAGTACTTATAATTTACTGACATTAACAATACAAAATTTGATGAAGAAATATAGTTGTTTATAGATGCACGTTATGGTTATATAAAAGAAGATTAATGATAATATTTGTCGGTGTTTGTTTTGACGGATTCTTAAGAACTTTTTGTATAAATACGACAGTTATATTAATTTAATAAGAATTTAAACCCAATAATAGTTATTTTTTAGAACAATTTGCACTACTGTAAAAGTAAGTAAATTCAATATAATTTTTTAATGTAGAACTAATTGTCAACTGCTAAGTACCTGGAAAATGTTTAATTTATAAAGACCAGTCAGGTGACATGCAATACGTTTTCAATTGTCTCGTCCAATAAAATGTTCTTAAATCAACTGATAATAATTACCTTAAGATATATTTCGCCCTATTAAAAAATTAATATATATTCAGAAATAAATATTTATTCAACTTGATATTTAATTTTAATCATTTCTTAATGTTTTGTACACATTGTTTTTCCTTCATCAGATTTACTATAAATACAATAGTAATATTATATATAAAAATATATTTTAAACTTGCACTGCGTATGAATGTTCTAGACATAATATCAAACAGAGCGAATTTCGTCAATAAATACGAATCATATTATAATCATGTAGGATGTGCTACAATCATTATAGGATATATAATTTATTGCGAATCTTTCTACCTGCTTGTTATCGACCCCTAATGACAGTCGCCCAGTGCTAATTCTCAAATGTTTCGACTAGCTGTATACGGCCATAACGCTTGATGTTTGAGTCGTTTAAAATGCTCGCGATAGTACATACCATATTTAAGGAACATAAATCGTTGAAAATAGGTTATGGGATAGAATTAGGGATGTAGGTAATTAAAAACTTGTAGCAACTTGTGTAATTGATGTACGCATGTGAAGTTTTATTTTTAAAACAAATTGATTTGAGACTTTTCTACTAATAATGTGAGCTAATATAGAGCATACGTAATATTTTAATTGGAATACCATAGAAAGGATAACCACCACAAACCGCATGGCATTAAATAAAGAGGAACATATTGCCATTTAGGCATGTGTAATTACTGATAAGCGAATAGAGGCCCATATCGCCACCTATACTTACATCTGCCTTTCGCTAGTCATGACAACTATACAGTATAAATTTTGCACCTATGGTCGGGACTCGGTTTAATCACGAACAGAATTATCTCGATAACTTAAAAACCATAACAATTAGAATATCGCTCTCCCAGACTTTTTTGGATAAGATTTTATGCTCTACAAAAAAATCTTGAAAGTTTTTTGATATCTTCTGTCGTTACGCCTAGATCTGCAAAGAAAGGGACAATTAGGGTTATTTTTACGATATTTTCTCTTTTTTTGCGAATCCAGCATTAACCGTGTAAGATATCAAGAAAACCTGTAAGACCTTTTTTGTAAAACATGAAATTTTCTACAAAATGTCGAGCAGAGCACTATTCTAGTTCTCGAGCTAATTTTGTTCGTGATTAAGCCAAGCACCGACAATCGGTGCATGATATGTACAGGGTGGCCAGATAAGAATGCAAAGTGCTGAAACAATTTGTCCTAGAGACTTGCGGCAAAAAAATTTGTTACTAAAGTTGTCAAAAGAAGACCATAGAAAATATTTTCCGATTTACAAAATGGTCGCCAAATTTTTACCGCAAGCCTCTACGACGAATAGTTTCAGAGATACAGCACTTTGCATTCTTATCTGACCACCCTGTACAGTATACATACATTGGCATGAAACCCAGACTCTAGAATGTGAACAATAATGTAGCGTAAATATTTAATAGTAATAATAATAGTTTTAATTTCGTATACTGATGAGCTCATAGTAGACTGAAACACGTGTGTGCACGTTGATTAATCTGTAATCGTACACGGATCTACATATTTAGTGTTATAATCCAATGTAAATTTTAAATATAATATTCCACGTATTAAAACAAATTGCGATTTTGCTTCCTTGATATTAAGCTAGCAAAAACGGCAAAAAACATATCTACAGAAGTTTGAAGATCTGAATTTGCTCTAATATGTATCGTCAATAAACATTTGGTATTTTGCTCGAATATAACTATATACAGGGTGCGGCACCACATTCGCTTCGGTTGATATACAAAAAACGGTGACATATATTCAACATATTTTTATTTGAGTATGTGTAAGTCCATTGGGAGCACATTCTAAAATTATTTTGAAATATACAGGATGTCCAAAAAGGAAAATTACACATCAAAGTTATCAAAATTCAAATGGAACCCCATGTATATTGTTGCATATTTCGATCACCGAGACTAAATAAAGGCAAGTTACTATTATTCCTTATACCTAGATTTAATAGTTTCTGAGATATTTAACAATTTTTAGAAATGTAGATCAATATTCAGAATGAGTAGTTGCTGTACGTATTTAAGTGACGTGTTTCAAGTTGTATTATTTCATTAGCACAACCATTACATCTAATGCTGAAATAAAGATGCTTTCTAAAAATTATATAGGGTGGTTAAAATCTTACCTCTAACTCTAGGTACCATTAATGCTCAATAACTTGCTTATTTTAAATGAAACATCCTATATCTAACATCGTAATTCGACTGTAATTTTATTTCTCTTTTAAATGTTATTAAGGTTCTCTATACATATCTCTTATGGTTTCTTTGTAAAAGTCATTTTTTTAAATTGGCCAATATGTACTAAAAATTTGCTTAAATTAAGGTAACTTTGACATGACAATAACTTCAGATATTAATTTTGTCTAATTTATTGTTGAAAAGTAGCCAGTGGTGCAGTGGCTGTTGTTTCATATTTATTTGAAGGCAGGCAAAAATTAACCAATATATATCTTATTACGTATAAAAATGTACACTCTAAACTTAATACAAAAGGAAACAAAAAAAACTAATGACTTATGAATCAAATTGATATCCGTCACGCGAGCGGGCTCGAGCTCATCGACCGTGCAATATTTATAGACGATACAGCTGCATACTAATTTGCAGTTCAAGGCTGCTATGTATGTACATATGGCTAGTTGGCTGATCGCAAACCCGTTAACGCTCAAAATTTCTCCCGCTCTGTATGTGGTGCAAAGATATCATGTTTATTTAGTACATATGTAAGTTTTACCCCTACCTTTGGAAAACATACCTCTGAATAATCGCAAAAATGCTGCTACAGCTAGACGGTGCTCCCGCACGATTTCAAACTAACCTTCGGAATTAATTGGATAGGCAATACCCTCATAAGTGGATAGGACATCATGGTTTATAGAACTGACCAGTAGTATCCCCGAACCTCTAGATAGTCTAGATTTTTGTTGCGGGGATATATGAAAAATATTGTATACCACATATATATGTATGTAGCACAAACAACACGTGACAATATCCATTTGAAATATTTCAACCAATAATTTATTTATGTATTGAAAATAACGGAATTTGAGTAATATTTGAATCATTAGTTTCTTTTCCTTTTGCATTACCTTTATGGTGCAAATTTGTATGTAATAAGACATGTATTCGTTAATTTGTGTCTGGTTTCAAATAAATAAATAAACAACGTCCACTACACCACTGCCTATTTTTCAAGAATAAATTAGACAAAATTAGTATCTGAAATTATTGTCATGGTGTCAAATTTTTTGTACATAATGGCCAACTAAAACTTTAGTGCATGGTAAATACTAAATTGAGCTATAAACGATTACAGACTAACAATAAACGTATATCTACAAGTTAGCAACAAAAATATTGAAGAACCTCGGCATTTGAGTTTCAAGAACTTAACCGAACATCATATGGAAACATTAAAATCCGATGGCATTTTCAAAGGTAGCACCAAATGTAAAGTTTTTACTATCAACACATCATTACTTAGGTAATATATGCTATTATTTATTGTTCTTAGATAGATATAGATTCATAAATATGATAGATTTCATATGACTACCTGCTCTTTTGATAATTGTTTTCACATACACTTTTGCTTTTTAAAGACACTGTTCTATCGAATAGTATACGAAAGAAGATATTTGCTCTGCCTACATCATAAACATTTTTATTTGACAAGTGCTTTTTTATAAGTTACGAGATTTCTGAAAAGTTAAAGTTAAGAAATTATACAAAAAAAAATCAATTCAAATTTTCCATACGTTTTGGTGGTCAGAAATATTTTATTTTATCGTCTTCAAGATTGCAGAAAATGTAAGTGGGATCGTATACATAATAGGTGTCAGTGTTATCTTCTACGAGCGTTTTATCTATTTTTGTGCGGTCGTATTAGAATAACATATGCACGCGTGCTAGTAGTAACTTAAACGCTTCCCCTCAAAAACAGCTCACTCAATTGTCAATTATCTCAGTTGCAAATGAAACTTCCTGTGTTTATTTACATTAATTGCTAAAGTGCATATCCGGTTCAAGTTTTGGAATTCACCACCTTTCCTTCTACATCGTGCGGTCTTTTTCTTTTCGTAACGTATTCTCCATTAATAAATCCGTTTACACTATACGACAGAAGTCACGTCATGTGTCGGTTTCTGCATCCTGGGAGTAGTATTTTTATCGCGATTTCTATTCGCAAAATATGTAGTATGTAATAGTGAAAGAATGATATCGCCGTTTGCTAACTATTTGCAGTAATTTTAATAACATGAATTAATACGTAATATGGTCGTAATTTTGTTTTTGATGATTACATTTCTGAAATTTGGTCAATTACAAATAAGGATTGCATAGGTTAATGCATTTTTTACTACCAACGTAACAGATTTTCTGTAGAATACAAAGTGAAATGTAATGACAATTATTTCATATATTTCGTGTCATTATTATTGGAAGAAATGGGGGAGATATTTTATTTCCAAAAAGTTTGCTGTTGCAGTAGAGTCATTTGACGATCGTTTGGTTGAACATTTACTGAAGAAGAGCAATAGAGCATGGAACTGTGATGGTAACTATTGGCAAAGCAATTACTTCTATTAAAGAATTACATTTATTGTCAGCAAAAAGGTGATAACATTGATAGTGTCTAATCCTAGATTCAAATTTAACTCAGCGACTTTTTTTGAAAATATGTTTTCGCGTTTATTTTTCTTTTATGTACACTGAGAAAAAAAGTAGTTGAATAATACAAATTGCATTCAGAAAACTAAAGTATTCAATCACCCTTTACTAGAGCTGGCATATTGACGCCATATACATAGTCGGAGATATTTCGAGCGTTAATAGTGGCGTATATAAATATGCCATCATTCTCTAAAACCATTATACTTATTACAGTTTATTAAAGCTCTTAGACTAGATGGGGAGCTTTAAGAACAGGCAAATCCCAACAGCTTACAGCTCATGCAAGGGGGCACAACATAACAATAGATCGCAGTGCAATATTATCCTCAATTTAATCTTAAATCTTAACCTGAATTTTATACATTTAATTGTCATACACAACAACAACATTAAATCTATCACACGACCAGCCACTTGTTTTTCATCGATAGCTTTCCGACATTTTCTTTTATTATGTCAACATTTCATTAGTCAACGTTTTAAGGTAGCTACCGTAAAATATTAATTGGGTTAACTTATGTTTATCTGAGTTTCTTAATAGAAACAGCTCTGCAACGTTTATTATCAGCACTGACAACAGAACATAAAATGCGGAAATGAAAAAATATGTTAGTTCTAATTTTTTATACTTAAGTAAGTATGGATATCCTAAAATTCATGTTACAACAGTTATATATAAATAAATCGAACAGTTTAATGGTAGCGTAGTAGTAGAACACTAAGTTCTGGGTTCGAATTTACTCAGAGATGACTGTGGCACGCTTCGGGAGGTTGGTAGAGCAGAAGAAAAAAGTATCCGGACAGTGCACGGAAGAAGGAGGCTTCTTACTCAAACTCTACGGGAATACAAATAATGTCTCTGTCACAGAGAGTCCATGTAGGTATACTAAGTCAATAAAGTACCCGTGCATTTTGAGTGAAGGGCGTCTTTCTTACATGCACTAGCAGGATACTTTTTTCTCCTGCTGTACGAGTAGTTTGATTGAACTGTGATTCGCTCTTGGAATGTAACTGATAGCCCAATATGCTTACATTGAAGTAATGCTAGAACAAAGCAATGGTACGAAATATATATTTACTAAGAATATACAGGAAGAGTAGTAGCAATAGCCTTGACCACTAATACAGTGTAGAAAGACACCGTAGCTGTATCTACTACAAAACGACAGGGAAAATCGGTAATTGAAACCAATATGCATCAAAACAAATGAAAAGCATTATTTGTAGTGGATCTCTGCTCTGCAACACTCTCATCTTAGCTCGTATACCTGCTAGATGATAGAGTATAGGACTTAAATGCCAAGTATTAAGTCTAGAATACATACAATTCAAAACTCTGAAATTTTTATAAAATCTTAATAGTTATGACCAAAAGTACTTAACCGTAACCAAATTCAAAAGTCACCCTTGATCAAAATCTTAAAAATTTAGGAATTCAAAATCCGATCGATGACTATCCTCGATATCTCAATAGAACTAAGAATTTGACAGTAGTTTCGGCAAACCAAAACATCGGTTTGTGCCATAATCATAGTTTCATTGCAAAGGAACTCTAAATGAATTAATGTACATTATTATAATGGCATTGGAAAAAGAGGTTCGAATACGAAATACTCATTTAAGGTAAAGAGGAGGTTATTAACCAAAATACGATAATGAGCAAGATAAATAATAGGCGAGGAATGATTAATAAAGTTTGATTTTCTGAAAGGATGGTACTCCGTAAATTAAGCATTTACATACTACAGGATTTCTGGCGTCCGTCCGTAAAAAACTTGAAAATATTTTGTTTATATTATTTTATTAAAAATTATAATAATAAGAATGCTTATTTGCCCAACAGATATAAAATCCGCATTACAGAACAAAAAAGAATACCACACGAAAACGTATGTGATATGCATAAAGATAAATCTATTTAAAATTAAACTAAACTTAATAACTACAATGATACAAATACATATAGAAACGTAGTAGTGCAATTAACTAAGTATATAATAAATAAAATAATAAAGCAATTTTAAGTCTGCATGGCATCTACGTAGTTCTAGAGGCTCAATATTAAATGTGGTTAAGAGACTTGCATGGCTGAAGCCCCAAGGCGGATACTTACCAGTAGAACGAAAATTTAAATATTTTGGAAAACGTCTCTTTGTTCCAACGAACGTGCATGTGACTTGTAAAGTGGAAACGATGCTAATGATGCATACTCTAATTTCGATCGAATGAAGGAACAGTATAACGGCAATATGCAATCAATCGACGAAAAACATCTTGTCGTTCTACTTATGAAACCCAGGGTCCTCAAGGTAGCATCAGAAATATTGTTGATATGGCTTATAAATGACAATTTAGAATCAAAGGTAACACCTAGATCCTTTAATTCAATGCATTTCTGAAGTTGAGTGTTATCTAAAATATAATTGAAATTCATTGCAGTAGTTTTCGTAGTAAATGCCATAACTTTACATTTAGAAACATTCAAATGTAACTTATTGTCGAAGCACCATGTCTCAAGTGCATCTGGTTGTTTCTGAAGATGAAGGCAGTCGCTAGTCATCGGCAAAAAGCAATTTGTGACAGCCTAAAGCTTCCGGAATATCATTAATAAAAACAATAAAAATAAGTGGTCCAAGATTTGTTCCTTGTGGGACGCCAGACGTAGAACAAAAGTTTTTGGATTTATGTCCTTTGTGGTATACATAATTTTCTCGGTTCGTAAGATATGACGCGAATAAAGAGACAAGTGATGGTGAAAATCCAATATTCTCCACCTTATGCAAGAATATCTATCCTGTCGAATGCTTTAGCAAAATCCGTAAAAACAACATCTATTTGAGTATTATGATCTAGCTTTTCACTCAAATATTGAGTAAAAACTGTAAGGTTTGTAACAATCGATCTTTGTTCATAAATCCATATTGGGAAGTAGTTACTGTGGGTCTTAATTGCGGAGAAATGATGGAAAAGAGATATTTTTCGAATACCTTAGCAAAGTTGTTAATAATCGCAATTGGACAATACGTTCTATATATCCTTTCTTGAAAACTGGTGTTAGTCTCGCAATCTTCCAACAGTCAGCAAAAGTGCGTGATTGAATAGCCAAGTTAAAAAGAACACTTAGTAAAGCAGCGATAGCACCTGCGCAGTCGTTAAGTATAAAGCTAGGAATACAATCGTCTCCCATTGTGGTGGAATTCTTGAGCTTCTCCAACGCGCGAAATATAATTAATTATTAATTACAGCGAACTATGCCCAAAAAATGTAAAATACATATAATATAGATCATATTCTAGACCACAACTATCTAGTGTAGAACAGTGGAAATAGGACGCGAAGTTAATCCCAAAAACACACAATATTACGCACAAAAAATTGGTAGTCAGAGTAAGGAAATAGGTATATTATTAATTTTTGAAAATCCAATTAAAGAGTTTTATAAAATGGTTAATTCTTTTTAATAGTACGCTACTGTTTTAAAATTCAAGCAACTATGATGTAAATCAGATTTATAAGCATTAACACCAAATAAGTGGTGCTATCACTCCGTACAAATTGACATAAACAGATATACGCAAATGCAGAAGGAATCGTTTCAATTCTCCATTTGCGTATTTCATTTTATTAAAAATTCTTTAAACTTGTGTACATACACTTTATGGTAAAGAGGAAAGATACCGAAGAAGTAGAATATTTTGTTTAACATACTCATATTTGAAAATGTTGGCTGAATAAAAAATAAATTAAAAATAATTTCATAAAATGTAAAACCTATAAAAACGATATGCCATACATAGTTCTACTTTGCTTTATGTTTTATGCATTTCTAGAATAGGTCAAATGCTCATAAATCAACCAAACGTTAATAATGTAATGAAGAATGCAGACATGTCTGTACTATGCATATAAATGATTCCAATAAAGAGTAATGAATTAAAAATTAAATTAAATTAAATTGTACTAAACTGAAAATAAAGAAAAATGTGAGGGATCTAATGCGTACACCTTTGACATTTTTAACCCGGACACATTGCGTACTTTCGCACAAGTGAGGGAATTGATAAATATGTACCGATTAACCCGAGGGTATCTATTGACCACAATAATAACCGTAATATACCGCATGTCCAATGTATTCGGATTAAAACTCCAGAAAATATACATATCTGCATTTTTCTGTTAACTATATGAAAATATAAATACTAGACTATCTAAAACAAACATAAATAATTTCTAATGTTATTGTGCAGAAGTGTTATTTAAAACAAAATTAAGAAACGGTCCAGTAGAAATATTTGTGTAACAAGGAGGGCCTCAAAATTGAATTCTGTCTATGGAATTCCTCAAATATTTAATCTACTATTTGCAACAGTATCAAGTAAACGAGAAATTTACTTGATTGAAATTTGAACAAGTTGTTTGATGGGAGCAACTTAAAATCATTGCGTGGTTTGAAATTAAAAGCTGTAAATGGCAATAATGTATTGCATATTTCAATTTGATGTTGGTACCGTTAAAAATTATTAACTGTATCAATTGAAATATTACATGCATAAATATTGATTTCCACATGTTCGGTATCTGATTTTCTTAAAGGAAATAGTTTTTATAACATCATTTTGTCGACGCCGTTGTTAATTGTTTTTTCAAACTAACTTTCTGCACACTAATATACATATTTCAGTTAAATATTCGTTACCTAATATGTTTTCTAACTTCGTGTTTATAAATTAGTAGGTATACATATCGAGTAAGTTAAATTTAAATTAATTATAATAATAATTAATTTTCATTGCTATTGTTAAATATAAGAGTACTTACGATTATCCTACAGAAATATTTTGAAATATGTTGACTACAGGTATACTATTATTCAAATGCTGATACATTCACTTCTTAGAAAAGGAGCAGGCAAGAGCTAATAATTTTCAGAATTCTTAGGAGGCGACATTATTCCATCAAGTATGCTAGTGAGGGCAGTTTTTCTGTGATGTCTACATAAATGTTTGCGTCATCTTCATGATTCATTTCCGTATTTGTTTGGAAGAGGTAGTTAAATATACTTACTTAATATAATTTTTGCTATGTTCAGCAGGCAAACTGCTGTTTTTCTCGTAAATTTACTGTACTCTACATCTGTTTTAATTTAAGTATAGTTTTGTTTTTAATCCTAAGAAGGTTACGCACTGCGGATTCTTTGAAAAACTATAAAGAAGTTATATTTATTTTGTTTGCATATTAAAGTATATATTAATATTCAATAATGTCAGTTATATATGTAGAATAACGAAAATAATGGAAAGATAGGAATTGTAAGGAATTTGTTGAATAACATAGAAACAATGTTGTAAAAATTATTTAATCACAAATTAAAGTAAGGGAATTTCCAAAAAATCTTTGTACATTTTTTTGTACTACTATGGCCATGTACTATATACATACACAATATATTATATACTTCTGCACATATGAAGTAGGTTTAGACAATTTTACCAATTAACCGATTCTAACTACGAAACGGTTATTAGTTTGACGATAAATACATATATTGACTAGTTAAGTAGCTACAACACATAACCCATTTTGTGCCTCTAAACAGCAGCACTTTAGATATTAATTTTGAAATGAATACCATTCCTGAAACAAATAAGTTTCCTTCGAATAATAATATGCAATATAACTTTAGAAAAACTAATTTTTCCACTCTGTGTAATGACTTAATTACTCTTAACTGGTCTTACCTGAATAGCTACATAGATGTAATGAAGCTGCTTTTGGCTTCTTGGTCCAACAGCCGGATTATTAAAAAAATCAACCTAAAACAATACTATCTAAGGTAATTGCATAAGAATGAAATTTACTTCTATCTTAAAGACTTTAAACGTCTGAGAAGACACAGGAAAACAGTAATGAATAGGGTTAATTGGGAATACCAAACCACCATAGAAAATGTTATTGTATTGTAAATGATCCAAATTTGTAGATATCGTAGGCGCTTTCGCTAATAATAATAATAATAATAATAATAATAGTGTTTTATTAGCCCAACAAAAAAAAATACAAATAAGTATGTATATAAATATAAAGGTACAAAAATAAATTAGATTTGAGCTAACAGGCTCAAGATCAGCCGAGTGAGAGATCACACGACTGCTCCACCTCTTGAGCCACACATGCAACATGGAAATAATACAATAAAATTACACAAAAAGAACATGAAATAATGAAAATAAAATATCAGAGAACTAGTATGAAGTAGTATGAAGTAGTTGACAATTTTCGACAAGGCTTTCATCCACGACCTAAGGACAGAAAGTGCGCCTTTAACCCACGGCAGAATGACGGAATAGATAAACGTTTAAGAAATGTAGGAATAGAGTTGTATAATTTTACAATGTTGTATCGGAAGGATCTTTTGAAACATTCTAGTTGATGTTGTGGAGGTGTCAACAGGCCCCTACTCCTAACATTAACGTTATGAACATCTGTTCGAAAAACAATCTTGCGGTATAAATAACTAGGTTTTTTAAAGTAAATAATTTTATGGAAAAATATAATAGAATGAAAAGAAATTCTATCACGGATATTAAGCCAATGAGCCCATTTTAGTGCATGGGAAACGCGATCATACCGACGTATACCATAAATAAACCTTAAACAAGCATTCTGTACTCGTTGTATCCGAAGTTTATCAACGCTGTCAAGACAAGGGAAGTATACATGGTCACAAAAATTAAATTGGGAAAGCACTAAAGATTCGCATAACATTTTACGTAAATTAGTATCTAAGCAATCTTTATTTCCGTATAGTATCTTAAGATTATAAAAAGCTCTTTGAATAAGTTTGGAGACGTGCTCCCTGAATCGCATTTTAGTATCAAGATAAAGTCCAAGATTTCTAGAGCAATTTGAGTGAGGAAGAACTACGTTGTTAATGAATACCTTAACCCGAGGCAAGACCAAATCTCTTTGTTTCGTACGCCCAAAGACCAACACCGCAGATTTTTTAGGATTGATGAAGAGAGAATGACGTTCAGATTCCGTAACAAGTGATTGAAGATCACAGTTAATATTGGCAATAGCGGTGACAACATCTGAAGGATGGAATGAGTAAAAGAGTTGAGTGTCGTCAGCATAGAGTTGAAATTGACAATATTTTAGACATTTAGTTATATTAGAGCTATAAATGGCAAATAATAGAGGACCCAAAATACTCCCCTGAGGAACACCAGATATAACGGGTAGCTGATTTGACACATTATCATTAACACGGACCTGTTGTACACGATTCTCCAAGTAGGAATGAAAGAAATTTAAAGAGTTTTGATCAATTCTCCAAAGTGAATCAACCACCTTCTACAACAGCGCCTGACAACAGTACTGTAGCTTTAGATTATAACTCATAAGCGATTGCGCACTAATATTTGCGGAATCTTTAATCCAACCATCTTCAATTTAATAATTAGATCATCAATTTTTCCGGATTATTGGAAGATAGGGGGAATTATACCAGTTTTCAAGAGCGGGAATCACTGTGATGTTTGTAACTATAGACCGCTTACTTTACTTTCAAACTTCCCTAAAGTCTTTGAGCATCTACTATTACATTATTGGCTTTTTAACAACATCAATTCTTCTTCTCTAGTAACCAACACGATTTTCTCGCTTGGTGTTCAACAATTACTAATCTTGTGGAAGTTACACGATATATTGGTGATTGTCTAGATAAACGACAGCACGTGGATGTGATATACACGGGAACCTCGTCTATATCAGCGGTTGCGAAACGTAAACATTCACTCATATCCTCTCAAGAGGGATCCCCACTCTTATCCCGTTAGCGGAGAAGAAAGGCCGTGCTACGCGCTGATTGGCTCATGTGAATACGTGCACTATCGGGTGGTGGATGCTCAGCGGATATAAATGAGTGCTATAGTGTAGAGATAAGTGAGGGTGGACATAAGTGAGCGCGAATATAGATGAGGTTCCAGTGTATACTGATTTTAGCAAAGCTTTCGATATTATGGATCATTTCTTGCTAATATACAAGTTGGATACCATGCATGCCGATTCTAAAGATGTCGCAGATTTAATGACATTTTATTTTGACAGTAGATCCTGCTATGTTCATTACAACTGGTTTATATCCAGCTCCTTTAATACTATCTATAGATCTTACGGCTTCTTAATAAGATCCTGCAAGACGTTTGCCAACTTAGCAGCTTCAAAAGCTTTGTATTACACTCTAGTTCGTAGTAAATTATAATACGCCTCCATACTTTGGTATCCTCACTATATCTATCAACAAATTACTCTGGAAAGAGTACAAAAAAGATTTTTAAAATTCTTATCATATAATACATATACCCTGATCGAGGTATAGATTATAAAAGCTTACTTGACAGTCGTAATTCCTCTTCTTTTAAAGCATGTACAATTGAGACTTAGTGGCGTGTTTCTAGTAAAGTTCGTAAATAAGATTATAGATGCCCTTTCATTGTTGTCATTTGTAAATTTTATTGTGCTACAATACGGTACTAGGTCTTTAGATATATTTGCAAACATTAGAGCCAGAACAAACGTTTTATATAAAGCTCGGCTGGTCCATATGTTTAGGAATGCAAACACCTTATATGCTGATTCATTTTTTTAGTATTGTACGAACATGACTGATCATGCGGATGATAGTTTATATTTGTTTTATGCCTTTTTTTCAGTTTAGTTGTAAGTTGTGTTAGTTTACCATTGTGTGTTATGAGTTGCATTATTATTATTATTTAACTAAGCACCCACCATACGTAAAAAAAATGTTTTTGATATTAAGTTAACTTGAGCACTGTACTTTATTTGATTTTTCGTTGTCCTGTAAATGGAGTTATTCTCTGTTCGGCAATAAAGAGATTATTATTATTATTAGCACTATAGTCCTTTTAAAGAATTAACTAGTAGGCTTACTCAACTGCTTATTGTCTTTACAGTTTCTTCAAAATATCGAGCATTACACAAAAGTCAACCAAAAAGTGCCTGTAATAGGTGCTCATGGTTTAATTGCAGGAACCATCCTACTAGTTAAAACAATACAAGAAGTTATGTATTAGAGATAGACTATAACTTCTGCCTTCATCAGCCTTCCTCCGACTTGTCATTGTGGTCAATGGGATTCTTGTATTTATATACCTTAAGCGCCTATTACAGACTGTTTTTGATTTACAGTTTCTTCAAGAATATTGATTTCAAGTTAGTAGATGATTTTTTGCAATATTATTTGTTGCTTAAAATTGCCTTCACGGGAGCCAGAGTTTAGTAACTGCATAGTGTATTGTTTTCTGCTTCTGGTCTTGAAAACCTTTTAGTCATTAAGTAGTCCTCTTCTTAACTAAAATAACTGTAGCATATCATATTTTTTTCTACATTTTTTCTCACTAAAATAGAAATTAGCATCATTTGTTATAAGCATATTTTTTGATTAATAATCGTTCAATACCAGCATTGATATCAGAGAAACGGGACATAAAATCTCATGCCGATATGCAACTTACTTAACTTTGAACTATGTATTTACAGTTAAAGTGTTTAATACATTGATCTTCACTACTCCTCTTTTTATTAATTCCAGCCGTTGATTTGTTCGATAATAGGTTAGTTAATGTTCTCTTTTTCTCAAAAAGTTGATTGTCAGTTAATAGTAGTTCCACTTTTTACGTCGTAAACCTATTCTTTCATAAATTTTAATTTAATTTAAATTAAACCTTATCTTATTAAAATAGCCTACACAATTTAAATAAAATAGTTCCAGTTGAGTACTGCAATTTTCTATCTTATTCTGCTCACGTGTCACTTAAGCAAGACATTGCATATAAACTACACCTACATTTTTGCTGAAGAAAATGCTTAAAAATTATTGGACAATCATTAACTGACTCTAAATAAAATGTCAGGGTAATATTCATTTAATTACTGGAGACCTATTTAGCAATCTTGTACTGGAAAATAGAGAAATAATTTGATATTCTCAGTTGACAAGATTACAAAATGTCTTAAGTTTATCAACTCGGGCAGAGTAAATATAAAAGAGAAGATTGATTGTAAAATATTGGCAGAAATTAGTAGAGAAGCACAGGATAGAATTTTTTTTTTACTACAAAGGAAAAATCGGGTATTGAATTATTAAGAGATTGATTAAAGTCAGGTAACAATTAACATTTTAATTTCATTGTGACCATTATGAGGAAACAAAATAAGGAACTTATCGACAAAATATGGTATCTGAGTGTTACTACACTTATTCACATAACAAGATCTAATAGGTTTCAACTGTCATAATCCAGTGGTGAAATAGATTATCCACAAGTTTTCTGCTTATAATAACTATACAAGTATATACACGGTTTTGGACCTGAGCAACCAAAAGCTGTTTCTAAGGTAATTTGGGGCGATGAATCCGAATCTTAACATTGGTTCTATTTTTCGACGTATTCAATAAATTCGTTTTTTATTATTTTTGACAGTTAATGGCTATTTTTTTAATTAAAAGTTATAAATCAAAAATGGAGTACAACTAAAATTCGGGGATTTGCGGTTACCGAGAAAGCTGTTATCAAAACTTTGAAATGATGCCCATGCTGCCGCTTCATCGGGCGTTAAACATCCATCGGCCATTAATTTTTGAATATCAGGTCCAACAAATATTCCTTCTTTGATTTTTGCGTATGACAATTTGGGTAACAACTTGATTAAATACTGAAAAGCCGGTATCTCATGGTTGAGCGCTTTGACGAAGTTCTTGATAAGGCTAAGTGAAGAGGTGGCAGGAAAATGTCTCGTGGGTTCACATGTGGTGCAGAGAAGACGTTTAGTTTTCCTGGCTCATAATTACTACGACTTGGCCAATCATTTCTCACATAATAATGGTCAATTGCACGGCTATTTCTCAGGCACAAAAAGCAGCAAAATTTGGTGAATCCAGATTGCATCCCAGTCAAATCATGTTTCAGATTTAATTAGAATAAATTTTCAAACCTTTAGATCGCCACAAATTATTTATTGATGCTCATTATACTTTGTCTTGGCCAAGATCTTACGCATTGTCTCGTAGCATTCCTTCGTTTGTACTGCATGAGCAATCGGAATGGATGGTTTTTCATTTCCATTGTGTAGCAGAGCAGCTTGTACGTCGTCCAATTTGTATGAGATTTGATTTTCTAGGGAGGTACTGTCTTACACTTGTATATAGTCATTGTCAGGAAAACAGATACGCTGGAAAATATACAAATCGTCTACAAACTATACTTTTTCTCTAAGATAATGAGAAAACACTGCAAGCTTAGAAGTAGTAGAACGTTTACTAATAAATTCATATTGATAAATGACATTTGGGAAAATAGGCTTCTCGACAGACACATTTCAAAAATCTTTGCAAAATTTGCAATAACACTGAGGTACAGAAAAAAAAAACTTGTCTTTGTCTCAGAAAGAAAAATATCTATGTGATTTTGATAATATTTGCAATGTACACAGTATAGGGATCCACTTTTGATATATAAAAAATGATATATGTATGTATGTAATCGAAAAGAATAATGAATCTGCAATAGTTGTCATAAAAATATACAGGATATTTCATTTCAAATAAACAAGTTTTAGTTATTTGAAAATAGAGTACGGATATTTAACGGAAATATAAAACCTGAAGTATAATAATAATACTGAAGATTAACTTCAAAGCTATTAAGTAAGTATTCTGTATAAATCCTTTGTTTTCCCTTTTGGAACTGAATATGTACATATCTCGAAAACTATTGAGTTTTAGTGCAGAGTATGTTTATTAAGTCTTATATTACATCAAAGAATTAAAAAAAAGATAATATACAGAGTGTTTCATTAATAAAAATAAAACAACATATACAGATAAAACTGGGGAGCCTGCGTATAACAAAATCTACTATACATAGAGGATTTTATTTTAGATATCATTTATTCCGAATCATGAATGGCAAAAGTACAATCGACCAATCCCAAGAAGATGTCCCACCTGCCATATGCTAATTCGTTTTTTACAGAAATTAGGACAATAGTTACGGCTACCTACTTGTATAGTGAGAACAAAAGATTTGTCAGTGCAAGTTTTATAGATAGGGATGTACTAACACATTATTAGAGCGATGCATCTTATCAGTGTCTGCTGGGAAAGAGAGTCATTTATGTGATGACCTACTATGATGTGTAGACAGGTTGGTCAGTTGTACACACTAACTGCGCTGTTATAATGACATGAACGAAACGTCATCTGAAATTCAATAGCAATTGTTTTATTTTAAACTTCTATACAATCGAGGGAATATCTATTTTCTTGCTTTTGTTATCATTTTATGATTATTATGTACGAAGGCAATATATACGTATGTATACTAACTATACACAAGTTGATTATAGTAGTGGTAGTGAGTATAGTAAAAATAATTGCAGTTATCCTAAAAATACCTATACAAGAGCCGACTTTTATAAATAACCATAACTACCCTCTTCTAAACCGCATATCCGACTAGAATGTATTACCGGAAGTGTTATAGCATAGCGGAGACTCGCGAACCAGATGGCTGATGGTGCCGGGCTTGTGCACGGTATTTACGTATACCTACAATATCTCAGCGCCAGAGGCCGGAACTGGGTATTGTTTGTTAGAATGGTCGGACGTCCTACTTCCGGTTTACCAACCGTCATATAATACGACCGGAACAGTTAGGAATGTACACCAAATTCAGAAAACTGCTCTTCATTTGTTGTCATGAATCGTGCACTTTTAGATCCATTAAAGCTCTTAAAATAACCGTTTACCGGGAACTGCACGGCTATACAGCATATAACGCAAAGGTGCTATAAAGCCGCGAATTATTAAGAATATGTATTATTATGTGTGAGAAAATACTATAATGAGTTGTGTGTATACCGTTACAAGTATTTCTCACCGTTTTATTGTGTGTATGTTCTTAATTTATACCCTATTGCGGTAGGTTGGTTAATATACCGTTTATTTTATACAATACAAGTAGTATATGCATTTTTGTCTTTTTCGGTTTTAATTATGCTGTTTCAAGATTAGTAGATGTAAAGTTTCAGTTCGTTTTTATATGATAAGTATGATGGAATAAGCTCAAAATTAATTTTTCTCATCCTCAAAGATTATGGTTCCATTCATTGTTCCAATGGGCTTTTTTTCCACTACTGTCGGCAATATAAAATTATTAAGTTATAGGTAGTTGATTATGTGCACCGGTATACAAAACAATGAAAATAATAATACCAGTAATTAAAATTTTTTTTATAAAAATAGTGCTGAATTGAAAATCTAAGAAATGGTGCTAGACTAGGGACGTAAGTAATTTAGATTTTCCGTGAGCGCATCAGTACATTACATATTTAACATCAGCGACCATATGATAATAATAATATCTTTATTTTCAGAAAAGTTACATAGAAACTGAAAAACAAGCATGTAAATCCCATAATACCCCTTCAAGAAAATACGTCAGATATCCTAACCCTAAGTTTGGACCATCATACACGTGTATACAAAATGAAACAAGAACTTCTACAATGGCGTAGTACTCTTTATCAATTAATAGAGCTTTCAGCATTTTTTAAAATTGTGTTGAATTTTTCTGATTCTTCATATCAGCCGGCAATGTGTTGTGTAACTTGCATCCAAAATACTCAATATGTTTTTTGAAAAACGTTGATCTATGTTGAGGCGGAACCAAGTTTTGTTTATTGCGTGTTAGGTATAGATGAGACAATTGAAAGTTTTTAAATAATTCATAATTTGTATGTACGTAGTATACCAGTTCATAAATATATATGCAGGATAAAACCAAATTGAAAAACTAAAGGGGGAAGTAATATTAACATTAAACAATGACGTTATTCCAATCAAAGATGAAGCAAAAAATTTGGGTATGATTCTAGATAATACTTTTAGATATAACATGCAAATAAAAAGTTACATACAAAGAGCATATGCTAACATAAATCTTCTGTATCCTCATCGCCACTATTTATCCACTAAAATGAAAGCGCTATTGTGTGAAGCACTTGTGCTCTCACAATTTTCTTATTGTGCCCCAGTGTATGCTCCAGCTGTAACGCGGGATGTAGGTGAGCGTATCCAACGAGTACAAAGGTCTTATTTGAGACTAATATTTGGAATTCGCAAATTTGATAGAGTTTCCTACAAATTATCAGAATTGAAATGGTTGAATATGCATAATCGTAGACGCTTGCAGACTGCCAGATTATATCACAGAATAATTAATAACAAACAACCTAAGTATTTATATGACCTTATTACTTTCCGCACTGATGTGCATCATTTAAATTTGAGGTTTTCTGGAGATACTATTACGCCGCCCATTCATAGAACTGCATTGTATGAGCGTGGGTTTTCTTATGATGTTGCCAGAACGTTTAACTCAATACCAATAAGCATTAGAGGTAGTTCTCTTGGGGGTTTTGCAGAACAGTATCGTGCGTATCTCTTGCAGCAGCAGAATATGTAATTGATTATTTTTAATGATGTTACACTCATTTCCTTTTTGTATACAATCTGATGTTTCGCCTTTATTTTATATCCAGGACAGGAAACATAGCTTATAGATAACTAATAAAGTGCTGTTTTATATTGGAACACTACACATTGGAGTAATTAATTAAGAATAGGCATTTGTTTCTTTTTCTTTTTCTTTTGTTCTTTATGTGAATTTCAGGGTGATTTTCAGTTCCGATTGTAAATATTAATAATATTGTTCTAATGATTTCTATTTTCTATGTTCTTACTTTTACTATTATTATTTATTATTTGTGTATTTTTGAACTGAAATAAATACTTTATTATTATTACTTTATTATTAAAGTTAATACTTTTAGAGTTCGAAAGTGAGACCTACAGGATTCTCTCTGATTTACGCCTTCAATAATTCTCATGGCTCGCTTTTGTAGAATGAAGATTCTTTTCTGCTGCGCCGACATTCCCCGTTGCATAATTCCATATTTCAAAACTGGATAAATGCATCCAAAGTGATAATCCAGTGAAACTCTTTTGCTACAGTATCGGGATAAGGCTTTTAGTGCGAAACACATTTTTACGAACTTTCCACATACGCTATCGACTTGTTTATACCATTTTAATTCGTCATCATCCCTAGTTGACCTTGATTGAAGGAAAGTAAAATTACCTATCTTAACAAAGCTCGACTTCTCAAAGTTAATACTTAGTTGATTGCTTTCTGCTCAATTGCAGATCTTATTTAGTACTACACTAGCTAATTCCATGTTCTTGAAGTGAGCTTCCCGCTATTAAACCATTGATGTCACCGGCGTAACTTTAAATGGTGCAACCATCGATTAAGACGTATGTGAGCAAATCGTCAATGTAAATGATAAAGAGCATCGGCCCAAGGATAGATCCTTGAGGTACGCTAGTCATCACATCGCACACATCTAATCTATAACTGATGACCTACCATCGCTGCCAAACTTACTATACCTAAGTTTAAAGATGTGTTTGCACATTATATTAATGTCTTAATTCCTATCTAATTCTTTTCACAGTACAAAGTAAACCTAGTCAAACAGTAACTATCACAGCTGGCAAATTTGTGTCTACGTCGCACTTTATATATTTTGCGATAATAAGGTCTTTTATTTATAGAAATTTGTGGAAGTCCCATTTAAGGTAAGTTCACAAAATGCTAACCCAGCATTACTCAGATGAAGGGGTCGATGGCCGCAGTGGTTAGGCGACTGACTATCGTTGTGGAAGGACGATAGGCGCCAGGGTTCAATTCTCTGGAGGGACGGTGACATTTTTTCAGAGAGTTTAATGCCGGATCGACTTGTCATTCGCTGTTGGGAGCAGTGATTAACAGCGCGGTATCATAAAAGGCCTTATGATGCTGTCACAAAGCCAATTTAACACAACTTCTACACACAAAACTACACCGCGAGAGTTGCATGATAACCAGACAAGCGATACAGCTTACGGAGTCACTGCAACTAAGGTGGGTGCTTATATGCTTAGGTGCACATAAAAAAAGTAAATATTGTTACATTTTCTTTGGCATTTATTATTTGAAACTTTATTATAGGAGTAATGTAGTAGAATTTCCAACTTGCGTAAAATAAATCAATATTCTTATTCGGTTGTCTTTTTACGATCATTTTAGTTCCTCTGATCAATTTCCATCATAGCGTTTTATTTCAACCCATTTTATATGTGATATGTAATAAATACATTAACAAGTCAATGTATTGAATGTTTGAAACAAATTTATTAGGATATAGTAAAGTGTGTCTACTTCAATAGACAATACATAAGAAGGGAAGTCGTGTGTATGTCTACTAGGGCTGGGCGATACCGACATTTTGGTATCGGGTATCGATACCAATCAAGGTAGCGTTATATTGGTATTGATACCTAGGTATTGATTCCTGGGTATCGATACCGATGTTATCCTAGATATCGGCGAATGGATACCAGTGATGGTATCGAATACTGGACGATATATCGATACTTCGTCCAGCCCTAATTTCTACTGCCATTTTAAACGGTAAAATACACGGTTAAAACTAGAAAATTTAGAAAAATGCTTTTTCGGTAATTTTAAGTCAAAAGTGCGGATAAGTGCTAAATAACACGCTGTTTATTACTTAGGGAGAACTAATTACAAGCTACTATCATTTTTGATTTCAAAATTGACGTATTTTTTTCTTCCATTTCTATATTGTGCTCCGCACGTAGAACAAATTGATTTGGCATGAAAGAAATAAATCATTATTACAATAATAAAGTATAATTATGAACATGTCCATTTCAACTAAATGTGGTCTATAACAACTTGTAAATTTCTTAAAATTAATTAAAAACTAAAACAAACGTCACTGGCACCTTCTTTTACATACTTACCGCATACATATTTAAGAATATAAAAGATTGGTTTACCATAATGACTTTCCTAAATATAATTGACAATTGGAAACGAAACAACCTAATTAACCACCGTTCTTTTAATTTGAATGCTTAATTAGTCCAACCTGTTAATTCAAGTGAGAGTACAAAAATGTACAGCCAATAGTCGTTGTTTTTCGTTTCATGATTAACACTCGTTACTTTTTGATAACCAATTGACACACAATTTGTGATTCGATGTAAAGGACTGATGTTTTCACTTCACTACAGGACGCTTCCCATCTTTGAAAATTTATCATGGGATAATATTGGGGCAATGTTGACAATAATATTGGCATCCGTTATATAAAAAAATATTATATAGGCCCAATATTCGTACAATACATTTAATATTGGTCCATTATACTTATATGTGCCCAATATTGGACCATTCTATTTGTTCTCCCTGTGTCACGATGTTCAAATGTGTACCTGCGCGTAATTTTAGTATCTTACTAATAAATTTGCAAACTAATTGGAAAATACTTATACCTTATTCGAAAGATAATCCAACAAACGCGTTTTAAAGATGATCTATAAGCTTAATATGCTAAGAAAATTTCGAAATAAATGTCCAGGAACCTACAGATTATTATAAATCTGTCCTCACAAATGAAAGTACATATCATATGTTAATGTGTCCTAGCGAGGGATACTGAAAGAGTGAGAAAAAGTTTCTGTATCTTCTTTAATTCAAAAAATGAGTAAGAGTAACTCATGGACGTTGAAAAGGACACAAAAAATCGATATTTCGAAAACAGTTGACTTTTGTACAAAGCAAATGAACTCTACTGCCCGTCCTTCAGTATGTCGGTTTATGTATATCCTGTATACGTAATTATATTATATTGTTACGCGTTTAAATGGTAATCTTCATTGAGTTTTCAAACGCACCTCACTTGGAAGCGAAAATTACCTAATAAGTTTGTTTGGTGTCCTACACGGGTGGCTACTTCACTTTTCTGCTAAATTACGATTGTTATTATTTGCTTGGTATACAAATGTAGTGCAAAATGTACTGTACTGTATGAACTATACTAATTAGTTTGAAACTGTAATGAATATAGGTACGATAGTCACTACTACGGTAAGCTACACTGACTATGCGCTGACTACACTATAGTTTTTACACGAAATATTTATACCAAACCCTCACCTTGAATTTATAAGAAATCATATATTTCAAAAAATAAGGTTATAATTTTGGTAAAAATATGTCATTTAAAGGCTTTTAATATTTGTATTCCATATGTTAATGGCATTTTATTAAAGTACAATTTTATTAGCAATTAGTTATTATTAATTAAAATACTTGTTTATTT
Organism: Holotrichia oblita; assembly: GCA_023690525.1. Taxonomy (NCBI): domain Eukaryota; kingdom Metazoa; phylum Arthropoda; class Insecta; order Coleoptera; family Scarabaeidae; genus Holotrichia; species Holotrichia oblita. The sequence continues at coordinate 72,748,634 of CM043019.1, read as the reverse complement.
GCAACAATTAACGTGAAATTAAATAGCTTCAATATGTGATATAACAAAAACAGACATTAACATTGAAAATAGTGTTTTTTCAAATTTTAAAACGGAATCTGTTCATGTATTAATCTAGATGTTTTCAGTAGTATTCAAGAATCAATTTAATGCAGATAACTATCATATACACAGTTATGCATCTAAGTTCTTGTTATTAAGTTTGGTGAGACTGTAATAATAATGAATTTACAACAAATAGATCATTTAAGCAGTTTTAGTGTACGAACATTAAAGTGTTATCATTGAACGAGAACGTGACTTCCTTCAATTAAGTATTTTGCTTGATATTGGCGTATCTTTTAGAGATCTTTTTATATGATTAAATAAAGGTGTCAGGTAAAAGTTGCTTTAGTAAATTACTACAGAACACGAATATGTAAGCACTTTATAAACAAAATCAATAACGTTGTCTATAACTTGCGTGCTGTTAAACAATTGGTGTAAATAGTCCATTGGAAATAGAATTGTTCAAACATATTCAGGTGCTGAATAAACACCGCACTAAACAATACCTATTGTTATTTAAAAATAATATGTAAACGTGTGACATGAACCTTTATGTTATTTAGGCATACAAAACGACATAGTATATTGCCAAGTTTAGACAGCTACACGGTACTTTTGACAATAACGTATACATAAAATATCTTGGCCAAGTTGAAACACCAGCAATTCACGCTAGTACCACATGATTTAAATAAAACCTTAGTAATTCTAATTCTGTCGTGCGGTATTAGTCGTAGTAATGAAATAATATAGGTAAAGTTCTTAACCCTACATTGCCCAGCGTAGCAGATCTGATACATCACAGTTAAATTGCGATTTATAAGTACTGCGTATAAAATTTACTGTATATTCCTGATGTATCATATCTACTACAACTTAATATACGCATTCATAATGGCTACTTTTGCTTGGTCTTCGCTAGATGTGCTTACATACGTGTTGTGTCATGCTCGTTTTACTTGTGATCGGTGAAGTGTAACCGTTCGTAGAGTTTGAAATAATATTTACAAAAATTAGGATATTTTCAATTTTATCAATAGTGTAATTTGAAACATAAAGGTATGTATTTATTATTCAGTTACAATTAAACATGAAGGGTGATATACTTGTAATAATTTCTAGCAATAAAGTTAGTTGTATCAGAATAGATACATTGGGCTTAGTAGCATATTTATACAGATATGATTTATTTCTTGCAGCAAAAATGTCCGACAAAAGAAAACTTACTGAGAAGGAATTAGAAGAAATTGCTAATAAATTTTTTGAAAGCGAAGACGACTATGATAGTTCGGATCAAGGTGATTTTTATAATTTTCCTGAAGAAGCAAGCGATAAAAATTTGCTTCAGGATCCTTTTGATATAGCGTCAATGGATATTGAATTAGAAGACGGAGCTATTTTAGATTCAATGTTTGTACCGGAAGAGAACGAAAATGAAATAGTAGCAGATGAATCAGCTACGCAAAGAAACTCCAAAGTAGAAATAAAAGAACTAAAAGAAAAGTATTCCAAGATAATTTGGAAAAAGAAAAATTTACTTTTATCTGAAGATAATTTGAAGTTCCTTGGCGAAGACTTAATTCCTGGAGATATATCGAGATTACAAACTCCGTTTAGTTTTTTCAAATATTTTTTCAGTGATGACTTAATCGAAAATATTGTATTTCAATCCAATTTATATTCTGTACAAATTGATGCCAATAAACCAGCAGAATTGGCTTCCGATCATATAAGAAAATATTTAGGGATTTGTATATATATGTCGATAGTACATATGCCTAATGTACGTAGTTATTGGTCTACATCTCTTGATTTTCCTCAAATACGCAGCGTAATGAGCAAGAACGAATTTGAAAGAATTCGCAAATTTTTACATTTTGCAGATAACGGCAAAATGGTAGATAAAGACAATCCCAGTTATGACAAATTGTACAAACTCCGTCCTGTTATTGACACACTCAATTCAAAATTTAGATCTGTACCGTTGCAAGAGTATTTATCGGTTGACGAACAGCTATGCGCTACCAAAGCTAGGCATCATCTGAAACAATATCTACCTGCCAAACCACACAAATGGGGGTACAAGCTATTTGTTCTTTGTGGAACGGATGGTTTCGCACACCAGTTTGAGATATACACTGGTAACGAAAATAGATGTCTAGCAAATGAGCCAGATTTAGGTGCAAGCGCGAACATAGTTATTCGCCTTTGTCGAAACGTACCTTCCAATCAAAATTACAAGATATATTTTGATAATTATTATACCTCGTTACCATTATTAGTACATCTTGCCCAAAGAGGAATTTATTCTTTGGGTACAGTTCGACGAGCCAGAATAACTAACGGCAAATTACCCAGCGAAGATGTGATGAAAAAAGAAAGGAGAGGCTCAGCTTTCGAATATGTAACTGACATTGATGGCGTCGAAGTTACATCTGTAGCATGGAAGGACAATAGAACAGTTACATTGCTCTCAACTTTCGCTGGAAAATCCCCAGTTACTAAAATATGTAGGTACGATCGCAAGGAAAAACGTCAAACATCAATCGAATGTCCTTACATAATAAAGGAGTATAATAAACACATGGGTGGGGTTGATATGATGGATAGCTTAATAGGAAGGTATAAAATTCAAATGAGAACAAAAAAGTGGTATCTGCGCTTGTTTTACCATTTATTGGATATGACTTTGATAAATAGTTGGTTACTTTACAAGAAATGTCGTCAATTGCAAAATGAAACCAATATTATGCGATTAGCCGATTTTCGAGCAGAAGTGGCGTATTGTCTATGTCACTTACATAACACAAACGAAACAAATAAAAGAGGTAGACCATCCAGTGGACTCGAAAATGAAATAAAGGAGAAAAAAACAGATCTGCAACTACAGCTTACATCCCTCCAAAAGAAGTGAGAACAGATTCCACAGCTCATTGGCCAATCTATGATGATACGCGGCAGAGATGCAAGCTACCATCCTGCAAATCTTTTTCTTATATTAAGTGCTCTAAATGTGGATTACACTTATGCCTAAATAAAAATAATAACTGTTTTTATAAATTCCATACCACTTAGTCTATATGTATATATGTATATCGTACTGTACAATGTAGCAGATCTGATACAACTGATTTCACTTAAATTACAAATAAATACGTTTTCATATATTTTTTTAAATATTTTTCCAATGGTCTATAACCTACTATCTACTTGAAAACAATTTTTTTCACAAGATCTGAAAAATTGGGCAATGTAGGGTTAAGTTACATAATAGATTCTATTTACGCATAAATGCTCAGAATGTTACAGTTACATGTTTCATTTTATCTATGTATGTAGGTATGTAGTATACAGAAAATGTTTGTGTTCAGTATTATATTTTGGAATAACTGCATTTTGCGATGATAATTTAATTACACATAAATAAATTTATAAATTGTGCACAAAATTTAAAAATATTGGTTAATATTACGTAATTTATTAAAGAAATTAAAAGAGAAAATCTCTAATCAATGCAATATCTAATTCTGAAATATTAGCGCACAGGTATATATTAAATATTGTAACAGGACCTATTGACAGTCAATTGCATTATCTACTAGTATGTTTAAGTACCATATCTCCTTTTGGAACATTATACTGTAAAAAAATTACAGACAAGTTACTTGAATTCGCATGGTTTTTATTAATTTTTCTCTTCAACGTATTCTCTGGGAACCCTAATACATTTCTCCAAAATGTCAAATAGACAGAAATAGCTCTTTTTTTCAATTTTGGAACAAGTAACCTTACGCGGCGTAATCAGTATTATAATAACGTACACCCTTTGTCTTATAATCAATCCTTCAAAAACCAGTAAAATCCAGCATTATATGAAACAACATTCTGGATTTCCGATAAACCGATTTTTGACTGTCAACTTTAAACTTTCAACAAAGTCACTGATTATACATAGTCTGAATTAGATCGACTTTGGGCGTAATAATACATAGTCAATTTATGACCAATTGAATTTGGAACCACCTTGTTATTTAGTTGAAGGTCGAAAATCAGGAGTAGAAAAATCTGTTTGGTGGATACTCAACATAACAGTAACTTACTTTTATTTTGTTCGCGTAATCGAGGTAATATATAATAATAATAATGTTTATTGATTAAATAGACATGATAATGTATTTAACATGCTATGAAACAATCAAGATTAGTAACTTAATTTAAGTAAGGAAAGTCAGTTGGGAATGAGACAGAAAGATAGTCAACTATAGTATAAAAGAAATAGCATATTTAAAACTGATACTACTAATATACTTAATTGAACCAAATATTTTGATAATGACACACAAAGACAATTATTTCATACTTCTTGTAAGATACAGTTTGTAAAGTCTCGTTCAGGATCCTGCATAATTAATATAATTTGCAATTATGTTATATTTATAATCAATAAATTTGGTGTTTTTTAATTACAATGTTTGATCGTAAGAATATGAAAAAATAGTTTAGTTAGCTCAATACTTCGTATACTTGGTAGTAGTGTAGATAAAAGGAATTATATTTGTCGTAACTCGTTGCTGGGTATCGTAAATTTTTATTCAAAGCTTTCGGCTTTGGGAATTCCGTATTTGTCCAATAAAAATTGATTTTTTTGAATTTAAGAGTTAAAGTGCTTTTAGCGGTTATTAGTTAGAAGTCAATATGTGTATGTATATAGGAAAATACATCTTGATAAGTGATTTAGTTTTATATGACCACTCAATGAATATTAAAGCTCTCTAATGACTTGATCTGTTATTAAACGTAATGAAAGTAAAAAAATATAGTTTGGCAAATAGGTGTATGGTGTTTCTAAAATAATTTTAATATATAGGGTAATCATAAAGTAAGGAGTGTACTTAAAGTCTTATATAATTAAAAAAAATAAAGCTAGTAACAAAACGTAAATAGAATCTAGTTGCTTTTGGATTTGGATTTTACTGTATCTATGAAAAACAAAAGACTTGTCGTTACAATTGTTAACATTAGTGTCAAAACGAAATCATTCAAGTTGGAGTTTTATTTTGAAATTAAAACTTAAGTAGATGTAGAGTTCAGTCGTTTGAACTCTAGCATGGATTTACAAACAAAAATTGGTTTCTTTCAATGTTATTATGAATGCGACAGAATTTATACCATTGGATTACGAAGATTTCGTACGAGAAGGGATTTGAGAGCGCAGCCCTGTCAAATGAAAGCGTACCACCAATTTGATACAAAAATTTGAAAGAACAGGGTATGTAACTGACCTACCAAAATCATAAAGACCAAGAATTAGTGATGTCCAAGGTGCAGAAGTTCTTCATGAAAATCAGGACATAGCCAGGGGTAATTCGCTAGCAATCAGCAGTGCAAATGCGATATCCAAGCGATTGCAAGTGCCGTATACCACGGTTTGGCAAATTTTGCGCAAAATTCTAAAAATGTGTCCATATAAACTGAAAATGCTGTTTGAATTAAAGGAGGTAGGCTTGGCTACTAGGTACAATTTCTCATTGCGACTAATGACTCAGATGGAAATTGAACCCGGATGGTTATCCCGTATTTTATGGACAGATGAGGCACATTTTACTGTGAATGGTGGAGTCAATACTCAAAACTGTAGAATCTGGTCTGCAGAAAATTCACAATAAATCGTGCAACAAAGTCTTCATGACAAGAAAGTCACCGTTTGGTGCGGTTTTATAGCTGATTTTATCATTGGTCCTTATTTCTACGAGGAAACGCAGAATGGCAAAGCCGTATCTGTAACTGTAAACGGCGAACGATACTTGCAAATGTTAAGAGATTATGGTATTCCACAGCTGCAAAAGGAGCACCACGGAATTGAAAACATCATTTTTATACAGGATGGAGCACTGCCGCACATTTTCCGACAAGTCAAAGAATTGTTAACCAACGTCTTTCAAGATCATGTGTTAAGCAAACATTTCGCAAATTCATTGCCACCAAGCTCACCTGATCTTAACCCAGTGGATATGTATATATTATGTATGTATGTATGTACCATCTTTGGCAAATTACATGCGAATTTTTCAGCGAGGAATTTCCATTTACTAAGTAAAGGCTATACTTTAAAGCAAATTTAATTTCTCTGAAAGAGAGTACTGCTTTGATGAACTTCTTTAGAGAAATTAAATTCACTTTTAAGCAAAGCCTTTATTTACAAAATCAACATTCCCCGAACTAAAATTCGCATTTAAATTGCCAAAGATGGTACATACATATACATACTATGTATATATAGTAGTATGTTGTATTCTAATACAAAAGACGGAAAATACATCTGATAGCTAGTTGGCCATGATATAATATATAAACAGGTGGCTACTTAAAAAATGTCAATGACGTAACAAATTCAACAAATGGTCTGAAATAAAATATCGTCATTGATTTTATGAATTTTATTCCCTACTTTACGATTTTAATTTTATTGCATCATCGTACAGAGAGGTTTTCATTTTTATTCCATGATACTGCTGCTATTACTGATTATTTTGATTTTTATGCATTCTAATGAATTAATTATCTAAATGGTTCATACATGTTTTAGAAATACGTACTGTTTTTCAATTTCCATCAAATACATTATTGTTATAGTTATAACTCTCTTAAATGATCAAGACCAATATGATGCGCTACTTTCCAAATTCTTGCTGCGTATATCAAAGTACTTATGGCCAATTTTTTTTTCCCCCGTAGAGAGCGAAGATCCAAACGAGTGCTTTGGTCGTCAATTAGTCCAAGACGGAGAAAGTACAACGATGTGGTTATTGGACATTCCTAGTCACAACACTGCAACAGGTAATATTCTAGCTCGCTTCAAATCATCACACTTTTAATTGATCAGTTTTCCATAATGATTTCAGAAAAATTGCTCTGCTTCCGATACTATGGTGGTTCAACGTTGGACTGCATAGCGCAAACGGAGCCTCTAATTACGAAAGATCCACCAGATAAATTTAGAAAATACATAAAGTATAAGTCGAAACATACTAACGGTATAGAGAATGGAGGTTTCCAAGACGAATCTGAAATCACGATAAAGACATCAAATTCGTTAGAAGATCTTTCCACCATACAAAATAATGAAGAAAATCGGACTGGTGTTAAAAAAAATCACCGCGAGGTTTAACTAGATCGGAAAGTATTAATATTAGCGGTACGAAGAAGAAAATAAAGAGTTCCAAGAGTCCTAATAAGGAATATTATCAACTATGGGCAGCTACGTCTTCTTCTGAAATCGAAGCTAACAAGCTTGAGGATGGGTACGGTAAGGATTTCGATGAGAAAGCCCCACCATTACCACCTAGGAGTCTACATAGGCCTTTGGAAAGGTCTCATGCTTTAAGTTCAAGTTTTAAACCTCCAATCGTCCTCCGACAAAATAAGCCAAAGGTAATTTTTATTCATTATTATTACCTTATACAGTACGGTTCTAAAGTGTCTTTCCCACCCTCCTCTCCTCTCCTACCCTGCTAACTTTTGATCGGTCCAATAGAGAGGTTCCAGTTTTGGGAAGACGCTTTAGAACCGCGCTGTATATTATAATAGGTAGTTAGTATATTAATTTATAGTAGCAGTATTTTTAGTTCATTTTGTATTTGGCACTATTATATTACAAGTTTCTTAAGAATGAGTTTTGTTGTTATTACGTAATATATATATGTATATACAATTTTCAGTATAGTGTAGTGGTTGCTAGTTTAACAGTCCTTCTGCAAATAGAAGATAAAATAAAGGATTTTTCTTTCGTGCAGGTACCTCAAAAACCAGAAGATACGTTTAACTTTGAGTTGATCGATATCGACGAAAGTTTAAAACCTCTAACTATTTCCGCTAGTGGAGAAGTACCCCCTGCTCAACATGATTCATTGGAAACGCCAAAGCGTAAATCCAGTTTGGATAAAAAAGTGATAGGCAGTGATAACTACGTAAGCACCGTTCTAAGCAAAAACTTAGACGTTAACAATTCTAGTCCTAATGAAATTGTGTCCGATGTGCATGCAGTACTAGAAAATCGTGACAGTCAAAGTTCAGCATCCACTTATAGCAGTTCTTTAGATGGAAATACTGAATATGAAACTAATAATAATGTAAATTTAAAACCACATAAACCTTTAACTAGGCAACTATCTGGCAAATCAACTCACGAGGTAATAATTTAAATCTATATTTCTATGTTGGATATTACTATATGTTTTGTTGTAATTACAGCTAACCCTGGAAAATAATACAGATTCCAAGACACCTGTCCACACTCCGTCCAAAATAGAACAAAGAGAAGTGGTAAAACCACAACAAAAAGCTTTAGCTAGGGTTGCGGGTCTTGCAGAAAAGACACCAATTTGTCCTCCGACGCCTACTCATCATTCAAGGCGAAGAAGTTCTGATTTAAGGCCGCCTTGTTTAAAAGCCGACATTTCCGAAGAAGTAGTGTTTGGAACACCCACTAGAAGACCTGATGTTAGAGGTTTAGATACCGTAGATGGCGTTGGTGACGGATTAAGCGAGGCTACGAATAGTTGTGAAATTGGTCATAGGTTGGACCCTATCGGAAAAGATGCTAGATTAACTTTAAGAGCGTTAACGGAATTACACGTAGCTCCAACAACTTCACAGTCGTACCATGAAGAAATGAGAAGAGGCGAAGCTGATGGTGAAGCTAGTGGTGGTTTACCGCTGTCGTTAAGACATCTGACGAGTACTAGGTTACCTTCGATTCCTGAACGGACACATAGAATATTGACAGTTGCGGAAATTCCGGGAACCGAACATGAAGATCCATTGCCACCATGTAAGTTGCTTTAATCTTAAAATATGCTAGTTATTTGTGGTCAGTTGTCATTATCAACTTGAGCTATGATTAATGTTAATGTTACTGTGTGCCTTTGCTTTGCGGAGTGCTCTTTAATCATATGAAAATTCTAGCAGATTCGACGTTTGCTCAGTAATGTCGTGCTTGAGGTTACATTATGTATAGGTATCTCAAATTATGGTATCTATCATTAACATCCGACGATGTTTCCATTATACGTTTGGTATAATGATAAGTGATTGGAAACTTTCAGTGTTGTTTACATATTGTATATTTAAAGTAGAAGATTATGGTTGCTAGCATTTATTTTAAAATGTATGTGGACATTTTCAATGCACGTGTGTATTTGCTAACAACTGTAATGATTCATACTTTGAAAATTTAACTTTTTATAGATGCTCTGAAGTGGTCAACAAAGTTTGCACTCATAATTCGATAATTTGTAATGAAGAACTAAGACTCATTTTTTTTAATCCCAAGATACCTCAGTTTCTTTTCGTTATAAATATTGAATTAAGTTTAATATTTGAACAAGAAACATTCTCTGCAAACCTCCTGTCTAATCTATCGGAGATAAATAAAGCCATTATTTTTGACAAGCTTTTCGACGCCATCAGCGAATACATCTTGCTGAGGGACAATTTTGCTTTTGCCATCACTTACCGCCTGATTTTCAATTTCTCCGACTCACAAGGGAAGTGCGTAACAGTCCGGTGCAATCTTTTTGGATTTTATGTTCATCTTTATTCGATATGGTATGATGGCCCAGTCTTCAAAATGAGACGTCTTGTCATAAACTCGGATTTAGTGGTTATAATACAGTTTTATCTATCTGATAGGACTTTTAGGATTAGGGTGAATTCTCAACTCCGAGACCAATTAGATCCCACAAGGTTCCTTCTCGGGTTCAAAACTCTTTATAAGACTGGTAATATATCCGGACGATAACGTGCTCTATACCTACTTCCTCTAGTAACGACGGCCTCGCCTGCAACGTCCCGTGGATGAGATCTATGAGTGGGCACGCAGGTGGCCATTTGTGGTTACTTTATCGAAGAGTGAGACGCTATCTCGAAGCGAGAGGGCTTCTCGAGAAAACACCATCTTCTCCCCAATACCATCTTTTTTTTTAATGGAAAAGGCTACCTTGGAAGTTACATGTGAAGTATTTTGCTTGTTATCCGATAGTCAAGCAACCATAATGGCGTTGAGTTCTAACATCATAAGCTCGAAATTAGTCTGGGAGTGCTTACACAGATTAAAGGCAAAGAAAACAGAGTTGCATTATGTTGGATACCAGGACATACTGAAATCAGAGGCAACAAAGAAACTAATCTATTAGCAAGGAAGGTCGACACAACCTCCTTTGTGGGTTCGGAACCGTTTTACGGAATAGGAATAAGCACCTATAAAAAAAAACTGAAAGGAGAGGCTCAGAGAACCTCCCGGGTCTGAGACACTCTAAGATATTCCTTGAAAACTACAACAAACATACAGCAATGACTTTGCTAGAACTAAGAAGGAACAAACTACGCATCGTCATAGGATTTTTTACAGAGCATTGTCACCCTGAGGAACACATGATAAGGAGAGGTTTGAAACAAAATAGAGACTGCAAGTTCTGCGGCGCGGAGGATGAAAATCCAGAACACCTGACAGCTAACTGCATCGCTATTACTGAAACCCAAGCCAATTATCTCGGCAAAGACGTCATAGACGAAGAAGAAATACTTTCTCTGGAATCATCATAGTTATTGCAGTTTATTAAAGCTCTTAGACTGGGGAGCTTTGAGAGGGTGCAAACCCCAGCAGCTTACAGCTCATGCAAGGGAGGCACAATAGATCGACAGGTCGCAGTGCAATAACATCCTTAATCAAATCTATGTAAATCTATTTCTTGATGTCTTATTTAATACACCATCTGCTAACTGCTTTGTGGAAGGAGAAATGCTATAATTCTTCTCATATCACACACGTATAATGCATAAACAATAACTCACTTTTAACAAGAAATACAAAGATTAGTTTTCAAAGCGGCATAAACATATCATTACTAACGTTTTTGTAATGCTTGTAACTGTAGCCAATTTATAAGCCTCACCTTTTTATTAAGAGTATAATTATAGCTTTTACTGTGAAAATTTAGCGTGTTAATGGTGTATTATCATAGCTTTATTACATATGTATGTGTAGGTTACTTTGCCTTAGGGCATCTATGTAGGTACCTCTGTTAACTATAGTCACAGACCGAATGGTGACTGGAGTCATGTATAGAAACGCCTAAACAAATGTCGTTTTTTCTTCGTTGACAACACTCACCTAATAAACTCTAACTGTATCAATCAGCTGCCTGACCGTAGTTATCCTTCAACATTTTTTATTATGCAGATTCAACTGCTATCGATTGTAGTTATAAATGCAGCTACAGTAACGCGATTAACATATCGAATGTAACGGAGGCGGAGGTTTTGATTGCATTAAAAAAATTAAAGAATAAGATGACGTCTGGTCTTGATTTGATACCCAGTTTTCTTGTCAAAGATTGCGCAATCATTTTTGCCTATCCATTATCACTGCTTTTCAATTTGTCATTGCATACGTCCGTCTTTCCTGAAATAGTTCTATACATTCATTCATGTGGAAAGAAGCGAAGGTGTGCCCTGTTCTGAAATCTGGTGAGGCATCACAGATTGGTAATTATAGACCTATATCAGTTTTGAATAATTTTGCTAAAGTATTTGAGTCAGTCCTTTATACTCGAATTTACTCTAATGTCAAAAACTACATTGCAATTGAGCAACATGGCTTTATGGCGGGTAGATCCACGCTCACTAATTTGTTATGCTTTACTCAGAGAACAGCTAGCGTTGTTGATCGAGGAGGTCAGATGGATGTTATCTATACTGATATAGCCAAAGCTTTCGATCACATTAATCACAAAATTTTAATAAAAAAACTTGACTCGTTTGGTTTTGATGATGCTCTATTAATGTTACTGAAATCTTATCTTGATCGTCGTGTTCAATATGTGTCGTATAACGGTTATCAATCAGAACCATATGTTGCTTGCTCAGGCGTTCCACAGGGTTCAAATTTGGGACCCCTACTATTTTTGCTGTTCATAAATGATGTTATAGAGGTGATTGACTGTGACAAAGAACTTTTTGCTGATGATCTGAAAGTATCTGTCGCTATCAACTCTGTGGCTGACTGTAAATTGCAGACTCAATTAGATAATGTTCTGATGTGGTGTCAAACAAACGCCTTGAATATTAATGTTTCCAAATGTGCAATTGTCACTTATACTAAAAAATTGGATCCCATTGCTTATAATTATACTTTGCAAAATCAAATCATTAAACGGCTCGATACTACCAAAGACCTTGGCGTACACTTCGATAGTAAATTAACGTTCACTGAACACATCACCAATACCGCGACACATGCCCTTAAAATGATGGGTTTTATACAGCGCAATACAAAATCATTCACTAACCTAAATGTGCTTAAATCTCTTTACTTTTCTTTTGTGCGTTCCAAATTGGAATATGCATCTCTGGTGTGGTATCCCATATATACTACTCATGTACAGGCACTGGAGAGAGTTCAGCGCAAGTTTCTAAAGTATCTTTTTTTTAAGTCTCATGGCACCTTTCCAACTAGAGGTTATGATCATCAACTGCTCTTGCAAACACTCGATTTAAAATCTTTAAGTAGTAGAAGAATAATTGCTAGTTTGACACAATTACATAACATATTACATAATAAAATTGATTGCCCAGCGCTCTTGGAACAGATAACGTTTAGGATTCCCTATATTCCAACGAGGCGAGATATGACCCTCTGGTGCCCGACTTCCAGGACCAATGTACTAACCAAGTCACCTCTCTACATTATGTCTTATAACTTTAACTTGGTCTCCCAGGACATTGACATCTGCTCTTGCACCGAAAGGGAGCTTAGGTCTGTACTTTTTGAGCGTTTTGAGTGATTTCTCATTGATGCTACATTCTCTGCTATACATAATTATTATTATGGTGGTGTTATTTTTAGTATGGTGCTGTTATTGTGATGGTACTTTGTCTGCACTACTTGATTCTTATTAGTTTATTTGCATTTATTGTTATATCCTGTAAATGGAATTTTTGTATTCTGTTGGATATTAAATGGATATTATTATTATTATTATTATTATTATTATTATTATAACCTTTTACATCTTAAAAATTGTGTAAAATAAAACTAGTGGATTTTATCTACAACTTAATTTTTAATGTTTTACGTAATTGAAATTTTTCTTTGGTTATAGCTTGGGAGGCACGCATGGATAGTCATGGACGAGTCTTTTATATTGACCACGCTACAAGAACAACGTCATGGCAGAGACCGTGTAGCAGTAGTATGATAGCTACTGCAGGCGGTGCGGAACAACAGAGGCGCCAGTTAGATCGTCGTTATCAAAGTATTAGACGTACGATTAGCTCTAATAGATTGGAAGTTGCGGATTATTCTGCAGCTCCACCTGGTTGTAGATTATTGACCCGACCAGATTTCTTTACTGTATTACATATGAACCAGGTAAGTGTATAAAAATCAATTCTTTATAATTTTTAATTCTATACATTCATTCATGCTGTACCTTTTCAGGACGCTTTGTCTTTGTATAACAGAAACACAACGTTGAAACATATGATAGGACGAATTAGAAGGGATCCTGCAACTTTTGAGAAATATCAACATAACAAAGAACTAGTTGCTTTGGTAAATATGTTCGCTGACACTTCGCAAGATCTTCCGCCAAATTGGGACACGAAAAAGGATCGAAATGGGAAGGTAATCATCCTGATATTATAGATTTCCACTATACATGTAGTATCTCCCATTAACGCTTAGTATTTATTCCCAAAAATAAATTTAACGAACTAATAGATACTAACATCCTATAGCAATTCTTTATTGACCATACACACAAGAGGACTTCATATATGGATCCCAGATTACCTACAGAACCTATTTATTCAAATCGTAGATTTTCAGAAGATGGAGGGGTAAGAATGGCTGCATGAAAATAATTTAATGCCAACTTATTTTTTCATTTCGCTTCTAATCTACTCTGATTTTATAATTCTTTCTAAAATTTTCAGCTAAGTTTCATTTTAATTTCTAGATGAAAAAACATTGGAGTAGAAATATTGTAAATAGCTTATTCTTTTATTTTGCATTAAAAGCTCGTTATTACAGCTTTATTCATTGTAACGTTATTAGAAACTAATTATGTTGCTATTTATTGTGGATATAAGCAATTTACTATCGGTAGTACTGTTGCTCAGCGAAGTATTTTATTTTGCAGCAAGAATTGCACAAATAATACTATTGGATGCGTATCCCTTAAAGTAGCTCGATTTTGTGCATTTCCATTATGTAGCAATTTTTATATATTCCGCATAGCTTTGACTGTATATATGTATATACTAGTGAAAGGTGAAGACATACATATATTTATTATTCTTAAGTGAAGTTATCGAAGTGTAAATACACATATCTAAAAAGACATTAATTATTCGTCAACTGCAATTGCTGATGCATCATAGATCATCTTCGATATCATGCAGCACATGATTGTTTTCATGAGAAGGTTCAAAAACCATATAATGTCTTGTTATTTAGTGTTATTTAGTGTTATTTAGTGTTATGTCACAAATCAAATCAAGTAATAGAAATAATTTATACAGTGTGTCCCCGGATCGACACATGAATAGGTATTTATTTTCATAGAACACCTAAAAAATAAAACAACACAAACATTTCCTTGGCACAACTTATTAATCTGAACAACTTGTCTCAACATTTCATCGTATCTCCTGCAGAAACACTTTATTAGTGGAAAGAATAACTTTTTTGTGGATTTTCAAAGTATGTTCGACCTTCTTAAAATTTTGCATACTTGCATAGTTTATTATTCTGAATAACTTTTCTTAATAACATTTTGTCGTACCTCGTACAAAAAAGGTACTTCATTAGTGATAAGAACTACCTTTTTGTAAATTTCCAAGGCATGCGTGATTTTTGAAAATTAAAAGTATGGCACAAATTACTTTCTACCCAAGCAGGGTTGAACCCCTCAAGATGAAATTTCAACTAAAAAATGTACAGACTCTTATACCTATTCATGCGTCGATCCGACGACACACGGTATATTAAACACTTTACAATTCAAAATTTAATCCCGCCCTTTCCTACCTTAATATGTGTGTGATATATATATATTGTATAATAAATTATTCCAAAAACGCCTTCTTCCCGACTTCAGGTCCTTTCCCTTCCTTTGCAACTTTATTTATTTTCTTTCTCCTTGCGTGGAATCTTTTCTTCTTTTTTCTTTTCTCACTTTTCAATCTTTTCAATCCTTAAACGATTTTCCTTCACCTGTCTATTTAATTTTCAATCTTCTTTTTCAAACTTTTCACTTTCTATCTTTTTGATGTTTTCTTCTTTTCTAAAGAACTTATTTTTTATTCACCTGACTTTTTCTTCTTCAATCAACCTTTTAAAAAAACCAAAAATCCTCCTCTCTTGTCTTTTCTCGACCTCCTTATCTATTTTTTCTTATTATTTTTCAAATCGCGGTAACGTGTGTACGTTGTACGTGTAATTTTGACAATGTCATTCCTAAATTTACAGTGCTTAATATAATATTTTAACTAATTTTGATTAATACCGAATTAAGATAACATTAGTTTATCGTCTGTAAAGCAAGGAATAGATTTCTTCCGCCTGTGATGTTTTCCCTCTAATGACACAATAAATTTAAGAATTAAATATTGAACCACGTTGATTCGTATCGGTACGAAATTCACGAGCCCAACAGGTTCTAACTGGTTCCGTCGGAGTTGACTCAGCAACATCAAATAATTGCGTAGTATTGCGCGTTCGAAGAGAATATAATTTTATGTCTATTAGCAAATGTTAATACTACAAAAAGGATAAAGACTATAAAAATATAGATTCATAATATTAACAGAAAACGTTTTGATTATGGTAGACTTTCAAGATCCGTGTCGTTATGGAGTAAGCGTTTGCGTGTTGATATCAGTTATTGCATTATTTGCAAATATTATTAGGAAATTCACTATTGTCAACGGTATGCTTAATACATGAAAATTGTATATTTATGCATCTCTTTAGACATACAATATTCATGTACAAAATTTGTTGAAGTGCAAAGTTCGAAAATAATCAGCACAAAGTCCCGGTATTAGGTTACATATTGTCTTACTAGTAGGATCAACGCGATAGGGATTCGAAACAAACTTGTGCATCGAATCTATATTCAAGACCATTCCTTGTGTCTGGGTTAAAGTCCTAACTCCTTTCTAAAACTCCTACATTTCCAGTACGGCCATCAAGGAAAGATAAGATAACTCAGTTGCTATACTCACGACGAAAAGTTGTTGACGATGGATGAATAATTGAAGAATTTTTTGGGCTATTTCCATCGTTTGTTGGATGATGAGAATCCGACATTTTGGTGAAGTGTCTATCACCGTCTTCAGGGTAGCTCTGAAACGAGCTGTTTGTCTCTAGTGTACTCATAGCCAGCTTACTAGAATCGAGACTGATATCACTAACGACAAATATAATGTTACGATGTATAACTATATGTGTAAACTCCGACGTAATATCGTTGCTCCGCTACAGTTTCGACACTGTGCTATGTCGTATGTACATGTCCCCCCTATAAGTGGAAAAGTGCAGACCGACCTGTCGTCCATCTGTAGGGGAATCTTATAAATTTGACCGGCTTCGCGGTGTTTCGTCCGATCAGCGTAGATGCATAATCTCCCCTGAGATTCCGTAGTTTCTGGAGTTTGTGTTTATTGTTGCCTGCGATTCTTTAAGCTGTCTTTGAGTATTGGTAACTTACATCTTTGATCTGTATAGTTTTCTTTTTGTTTGATTGTCCTCCTTTGCCAGAATCGTTGGGTTGTTCCATACGATCCTGTGTCCTTTTTCCCAGACATGTTGAGCAAGGCGTGATTTGTCTGTTTCTCCAAGTCGGATCATTTTTTGATGTTCTTTGATCCTGACTTGTAGGGGTCTGCCAGTTTCTCCAATGTATTTTTTCCCACATTCACAACGTATTTCGTATATACAGTCTTTGTTCTTTGATTTTTGTTGTCAGGTTTTGTTTTTGCAAGAGAGGATCTGATGGTGTTAGTTGTTTTTATGGCTGTTCTGATTCCGTAGTTGTTGCCTCCGTATTTTTCCGATAGGCTTTTTACATACGATATTACTGTAGTGCACACGTTGGGTTGTTGTTCTTGTGCTACTTTCCTCTGTCTTGCTTTTGACAGCGTATTGTCTGTATATCCGTTTAGTTTAAGTGTGTAGGTTACGTTCTTCAGTTCTTCGTCTTTATTTTTTTGGTTTGAGCATATTTTGTTTGTTCTGTCATATAGGCACTTGACCATACCTATTTTGATGTTGAACGAGTTGTTGGAATTATGATGCAGATATTGACTCGTATACGTCGGTTTTTTGTATACCTTAGTTGTTATAGTACCGTTTGTGTTTTTGATTACTGAAACATTTAGGAATGGTATCTTGTTTTCCTTTTCAGTTTCTATTGTGAATTTGATAGATGCTTCTATGTTGTTGATATGTTCGAAGAACCCTTGTAGTTCTTTTTCACTATGGGGCCATATGACAAAAGTATCTAAGCCACATTTTTGGACGTAGGTGGTATGTATTTATTGCTTTTTGCTCAAATTCTTGCATGTATATATTGCTGAGTAGAGGCGATAGAGAACCCATCGCCATACCGAAATCTTGTTGATAGAACTTGTTGTCCACCTGGAAGTAGACGGTGTTTACACAGATAGTACGAGGTAGGTGCCATAAATTCTCGGCCTAATATATGAAAAATAAACTTGGTAAAATTTAATAATCTTTGGCTGCTCTTCGGTTCTCGGGTTCTCTGCCGTGTAGAAAAGTTGTGGTACTTGGTGACTTCACTTCACTTCTGAAAAAGATCACGACAAGATGATCGAAACGTCAAGTACCACAACTTTTCTACACGGCAGAGAACCCGAGAACCGAAGAGCAGCCATCAACAGCGGCCGTGAAAGCCTGAAGACTACTTTAATAATCTTTGTTTTTCAATACCATCTTCCCTGACTGCAATACATTTATTACAACGAACGAACACGTTTTATCCATTTTTCTCAACGTTGTACACTAATATTCAACAAGGGTGCCTAATATATATGTATATATGTCCTCAACAATTGTATTACGCGCTTTAAAGTCAATGTGTCCAATGCCCTCACAATCACTGAATATTGCGGCCATCATCTTTTTCGTTGATTGAAAAATGTTTGCCTGTCTGGCACGGAGTTCATCAGACTACCTTCATTTTATCGACTTGCTTTATTATAGCATCTGTGGCCATCGCCTTCAACATTGGATTTTGGTCGTTTCCAGAAATATTTTAAAACATTATTCCTACCCAAATGGTCATAGAGAAATCGGCGAAAATTTGTTTCAGCAATATTAGATATCACTGCTAATTTCTTCACTTTAAACGGCAATCTTCTAATAGCATTTTTTCAGCAATTGACTTTTGTTGAGGTGTAGCGTTATCCATTAGCCGATTAAGTATTCCCGTCGATCAATTGTGAGGCATTGTGATCATTTTCAAGGGATTCTTGCCATGCACGGGCATATTTTGCCTACTTTTTACAATGAAAAATGAACCAGATAAATCGCTATAAACGTCGTCTAGACATTATTTAATGTAATTAAGCGTATGCCGTTTTTTTGTTTTAATTTAACTGCGTGATACATAAATTTTCATGCTCTAAAAAGAATTACTATTCGCCGCATATAGTATATGCCTTGCGTATGTACACCTATCGCGTAACAGAGTTTAAGGCTGGTTTGATACGATACATTTTTTACATAATTCCATACTTTTTTATGTAGGTACATAATATTAAGTATCCTCATACAGATCATTGTATACATTTTTATTGACATGATCTGTATGATACGATACTTAATATTATGTACCTA
The DNA here is from genome assembly GCA_023690525.1 of Holotrichia oblita. Classification (NCBI taxonomy): domain Eukaryota; kingdom Metazoa; phylum Arthropoda; class Insecta; order Coleoptera; family Scarabaeidae; genus Holotrichia; species Holotrichia oblita. The sequence goes on along the minus strand of CM043019.1, from coordinate 72,729,661 downwards.
CATAAAAAAGTATGGAATTATGTAAAAAATGTATCGTGTCAAACCGGCCTAATCCTGCATATTATCTCATAGTACTTAATCTGTAGTTTCTACTGATCTGGAAAGCGATCCAGTACTGTCAGGCGAAGATGGCATGCACCAGTGTACGTGGTTTAGTTCGTTTCCATAGGTTTTCAATATTACCCGAGGAAACCGGCCGACAAGTTGGCCAGGGCAGCACTTGTATGGGGTGCTGTTTCATACTGGATCATACTACACGATCCATATATGGACAGAGAAAACGAAGTACACGCATGTAGAGCCTGTTTCAAATTAGTGGGGCACTACAGGGTTCTTGTTTATTATAAAAGATATAAACCAGTGTATAATGAAACAACTTCCTCTTATTCCTTACAGAAATTTTAATAATTATCTAGAACATGTTTCGGCCAAAGGCTAAGCTCTCTTTCTCGCGAGTATTGAAACCACTTTTGCTTTCGGTTTTTTTGCATATTTTATCTACTAAATACTGATAATAATCCCTACTCGTCAGTAATTGTTTATAATTTAAGAAATTTTCAATTTATATAAGAATTTGTAAGGAAGAAACGTTATGGTAAATCAAAATATTATGCAACTCTTATTCAGGTAACGATTTGGAAGTCTACTAGTGCGCAAAATATGTTTATGCTTGTAAAAATGTTTTAAAATAAAAAATATCCGCTTAAGTATTTTTTTAATTGTGAAGATCTATGTCTGAGTTCGTTTTTATTTGCTGATATAATTAATATTGCTGAGCACATGGTTATTATTTTTTATTTTAATATTGAATATGACTCATCTTTTACAGGCTCCCGTTCCACCACCGAGGCCTAGTACTGCTGGCAGCTTTGTACCGTCTAGCGTAGCTGTTGATGTTCCTATAGCATACAATGATAAAGTAGTAGCTTTCCTACGCCAGCCAAATATTTTCGACATTCTACGTGAAAGACATCCACCTGTTGGAACATCTTCTTCTTTGCGTGAAAAGATAAACGCCGTTCGAGTCGATGGGACTGCAGCTTTAGATCGTTTGAGTTATGACATTCATTTGACGATTCTTTTAAGGTAAGTAATCTTTTTTGTTTTGAAATTGTTACATATCCCTTTTTATTATTACGTATTCTCGTAATAAGCCTTCGCAGAACTAGATAATTATACTATGACTATACGGGATGTAACAATAGTGCAATATTCTTCTATATCTCCCTTGCTGTACAAATAAAGCAAATATTTAAACAAGTAAAAAAAGTGATTTATCAAAATTATTTCGTAGTATACAGGCTGTTTCATTTGCCCGTAATAACCAGTATCTTTAAATGTTTAAATAGAATGCCCTACATATTATTACATTTTTGATTTGACGAGCGCATTTTAAAACAACTTTATGCAGGATAATATTCAGTTATTTTCATTGGTTTACAAGATTTTTTTTTCCTCTTATGCCCAGACCCGTTCGACCTATGGTCACCGGTATTCAGGCTTCTTATGCCACGTCTGTATTTCAAGTCACACACTCTAACATGGTAGTCCCTTCCACTAATCTGTACAGGTCCCTTACCGAGTGAGTAAGGTATGTCTCTGGGTCTCCTTTCGTTCTCCCAAATAGGCGACTTCTGCAGACTAGTGCCTCGCAGTCGCATAGTATATGATCGGCTGTCTCCGATTCTATCTCGCAAATTCTACACTTTGTGTCCCCGTCAAACACTCCCATTAAACAGAAATTCATCTGCTGTACTAATATATACGTGCGTTTTAATTCTCATTTTATAAATACCGTTGATTATCAATCTCGTTGATCGATGGGAATGTATGGGAAGAAGTAATAGGTAATCATTTACATGGTCCATTTTTTTTAAGGAACAGAGAAAATTATCAGGCTTTTCTGAGCAATTAATTAGATTTTCTATAGGCACCGTTTCTCTTAACATGATAAGGCATTTGTGACTACAAGATGGAGTATCGAAACATTTCTCTGGAAATATACGAAATCACTTAAATAATGCATTTTCTGATAAATGGATAGGCAAAGCATCTTAAAGCAAGGATTTCAAAGTATTGCTGAGCGTATACTCTACAAGTTATCCCGATCATTAATCAAAATGGCGGTTATGTTGAAGGTGCTTTGTAAAATATTTAATTTGTTAGTTAGGTATTTCCAATTTAATTTTTCATCAGTTACAGTGTGTTTTTTATTCTTCTTTTAAATAAACGATATCTTTTAAAATCATATCCTATGTATCCTTCTTTTTTTGAATGATATGACAGAATATGAATTTAATAGAAGGAATGCTTTGTAACATTCTATATCATTGATGCTCATATTCTCTGAAATTTATATTTATGTGATTTAACAGTGTTTTCTTCGATTTATCAAGGCCTATGTAATATCCGTGTATCAGTCACATAAATACGGAGCAATTAAATTGTAAGTGTAATTTGTCTTTTGTACTGTAGGTTCACACGTATGTATATGATACACCTATACAGAAACGATTTTCGGCTGCATGGTGTGCGAACGTGTTTTGGTCAACGGCAACAAAGAAATCGTTTAGTGAGTGTATCACGTGAAGTAGAGGCTTTAATTAAGCGAGAAAGTAAGGTAAAGACAGATAAAACAGAGACTAATAAGAAAACAAAACAAATAAATGAAATTTGGCGTGTTTAGTATATGAAATTATAACAGAAACGCTGATAAAAGCAACACTTTCGACGGGTCGACCGGAGTGTAGTTTTTCGCGGCAAGGTAAAACATCTGGCGCAAATAAAAAGACGATACGTATTTACAGGGCGAGGCCAAGCGAGATAACTAATAGCATAAATACCCAAAGTTATTGGGATTTCAAAAACAGTAGCGTAAAATTCTTTCTTGACATCTAACATACTTAATTAGTAAAGTAGTAATGGAGGAATTAGAAGGGATTAATGACATCAAGATATGTATGAAAGAGATAAAAGAAAATCAAAAAGAATTTCAAGATGAAGTATTAACATTAAAACGAGAAAATATGCAACTGAAAAAGAGAGTGCAAGAACTAGAAAATAAGCTTACCAGAATTGAAAAAGAGCAAGTGAAAGAGAATATTGTAATTAAAGGATTGGATCCGAAAGAAAATATAAACAAAATCGATGTATTCATAGAAGATAAGATGGGCATCAAAGTGGAGATAAAAGAGGTCGAAAGGATAGGAATCAACAAAAGTAAAATGATTATTAAGGCGAAAATGAATAATATGGACAACAAAAGACTTGTAATGAAAAATAAAAATAAGCTAAAAGGAACAAAATACTTTATTGACCCGGAATTCACAAACGAAGAAGAAAAAATACAGAAAAAGTTAAGGGAAGTGGCAAGAGTTGAAAGAGACAAAGGATTAAGGTCGCATATCAAAAAATGAGGATAAATTCAGAATGGTATAAATGGGATGTGCAAAAGCAAGAACTTTGAAACTAATGGTAGGCCAAAAAACTAGATAAAGTAATGAAAGACGGATCACAAAAGGTAACGAACGCAGCAGAAATAAGGACAATGAATAAAGAGACAACGGAAAATAACAAGAAGAAAAGAAATATGAGATATAATGTACGATTTGGAACGTGGAATATAAGAACACTACTCGAAACGGGAAAAATGGAAGAGGTAGGGAAAGAATTGGAAAAATATAAACTAGGAATACTAGCGCTTCAAGAAGTAAGATGGGGAGGAGAAGGAAGAATAGACAAAGAAAAATACTCTATATTATACGCAGGAGAAGAAAAGCAAGGAAGTCATGGCACAGCGTTTATGCTGGACAAAAGGTTCAGAAACAAGATTATTTTAATAGAATAAATGGTAGAATCTCATACATTAGAATTAAAAATGAAATAGCAAATATTTCAATAATAAACGCGTACGCACCGACAGAAGGGGCATCTGTAGAAGAAAAAGATATATTTTACGAAGCATTAGAAGAACAGTGTGAAAGAATATCAAAACACGACACAATAATAATAGCAGGCGATTTTAATGGAAAAATAGGACAAGAGGAATACTGGAAGAATGTAGCTGGAAAGGAAACAGTACATGAGATAACATCCGATAACGGAGCGAGATTATGCAATCTGGCAACAGAAATGGACTTAACAATAGCAAGTACTAAGTTCAAACACAAAAGGGAGCATAAAATAACGTGGACTTTCCCAGGACAATTAAGCTCAACCAAATTGATCATGTATTAATTACAAGAAAAAGAGAAAAGATGATTCAAGATGTCAGATCATTTAGAGGTTCATCTCCTAGTAATTGCAAAAATAAAATTAAGGGTTACAAATGATAAAAATACGAAAATAACTAGCAAGAAATGGAATATAGACAATTTAAAAAGAGACGAAAGTTTAATAAAATACCAGAAAGAAATTGAACAAGTGTTAGAAGAACAGAATAGACATGAAGACATAGAAGAGGAATGGGGTAAACTGAGAAATACGGTAATTGAAGTATCTGAAAGAGTTTTGGGAAGAAAAAAGAAGGAAATTAAAAACGATTGGTTTGACAGAGAATGTGAAGCAGTATTGAAACAAAAAGGACAGCAAGAATAAAATGGCTAAAAACTAAAAAACTAGAAGACTACATAATATATAGCAAAATAAGGAAGGAAGGTACAAAACTAGTGAAAATCAAGAAATAAAAATGGATAGAAGAAATAATGGAAGAAATAGAAGCAGACAATAAGAATAATAGTAAGCTCTACCAACGTATAAGAAAGCAAAAGAGGAAAAAGAATATAACAGCCAACATAGACAAGAAAGAGTGGGAAGAATATATAAAAAACATCTAAAATATGTGATGAAGATGCTAATGAAGAAACATTAGAAGAAAACGTAAGAGATGAAGAAATAGAAGAGCCTTCAAAAAATGAATTTGACGAAGTAATGAAAGATTTAAAGAATGGAAAAGCCTCAGGGCCTGATGATATTTGTAACGAAATGATAAAAAACGCTGGAGATGAGATGAGAAAAAGATTATACGAACTGATGTTGCAAATATGGAGAAAAGAATCGATGCCTGCAGAATGGAAAATAGGATATATAGCGCCCATTCCAAAGAAAGGAGACCTAACAAACTGTCAAAACTATCGACGAATAACGTTGCTGAACACTGCGTACAAAATATTAACAACGCTAATTTTAAAAAGATTGAAACCATATTCAGAAAGTTTATTAGATCAAACGGATTTAGAAAAGAAAAGTCAACAATAGATGCTATACATGTATTAACACAAGTGATTGAAAAATGCTACGAAAATGACATTTGCATATAATATTCATAGACTTCAATTTGATAGTTTGAAGAGAAGCATGATAGCAAAAGACGCAAGAACACAAGGAATACCTGAAAAACTAATAAGACTGATCAAAATGACGATAGAAGGATCAAAGGCAGCAGTACTTACACATGAAGGGATAACAGAGACAATAGAAGTAACAAAAGGTGTGAGACAGGGGATGGACTATCAGCGACATTGTTCAATATTGCTATGGAAGGAGCAATAAAAGGAAGTAAGGCAACGGGAAATATAATATCAAAATCTGTTCAAATAATAGCATACGCAGATGACATCGCGGTCATATCGAGGAATAGGAAAAGTCTTGAAAAAACGACAACAAAGTTATTATATGAAGCAAGAAAAAGAGGACTAGAGGTTAACCAGCAGAAAATAAAATACATGAAAATAAGCAGGACAAACAGAGAAGAACACATTTAAAGATCAAAATAGGGGAAGAAGAATATGAAGAAGTGAAAGCTTTCAAATACCTTCATGATAAACAATAGAAATGACAGACGGATGGAAATTATGCAAAGAATTCAGTCTGGTTAAACGCGTATTACAAATATATCATTTATAAGCAAGACGACGAAATTAAGGCTATATAAAACTGCAATAAGACCTGTGGTAGTTTATGCAGCTGAAGCAATGTGTTTAACGAATAAGGAAGAAGAACAGTTAAAAGTGTTTGAGCGAAAAATAATTAGAAAAATATTCGGCCCCAAGAAAGAAGGCGACGAACAGTATAGAAGACTGATGAACGACGACTGAACTGAAACGAGATAGTGAAACTCCTAGACGGAGAAGATATAGTAAGAATAATAAAATCAAAACGAATAAGATGGTATGGACATATAAATAGAAAAAACAAAGAGACAATAATAAGAAGGATAATCAATTGGAAACCGAAAGATTCCAGGCCCAGAGGAAGACCAAAAACCAGATGGGAAGATCAAGTACTGAGTATTTACAAAAGATGGGCAACCGGATGGAGAACAAGATGAAGGACAGAAAAGAATGGAAAAAAGTCGCGGATGAAAAAGAATCATAGCAGCCTATAGATAGAAAGTTGAGAAGCGGAGTGACCCACCGCTTTAAAAAACGATTGGGGTCTGAAGAGCTCTCTTGAGCGGTTCCAGTTCCGAGAGGAACGTATAACCTGATATATATATATATATACAGAAACGGGAAATAATTGAAAATATTTCCAAAACCATTAACTTGAATTCCATGCAAGCTTTATTCAAACTAATCGATAATCTTTTGCTTTTAACTAATTTATAAAAATATAGCTGTTCAATTTGAAAAAATAAATATTTTCGCATTTCAATAACGTAAATAACTGAATATTATTCTATATAAAAGTTGCCTCAAAATTCTTCGAGCAATTCAAAAATGTAATAGTGTATAGGATATTCTATTTAAACATTTAAAATTACTGTTGGTTACGGGAAAATGAAACACCCTGTACAGTATGAAATAATTTTGCATTAAAGATGTCATAAAGCAAAACAACTTTTGTATTTAAATATTTGCTTTATTTTGTACAGTAAGGTTGATTTGAAAGAACACAGTATTGTTATACTCTGTATACGCAGACATCTTGCTATTGTAAGAACACTTCATTTTACTGCATTGGACAAATTCGTTACAGATATAATTGTATCTGAGGTATTTGAGTATACTAAGATCCTCAATAATGTTTGTCAATTTGGCATCGTTTGCAATAGTGCATTTTATACCATAGACTAAAACTTATAGCATAGATATTGTTATATACAGCATAAACCGCAAATATATTTTATTTAATACATATGTTCTACAAAAACACATGTATAAGATACTTGTGCAGATTGAGTATAAAGTTTATATCCAAAAGACGATACTCCAGAAACATGTTTTTATATTGCGTATAATATGTACTGCCATTGCATATTGAAATCAAGACTTTAGAAAGTTTTTTCGGCATTTTTCTCAAGTTTACGCGCATTGAAAATCATTAGTGAGTTAATAAAATAATATTTTTAAGTTAAACTCTTCATTGTTAATAAACCACCACAAAGGCATACAGGGCAAGGCATTCATTTTAGGTAATGTAACGATGCTATATAGGCATACTGGTTTTATAATACATACATAAACACCTAGTAACAATATGCCTCTTATATTCACGATAGTAGTAAGTACTCTGGATAAAAGCAATGCATAAAAGTATTTGCAAGCAAAAATATTCATAAACTTTTTATAGTACCTACTCTATTCATTATGATAATCCTGAGCATAATTTTTTGGACTTTCGTCGAATACTTTTTTTTAGAAATACACGTAAAATTTCCGAAATAGCAATTCCTACAACCCAGATATATTTTTTTAGAGCCATCGAAATAAAACTACAACATGCAAACGGTTATTGCAAATTTTTTTATGGATCTGTAATCGATAGCCGCAATGGTTAGGCGGCTGTCTATTGTTGTTGCGGGATGATAGGAGCCGGGGTTCAATTCTCCGAGAGGACGGTGACATTTTTCTCGGAGAATTTGATTCCGATCGATCTATCATTCGCTGTTGCGAGTAAAATGATTAACAATACTGCATTATAAAGGCGATATAAAGCCATTTGAACACAATTACGCAGACACAAAACTACACAGTGAGAGTTGTAGAGATAATCATACAAGCGAAAAAAAGTGCAACTAGCACCACTACTAGCGCCCACCACATGTATAAAAAAATCTGGTAATCAGCACTTTGTATAACCCCAATTTTTTTAGACTTCTACTTGTTTTACTTTTATAATTTGGCTGAAAAAAACAACAAAGCTAATAAAATTTTCAGAAAAACAGTTTAGTCATTTGACATTTCCAATTTAAATACATTTAATCACTATAGGATGTTCTTATTACTCGTTTATAATCTGAGGTATTGGAATTATAGTTTACTGTTTCTATTTTATAGTTTCTTGCAATTTTTTAAATAATCGTAGAGCTTTACGATGTTCTTTAGTACATGTGTTTGTTCACTACACACATGGCCTTCCATAAAAATCTTACTTTATTAAGGTGTATATTTAGGATACATTTATATTAACAGTATTTATACAATTTAATTTTTTGTATTTTGAAGTATTTCATAGGGTAATAAGAATTCAATACAACACTTCATTCAGAGAAATTGAAATATTTGAATTATACCAAATTTAAGTACCGTCATTTGGGATGTAAAAATAAATTCGTTTTTCATATTTTGTTCAGATTGTTAGCAGAAATTGGAATGGGAAGGTATAGATACATACTCGACGTTGATAAGAATGAAATTGTAAAATATCACGACTTTCAATTTTGAAATATAAAAAATATAGAGAAATAATGGTGTGAACAACCCTATACCCGTTTTGGGATGAGATTGTTCACACAAATTATATTACATAAACGGCAACCAGACAATATCGAATAGATGATTAATCTCAACCACATCATTCTATGTTAAGTAGTTTTGAAGTTATAACATTTTTACTGTTTGGGGGCGAAGTTGCTCAGTGGGGGTGAGATTGATCACAAGATTTTCTTTATCATAAATTAACAGTTTGCTCCAAACTAAGACAAGTTAATCAATGGAAACCTTTTACTAAATTATAAAAAGGAAAACACATAAATTCAGACATCTTTTTTTCTATAATGTTTCGAACACAAACGGAATTGCAAACAGAATTAAAATTACCTACTTCATTTCAAAAACGTCAATATCTTTTTCGAAGTATAGTAATTATCAATACCATCAATTTGTTTTATTGACGGATTTGGTAAAATTGCTAACACATCCGATATATCTGGCACGAATTCGTCACCATCTTGAACTGTAAAAACTTTCTTGGATTTATCCAACGACTTCATACCGAATAATTCAATTTCCTTCTTTCCTTCTTGTCCACTGTCACCTCATGTAAAACAGCTGTGTATGATGATAGATAGATGATGATAGATGGTTTTTTTCTCGATCCACCGTAAACCTTCACCAATACAAATTTAACAGCTGTAAGTTCATTGTCTTCTGGTTGGAAATATTCGGTCTCTACTCGCACATCATCATTCTCATCTTCTAGGGGATCGTCGTCGGAGTTGTCATTGGTTAATGGTTTATCTACATCTGAATTTCCAGGTTCTACAGATAGTCTTTGTCTTTTAATATTGTTCCTTGATGGTCCTGCTGTAAAACGTTGCTGTTGTAAGTAATTTACAACAACATTGTTCACAGAGTCATCAGTATCATTGCTAATAGCTTCAGTTGGGATCTTTTTCAAGACTCGTTCAGGATAAATAGGCACAATTCCTGTTGCTTGAAAGGAAGCTATCAAATCTTTTTTTACAGCATTTTCCGATTTGTTATTCATCTCAAGAAAAGTAGAAGCCAATAAGTGAGGAAAATCTTTTTTGTCAATAGTAGTAGATGTGAATGGGTTTTCTTCCAATTCAATAATACCATCCTCCATTTTAAGCGGACGGAAAAATACAACATCAAGTGGTTGCGAGGTGGGTGGAATTTTTCGGAAGACATACAAAAGCAATGTCATGTTCTTGGGCATTGTTTTAAAACACTATCCGTAAAATGGGAAGAGAGATTATAGCCCAACAGCACTTTGCGACCTGGTAAACGCTTTGCGTGTGGTAAGAAACTTGACTCAAACCAATCTGTGAATGATTGAGCGTTCATCCATCCATGGTGGGTCCTATTGTAATGGGAACCTGAACTACAACACCTGTCATTGCAACAAGGCTCGCCTTTTGGACCCAATTCTATCCATTGCTGCCACATTTTTTCTGCCTTATAAATGACGTAAGGAGGCAATAGTACTCCAGTGGCTGAACCGCACTTCATTACTGATATTGCTGTCTTGGTAAAGTTACATATGCGTTCGGAATACTTGCTTCCACTGGCTTTGCTTGCCAGGATCATCCTGCAAATTTGTTTCGTCAAATTATACACGTTGCAAGCTAGGACGTTTTGTAGCGTTTCCCTCAGATTATTAAAGTATTTTACGATAATATCTTTTGAAACATTAGCCCGAGATCTTTTAATATTCGCTGACACTTTTTGACTTATTTCTCTTCTATGTCTTTCTAATAGAGAACGGGCATATTTGATTTAAACTTGCTGATATTGCGACCCTGGCTATCTAAATAATTTTTAGCTAAGTGGCGTAAGTCAGTTAATGTAAGAGAGAACCCCCAATCTCCACAGCAGTTTGCCGCCCTTATAAATGCTATTTGTTCATTGAATGTAAAAACTGCTTGACCACCGCTTTTCTTAACACGAATGCCGATGTATTTATTGCGAAACGTTCCAAATGGAATTTTATATTCAGCGGAAGCACGACGAACGGACTAATCTTCTTTAGCAATTTTTTGAAGTGCTAATTCAATGTTGGCTTCGGGATAATCCATGTATGAAGGTGCCCCTAACTTTCTTTTGTACTTTCTTGGCATGCCTGAAAGTAACAAAAAATATATTTTATGTATAAAGTAGGGTTTAAGATACAGACAATGAAGAAATAGATATATCTCTAATGTGGGGTGAAATTGATCAACAACATTTAATGACCAATCTCACCCCATATACATGATCAATCTCACCCCACCCAATAAACTGGCAGAAATTATGAAAAGGGCTGTGTCGATTGCCTACGGCAAGACATACGATGGTCACACAGCATAAATAGTTGTGTATGTTTACCGGAAATAAAACAAAATAACTTGATGATTTCTCACGAAATACGAAATCATTATACGTCACGTGCGCACATAGCCGTCATCCATCTTTGTGCTGCCCATTGAGATAGAATAAGTAGGAAGACGCTATCACGTGCCTAAAACGGCGCAGGTCGGCCATATTGGTACATCATTTTACGTCAAATACGTAGATTTTAGTGTATATGTCATGTACGGTTGTATTATTTGATTATTTCAGTTCTCACAGTTATATTATATAGCAAACTACTGCAAGACATAATGGTTTCTTGTGCTCTACCTAGTTGCAAGAGTAGAAACAGCGTTAACAAGAAGAATTCGTCGAAAATAACATTTCATAGGTCAGTGTTTGACATAAAAACAATGTGCAGGGCTGTAATTGGAAAATTTCAATTGGTGCGCCTGTATGTAGGTACATAAATAAACTCTTACATATTGAGCGTTTATATTGTCAAATTATGACATTTATGGGCCTTGGGCCCAATAGGCGTGGGATGACGTAATTAATTTTAAATAAAACCGTCTGTTAAGTGGAGGCTTAAGATTATACTTACAATTTTCAGTAGTCCGGACCTGGTGAGGCAGCCATATTGGTACACCACTTAAGCCTCGCCCAGTGCGCCGTTTTGAACATACATGAAATATGCTTGATAGCGTCTCCTTAGTATACTAGCTCAATGGTGCTGCCACTACTAGTCGATAATAGCGAGCTCGGACGTTTGATTTAGGCGGTAAATTCAGATATGTAAACGGATGATTTAGTGAACAATCTCGTCCCCGATTATCAATTATGCCTCAAACGACGCCGACGGTACATAAAAAGTAATTCGATTGCTTGCCTTTAAAGAACAAAGTTTCTGTGAAATGCACATAGCAAAATAATAGATTTAGAATAGTAATAGATTTCTTTGTAGAGTTGTATTATACAGTGCTTTCATTTACGATTAAAACTTAGGTGACCAGGCTGACCATCCTCTGACGTAAGATGACGTAAATAATATGTTGGACGACTACAAATATCCCCAAGCTGTCTAACCAGAAAGTTGCAAGGTCGATATTTGACAGTTTTTATAGGCCTCTGTTTACCTCGTTGTTTTCATCTTTATTTTATTCCTGCATTTTGTGTGTATAATATTCTGAAACACATACTGTTTTAAGAAACTTCCACGAAATCACAAACTGGGTAGCCTCTATTTTAGATATTTGAATCATTAAATATGTTTCCCAACTTGTTTCAGTCAAATGAGTACGGCGCGCGGAACAAATATTTTTTAATGATGAAAATGCGGGAAATGGGTGCGTCACAAAGCGTAGTGAGAAAACGATCAACAATTTTCTTCAACAGAATTGTGTAGATTAGTGGCGGTTACAATTTAAAATTGTTACACATATAAATACTGTCAGTTTAATATAGCTATTTTATACCTTCTATACCCTTCTTGACAGTTGAATTTGTTAGATTGCTTTAATGTAGCAGGCATTATCGAATTTAATTAATTGCAGTAGATTAATGCCCGGTTTCTGAAACGTCTTGTTAAATCGCCCGATACCGAGCAGATAACTGCTGTCTGACGTTTCAGAAACCGGGCATAAGTAAATTATATCGGAATAATAAAAATAATAAAATAATTTATTATTTTTAAAAATATTTTGTTTAATTATTAGATCAATTTAAATGGAACATCTTGTTTTTCATTATTATAATAACAGTAATAAGATTCCCTATACCAATATCTATAAATTTCAGACTTATTTGCATTAGTTTCAGTATCAATAAACTACGTTGATGTAAGAACACATTTTATTATTAAGTAAGTCATGTAATAGACAACTTGTTTAGCTTCAAAATAAATAAATTCACATTAAGTGTTGTCCATTTTTTTCCTTTTTTCAAAATTGCTTTTTACATTCTTACTATCCGTAGTCACACTTTCAAAGCATCACGAATACGTAGTTCACATATTTTGCGGTCATAGGTGGAGTTTGATCCAACAAAATCTTTACATATCCCCATAAAAAGATGATTGCTATTGACCCATGTGGCCAATTATTGTGATCACTTGTACCTATATCCACTTTTCGGATATTGTAATATAAATGTAAAAAATGTGCTGGATTCACATTTAGCTGCAATCAGATACTTCTTCTAACATTCAACAAAACTTTTTTGAAACAATCCAAAAATCTCTTTATTAAAATCTAAAAACAATTCTTGCATTTAAATGGCTATCAAAGTAATACGGTGCTATTACACATTTTATGATTTATTTAATAAAAATGTATTACATTACAGTAGCGAAATTTATCGATAAGATATGCAAATAGTCAGAAATGTATGGATATTTAGATAGAAACCCCTGTAGCGGTTTAAAAGAAAATGGTTTTCCATGTCATTAAAAATAACAAAATACGGATATTCCGTTTAAGATAACGTAGTAATTAAACACAATATTGTACTGTATTAAAAATATAAATTGAAAACAATTATTATTGTCATTATTTCAATATATGGCCCAGAAATTTAGAATTAATATATAAAAATATGCGATTTCAACTACATTACATCTAATCATGTGACATTATCTTATTTCAAGTATAATAGATTTTCAGAAAAGGTCAAATAAATCTATCAGAGGTAGTTTATACAGAACCTTTATTAAATTCACGTATTTTTTTCCAGTACCTACACTTTAAAATGAACATAAAAAGGAAGCCACGATTGATTTACATATTCCCACCAAAGAGTTAAGAAAATTAATACAGTTGATCGTTTCTCTCAATTTCTTGTTAACGAACCTGAGTAGCGCATTTTGCATATTTGTAAAAATTCGAATGGGTTCAACTAAACATCTGCAACATTGCATCCGGCTCTACAGTTGTTTCTTTGAGACGCGTCCGTTCCGGTGAAAATATCATTATATAAAGAGAATACACCTTCGACAATCAACGCTGTTGCTAGATTTGATAATTTTCACAAACGGTATATTACATCCACTAAACATAAAACTTAGATCAAATAGAAATTCGACATACAATTTCTCTTCAGTTTGTTTCATACCTACATATATTTTTTGCACGCGTTCGAATTTTCCAATATAATGGTATTGTCATTAACTAAACAATTCTTTAGCATTATTTTTCAAACAGTGATATACTAACTTTAAGTTTTGTACTTCAAATAATTTTAAGTAGCGACGTACTTTTAATATACTGAAATATTTTCTAAGAATGATGTTGGCTATATTAGAATAGTAGTAATTAAATTTTATTTTCTGAAATTTGTTTTAAAGATTCTTTGAATTTAATATCTATACATAGACATACAAGTTTAGTTCCCGCAATACGTTTACATTGCAAGTTTTTTTCCCTTTGGAATTACATATATCAAAATTATTGTAGTTACGGTTTTGAAATTCACGAGTTTTTATATTTTGAGGCGTTGAATATTAATAGTCGGTGCAAAATGTAATTTACTTTTTCATATTCTCTAACCTACAAATGACGTTTAGTATATACATACATACATATATGCACAAATTACCGAAAAGGACAATCTATTTAAATGTATTGTACAGAGTTTGTAATCCGTTTTTTATTCGCGTTACTTACGACGTTAATTTAATTTACTGAATATCCGTTGTATCATGATATAATTTTTTAAAGTGACCAATAGACAATTATTTTGGCATTAAATTTATATCAGTAATACAGGTTACCGCTTAGCTTCTATTACATAATTAACAATTTATTATAACATAATGTTAAGCATGAGTAGTTATTTAGTACACACGAAGTTAATTTTTTTGAATTCTTTTTCTGTAGTGTATTTTTAGGTACTTGCACATAAAAATTGTACAATACAGTAACTCTAAGTAGTAACACTGACACAATTTTCTATGATAAAAATAGCTAAAAATAAATTAACGCGTCGTATTATTTATTTAATTCATGTGTGTTTCACGCGTTTATTTTGGTAATTAAATGCAGCATCTTATTAATATGACGTTTTTTCCTGTTTAGTAATATGCCATTAACTATTAAAACTGAAGTGTGTTAATTTAAGTAAATAAGTATGCTATTTTATTGTTTTCTTAAATACCTATAACATTTGTATTATGTCAAATTTTACTAAAGTTAAGATTATCTTTATAATCACATGACAGAGCAGCAAAAACAATTTCGAACTAGTTGTTATTGTTACTATATGATATATCGCATCAAGATCTCAGAAATCTTATCTTATGACTAGACTCGGCAAAGAGGAGCAAGTCTCAGTGCAGTACGGAGAACAACGTGGAGGGGCCGAGCAGGCGTATCAAGCTGAGCATTCAGTAACTTTTACGTACTCACATCATATATGTTCGTGACGTTCATGAGTAAGCATAGGCGATACGGACGCACAAATGTTTGCACATAAAATAACGCCAAAAATATATTATTATACATATAACGTGCTAAAACACTTACTGTTATAACAAGCTTCCATGAAATAACAAACTGTGTGGCATCTATTAAATATTTGAATCATTCAGTATATTTCCACACTTGTTTCAGTCAAATGAGTACGGTGTCCGGAATAAATATTTTTTAATGGTGAAAACGATCGTTCCACATCGAGTGATCTTATATTTGCAAATTTAAAATAATCCTTCTGACAACTTAATGGATCTTTCGACGCACCTTCACAAATTTGTCTTAGTATGAGAAAACCCGAATCCTTGTCAATAACACTTTTAAATAACACATAACTACAGTTTTTTATCTTTTAATACTACTTTAATTCTTCTTTCAACATAGTTACGAGTAGACGGCATAACATTTCTTATCGATGTCCGATTTGGTAATGTATCATCTGAATACTTGCTCCAAAAGAAAACAAATGCTTCTTGGTCTAGTAAAATAAACGGTAGATTACATAGAATACAACAAACATGTATATGAAATGTTAATTGTTAGAGGTATCGTTTGCCACGGATTGCAGAACAATGTTTTATACTTTTTAGGTGGCGCTCATACTTCCAGTTGCTGGTATACGTCAAATAGTTGCCGCACCTTACACATTTATCACCTGTGTATTCTAAACCCTGCATACTCGCTATGACGTTTCCTAGTTTCTTCTGAATATAGCGTTTCCGAAACGTCCCTAACTGCGACAATTTTTTAAGTATGTGTATACTGATAAGCATTCACATTGTCGGGCTGGTAGCTTAGTGGCTTGCACACTTGACAAGCAGTCCGGCAGTACCGGGTTCGAACCCCGGTGCTTCCTTTCTGAGTTTGGTTTTCTGTAGTTTTCCAAATTCCACGGCAAATGCGGAAAGGTAACATCTTAAGTCGGTCTACAGCCGCAGGCGTAATAATAACTCATGGCCAGCCGATGCCCCCTGTAATTGGCGCAAGCTGTTGGGGGATGCTAAGGCATGGATTATTATTATTATTATTATCGACAAAAGGAATAATACTAACACTAAACACTTCAACCCACTAAACACTAAAAACTTTTAACTAAATACTGACGCGTTTTGACAGCAACGCTATCATTATCAAGGCGATAATAAAAGTGTTTTATTATTTACTGTTTATTATTAATATTTATTGTAGTAGTATATAGTATATATTATATATATTAGTAGTTATATAGTATAGTATTGTATTGTAGTATCATTTACTATTTATTTACTGTTTAGTGCGTTGAAGTGTTTAGTGTTCTACTTCTGCACCAAGAGATCCAGTGAAGAACTTCGGAATAATATTTAAGTGTAATAATACAAGTGTGCTTTGATACGGGCGCTCAGTTTCCGTGACACGCGCTTCGCCCCTCTAGGTTGCTCTCCGCACTACACTGAAACTTGCTCCTCTTTTCCGACTCTAGTTATGACTTAAATGTGATAAAAATTACATTCTCGCAAGTTGTTAATCACGATTTCCCAATAGACAATATCTTTCAATTCAATAGTAAGTACTTAGAACGGAGAACACTTTTGATAAAACTAGATTGCGAATAAATTTCTGTGTGTTAAAGTAGTCTTTAGTGTTTACAATAAATTAATTTAAGGTGTTAGTCGGTTGCTCTTATCGAATGCAGATAGTATGCAGGAGGATGATCGATTTCTTCCTCTTGCATACTATCTGCGTTTCTCCACTGTATTGATGAATTTGTGCAAGTTGTCCTTGCAAACCTTTAGGCTAAACACAACTTTATTCTGGCATTTAATTGTGAAATAAAGAAAAACATTTTTAGAATATAGTATATACATACTTCTAGTGTGTCCGAATAATATCTAATAAGCACATTTTCGAATAATCTGCAGTGCCAGTGTCTGTACACAAAAGGCTTTGTCTGATTAAATGACTCATGATAACGCTACAATCCAAAACTCTTATCTTAGAGCCGCAAGATTTAGCACAGGCGTTTGTTTTGCTCCGGAGGCGTCGCTTAAGTAGCGATTTTTCTCAAATCATTTTATACTTTTCTAATTATCTTAATAATAATAATAATAATTAATTCCGAAGCATCAAATCATTGATTGCTTTAATAAAAATAGTTTCATTGCGAAAGAACGAAAATTAAACTCACAGAAAAGAATTTAATCAAAACGAAAATGCATGTATTTTCACACGTCTAATATATCGTGTGTCAAACGTTCTAAACTATGTATTTTCATCAAGTTCATGATTATAAAACTAGTAATTTTCAAAGTTTAGCTTTATTTATTTGGTCACATATAAAAATCAGGTGGAGGAAGTTTGACATCAACTAAAACTGCATATATCATATAGCTCGAACCCTGTATAGGGTGCCCGAATTTCGTAGGGACAACAAGGGTAACTTTTTTATTTGAAGACATAGAGAGATGGTTAAATTAGCAAAAAGGTGTAGATTCAAAAGATCACTAAAAATCAATTTTCAAATTTTACTTGTCATTCTTCATTTGTTTAATATTGAAGAAAAACTGAAATCTTCTAATTTCTTTTATTTGCCGTAACTTTTTTGTTACTTGAGATATTGAGATATGCGGTTCGAAGCAATTCAAATTGTAATCTAAATGCTTTGAACTATGTAATTTTTACTGAGTGCAATTGTGTATCAAATGAAGACTGAGCTGAGATTAAGTTACTAATAATACGCACACACGAAATTTGTATTATTAAATGTTAGTTTTACGCTCCTCAAACTTTTGATATACATACGTACAAAATACATGGTATTTTTCAAAACTTACGTTACGGCAAATAAAAGAAATGAGAAGATTTCAGTTTGTCTTCAATATTAAACAAATGAAGCATAACAAGTAAAATTTGAAAAGGAATTCTTAGTGAGCTTTTGAATCTACACCTTTTTGCTAATTTAACCGTCTCTCTATGTTTTCAAATAAAAAAGTTACCCATGTTGTATCTGCAAATTTTATTAAGGTTTTGTTAATTTTCAAATAGAAGTCTGTTAAATAGTTCATCTATTTAATAAGAGAATAACGAATAAATTCATTAACAAAATAAAACTGACTGCAGATTTATTATTTTTGTAAATTTTTTGAATAGTAAAATTGGAAAACTGGAACTGTACAGCTGTGTAATTGTAGAAAGTGTTTTTCTCGAAATCTATACATTTTTACACATTCTTAATGTAACACTTACAGGAAAGGTGCAAAAGACCGTTGTATAACTTTATACTAGGATGTTTTGTAACGCTCAATCATATTTGCAATCGTCGTATGCAAAATATTGTAAACGACATTTGTTCGTATCAAGACATGCACCACACGGGAAAACTAAACATTTCCGGCAGGTGTTCCATACTTCGTGCCGTGTTTCCCTAAAGAACAATTCAAGGTTGAGAAAAGATACAAAGAATTGCGACCATCTTATTAATTTTTTTCTATAAATATTGCATAACCGTGTATACTTAAAAAAGCACCTGTTCTAATGTAATATTAATTTTTAACGGCGTAAGGGAAAGTTAACATATGTCATGTAAATACTTATACGTACAAAATACCGCAGAAAATTAAAAGACAGCCAACAATCTAAAATAGCAATGTGTCGTTTTTTTTTTCGTTATTATACGTATTACTAAGATATTTTTTTTATTATCGTTGCATATTCTAGAAATTTGTATCTATTCATTTCAATTTCTTTTTACTGTTTTTCAAGTTGTACATTGCAACCTTATTTTATGTTGTATTTACCTGCGAATTTTACCTAAAAATAGAGCTCCGTTAGGTACTCGCTTTGTGTGTTCAATTCAATTCTTTCCAATAATAAAAGGCCGGGATAGGGAAAAAGAGTTATCGCATTTCTACTGAGAAAATGTTTGGGAGTTTTTATAAGAAAAGTAAAACCGCTCTCTTTTAACCCGTCGAGAATTTGCAGATGTTGTGTGTACAGCTTAATAATAGTTTACCGTTAGGCAAGTTGATGTATTGAACAAGTGAAAGGCTTCTAGAAGACATAATTGGGTGAAATAGGGTTTCAAACTTTACTTTAGGGGTAAGATACTTGGCTGACCACCGAACTACCATATAATTTGTGGAACCGGAGAGAGTTTGTGGTTGTAAATTGCCGTCTATAAATCTGGTCGCCTTAAAAAGGCAGTTATTTGTATATGTGGTAATTGTAGGGTAAAAATTGATGTTTACATTTAAAGTCTTGTCTAAGTAGTAAAAAAAAAATGCTTATATTTTGTAGATACAAAGTTTAAGATGAAGGTGACTTACCTACACACATACATACATAATACATACATACATACATACATACATACATACATACATACATACATACATACATACATACATACAAGAAATGTGATTAATTTTAAAATTATTGAAGTGGAACACATAACCACTTAAACATCCAACGGATTAGTTTAAAACATTTTGTGTGCAACAATAAACAGTATTAATATAAACATCGGGATGAATATTGTTTGGATGTTTAACATGAGAGAAACTACAGCTGAAGTACAATAATTAACAATGTTTTAATGGATCATGTGCATTGATTAATAACATCATCAATTTGCGAAAAAAAAATTTAATTAGATACTAAAACCATATTTTCACGCTTATTATGTTGCAATGCGATCCTTCTTATAATTGGTAACTCTTAAGACGTCCACCGACAGATACTGTTTTTATAATCTACAAATTTTTCATTTGAAAGGTTTGTTTTATTGCTTTGAATACATTGTGGTATACCTATAGATAGAACGCTAAAAAGGAAATCCATGTCATCCATGCGCGTTTTATTCGACGAGTTTGGTGCATCGTGCATCGAACAGTGTATCCAACAAAAATTCTTATATATATAGCAGGTTTGGGATTGCGTAAGAGCCGTAAATGAGGTGGCACCCAAAGGAAATTAACTTTGGCCTGGGCTTCCAGACACACGGGCGTGAAGGAAAACAAGGCGGCGGATGAGCTGGCCAAACGAGGCCTTTCGTAGGAGCTGGCCCTTCCTTCGGCATCACCAAATCGCAAATTAAAAAGTCCATGTTCGAATTGACATATAACAGATCCAAGGAATGATGGAAAAGATCACCATGACAAAGACAGGCAAAGGAGTTCCTATGGGAAACGTAAAAGGTCAAAGCAATAGTAGGTCTGTTGACCGGTCATTGCAGACTGAATGGGCATATGTATAACATCTCTGTCTCTGCAAATTCTGTCAAGAGGAAGAAGAAACCCCAGTTCATGTTTTGTACCACTGCGATGGCCTAGCGAGGACAAGGTTTCTAGCAATTGGCGTAGAAAACCCCACAGCTAACGGTTACATAAAAGAGCAGCTCTCAAAAATTATAGGTCTAATTAAGAAGGCAAAATTAGAGAGCGTCCTCTAGGGTACAAGGGAATCACAATAGACCTGCAAAAGTCACGGTGAAACAGGTTCCCATGGCCACTCGATTCCTAATCTACAGCTGATCCTATAATTTGCTTGACTTTTTAATAAACTTAAGTCCTAAACACAGGTCATTTCGTTCAACTTGAGTTAATCTTCAAAGTTTCTGTTCGAAATAAGAATTTTACTTAGGTAAAAATTTAAGGAAAATGCAAGCCTTCATTTTAGAGTAATTCCACTGTGGTGTTAGGTTAACTAGAATCGGAGAATGTTATTTTATATGCCATTCTAATTTCATCCAAAATGGAGTGCCGCCCATGCCAACTCTCGTATCCAGCAACTAATTCCTCTCAAGTACTGAATAATACTCCATAATATGAATATATATACCCTTTGCAAATTATATTTTTTCCCGTTTTGATCTTCCCTAAGTGCAGAGTGAACTCTTAGAAAATCAATGGTGTAATCATTACGTAAGTTTTGGAAATAGATGGTAATTGTGATTGTGTCAGAGAACTACTGTGTATAAGTTAGGAAATATTCCGCAAAGTACGCGTGTAATTCTCAAAGCTATATATTTTTTTGTGTTTATCATTATTAATCTAGAGTAAGTTAGACTAGTTTATTTTCTTTTGTATTAGTTATATCATTAACACGTAAACATATTAATCTAGCTTTAAGTTTGTTTGTGCATCTTAATGCATACGTATTCCTTAATGTCAACATTGCTCATACCAATCCGAATTTTCTTGCATTGTATACCTACTACATTTCACTATTAAGAAAATCGTTAGTTTATACGTGTCACCATTAATTATAATTAACGACTTCTTAATATTTTTGTAGTTGATTTTTTTGTATACATACACTCCAAGGGGCACCTATATCACGAAATTTCTTAGTGGATTTTTAAAACTTTGAAAAAGTCAACCTTTGTTTTACGTGAGCGCTCTGCGATGAAGTAGTCGACTCCCATTTTCCAAATGAATCGATCGCATTTTTAAATTTCTAAATTAGTTAATGTATTTGTATTATGACCTGTCCTGTAAGTACTTATCTTTAATGCCAGATATATTTCGACATGTATGTAGATCGAATAACACAGCAATAATTAAACACCAATTTATTCCAGAACATAAATTATTACGTTTTCGTTTACGCAATACTTCTTCAGTAGAAGAAATTGATATTTAATATGTGTCACATATTAATAAAATATGTAGGTAGCCATGCCTATAACAAAAATATCTAAAAAACAAAGAAATCATTTATATATCAAATCCTGGTTACATTTGCAATTAATATTAAAGGATATACTAATGTAAATTTTTGATATAAGTTGCTATTTAATTAATTGCTGTTTTAGTTGACCTACAAGTGGAAATATATCTGGGATTTAAAAAAAAATAAAAGTACTTCTTAAAAGAAAACTTGTGTTTTAATTGAACAATACTGAACCCGAGGTAAAAGATACGCAACAATTGCACAAACAATAGTTACTTATCTTTTGCAAGTAAAGTGTATTTGGAAATTAATTTCAGTGTATATTAATCACAGTCTAACACATAACTTCACTAATAACAGGTAAAAGCCTAAGAAAAGAGAGACGAAGGAAATAACACAGGGGCTCATTATAAAGTAAGGGATGTATTTTAAACTGTTAGGTATATATTTTTAATAAAAAAATTGATGATGATGAATGATATGTATATTGGTAACTATATGTACCTATTAGGGTGGGTTTATCAATGTGACGATAAATAAATTAACTTACAGATAAAATTTTATTCGCAAGATAATTACAATGAAACGTTTATTGAGTGTTAAATAGAAGTTATCTGCAAGATAAAGCATTGTAGTTCCTAAATTTTATCTGCCAGATAGCAATATCTGTCAGTTACTTATCTAACACTTTTATCCTCACATTGATAAACCCACCCTTACTTCTACATTTTTACGAATTGCTGTCAATGTATTATAAAACTCGTGTAGACGTGAAATCTAAGAGATTCGTGTATCAATATCTTATAACAGCAAAGTCCAATGAAATTGTAGCGAATTTTGATTAATAGACTTGAAAAAAACTGGCTCCGAGTTTATTTTAAAACAATTGAATGCTTATAATACAATCAATGACGTTACAAAAGTAAAAGACAGTATCAAGAACCAAGGAAGTGAAGGAAGCGTAGGCAAAATATATTTATTTTTAACGTTTCGGTGTTTATGATGTCCACTTTTTGAAGATTCGTATCAGCCTTTTTCCAGAGTTTTTCAATTAACTTCATGACGAAGCTTTTGGGCAGTAAAACCAACAAGTAAGGGAGGACTTACGTCTTGACAAGAATATGACAAGGCATTTGCGTAGAATATTGAGATTTTTAAATTCACGTATTGTTTTTTTATTTACACTAAATTTCAATCCTGGTACAGTAAAATCGATATAATCTGGCCCAAAACAATAAAATATAAATAAACAGAAATTGTGATATAGTAATTGTGTAATTTTTAAAGCTAATTTGTTTTTCATAAATCAGTAATAATGATAAGATGAATACAGACGTAATTGTAAGTGTTTTATCTTTCGCTTACAGGTATGCTTAAAATCACATCGTTGAATCATCAAGAATCACGCAAATTCTTTTTATATAGAGCATCCCGTATTTACAATTGTTCATTAATGGAACATTCGTTTATTTAGATAATTTTAGTTTTGTGTATAGGTAAGAGAATTTGTCATTTTAAGATAATTTTATCATAATAATTCGAATTCCCGGTGAAATATTTCTAAAGCTGATTAAACTTCTGTTCTAAATGTTGCACATATTTACCATATTCGTACTAGAAGCAGATGCAAAAATATTGCCAGATAAAAACTGAATGTATGTATTTTTAAATTGTAGCTCCAAATGTATTTTTATATACATAAACATACAGCCTACACATATAAATCTTAAGTCAACTGTCTCCAGATACACTTAGGAAACCGTCCATTAATTTCCGTTTCTGTTTTTTTCTGTCATTCTGCCATTGGAACTCGAGCAGGCAATGTAGTCTGTTCGTGTTTATTTATCGTAATCATAACCCAGAAATGAACAATCATAATATTTACTCAACGCGGAATCAGAATTGCGTAATAGAGAGAAGAAATACCAGCCGCTAGTCATAAATCCTGTTCTAATGTTGATGGCTAGTTAAAATTGGTCTTAAAGCGTACACAAAATTGCTTTTCAGTCCTTCTACATCGGAAATAGTTCACAGTTCGTCGGCATTGTTTGAATACTTTGCTGTAATTAGTTAGTTAATGTTATAGTAATAAAATGCATCGTAACATGTAGAAGGGAGACACTTAACGAAAACGGTATTTTAACCCCGCGCAACGACTAAAAAGAATTTTTCTATTAATTGTTGTTTTCTTTTTTACTGCAGGTGTTTCAATCTACGTACCTGTGTCCTTATTTATAGAAGAAGTTTGTCTTTAAATTTGCACAAATTGTTGACATTGACATACGTACTATGTAACTATTTCAAGAATTACAGCTAGTTTAATCATATTTTTAATTATCTGGAAATAAAACACCACCCATCTGTAGATATTATAAATATACAGTGGTGTGCAAAAAAATAGGAATACATTTTATTTATTTATTAAGTTCCTTAGTTGGGTATTTAATTTAATTTTACACGAACCGCCATGACTTGGTTAGTAGTAAAATTGTGTACAGCTACTAATCCACGCAATTTCAGTGAACTTATTAGCCGACTGATCTTGCATTTCGAGGAAAATCTCAAATACTAGGAATAACAGATGTGCCATAAAATAGGTATAGAGAGTGTAAGTGTTAAGAAGCCATAAATCTTTAAATTTAAACGTTAAAAGTGAAGATATAATTCTTAAGTAAATATACATAAATTTATAAATTGTACCTACTTCGAATTTCAACTTTGGCTAAAATGGGACACGCTAGACATTGATCTAAAGAAGCACGCAATCTTATTAAACAGCTCAGACAAGATGGTAAAAATTACGCAGCGATAGCAAATACTTTAGGTTGTTCACGAAGTAAGGTATTTAACGCTGCAAAATGGCGAGAAATGCCTGAAAAACGTGGTAGACCAAGGAAAACGACTCCTCGAACAGATTTAAGACTAGCAAGATTTTGCAAGAAAAATCCTTTTGCTACGTCAACCACTATCAAAATGAAATTGCTACTGAATATTGATACCTCTACTATTAGAAGACGACTTATCAAAAACAATTTACGGGCAAGAACACCAAGAAAAGTTCTCCTCTTAATTAAACGAAATATTCGTCAAAGAATACAGTTTGCAAATGAACATGTAGGATGGGCAAAGGAGAAATGGTGAAATATATTGTGGAGTTATGACACCAAAGTGAATCTATTTGGCTCTGATAAAATGTTTCAATATGTAAGGCGGCCAAAAGGACAGGAATTCCCACCCCACTATATCGTCATAATCGTAAAATATGGTGGAGGTAACATAATGCTATGGGGTTGCTTTTCCTGTTGGTCCAGTGTGGATAAAGGTTACTCAAGTTGAATACGTCCATGTACTTCAACAAGAAATGCTTTCTTATGCAGAAGAAAACATGCCACTGCGCTGGAGATTTCAACAGGACAATGATCCAAAACACACGTCCAGAGCAGCGAAAGCATGGTTCGATGTCAATAAGGTGAGGGTAATGTTTGGTGGACTCGTAGATGTCAAGAAGTGTCAGAAAATAAAGGCAGTACAACCGAATATTAATGTTTTATAAAAAAAATTGTTTTCTCTTTACATTTTATTCACAATCAAAGTTTTCGAAGTTCTTTACTGGATCTCTTGGTGCAGAAGTAGAACACTAGGTGTTTAGTGGGTTAAAGTGTTTAGTGTTCGAAGCAAAGTTTTATTTGAAATATACCTATTTATTTTGCACAGCTTATTTGGGCATATTTACTAGATATTTAACTATTGTGTAATATTCTCAAACAAACTTAATGTTTTCTGTGTTTGATGTGCTAATCTGTCTTAGTTAAATCGTAAATTATTAGTGTATCAGTGTATCTACATAAATATGACCGTGTACCTATTTTTTGCACACAACTGTATGTATGTACGTATATCAACAGAAAATATACGAAGTAATCTCAGAACAAAGTGTTTATAAACACACGTTGAAAAGCGAATCGTTTTTACAACATTCTAAAACACATTTAAACATTTTATTAGGTATTAAAATAATATATATCCTATAAAAGTGTAATATTTTTTATCACGTAATTATAAATTAATAAGGAAATTTTCCAGTAACACCAATATTTCCCACATATTTATTCAGAGAAATCTGTTATTTTCCTTCGATAATATAAAAATATTAGCATCTGCATAGAATCAGAAAACGTTAATGATTTATGCAAATACTTTACTTCATAGGGTATTATATAAAGTATATTAATATCAAAATAATATACCGGTAGGATCTCTGTAAACGCAACAATTGTATAGCGCATGTATCAGTCCCCACAATGCGATGACTACGTATACCTATGTACTCTTCTTCGTTAACCAGAGCGATAGATTGATAAGCGTAATATCAGGCTTGTCGGCATCATATGCTTGTGTTAAGTATGAAGTTTGAAAAGGGAATGTAATACCTATGGGCTATCGAACTAAACAACTATTTTATTTGTACACTGAAACATATTTTTTTAAATATAAATGAATTCTTTCCATAAATATGAGTTCAATATAATTATAGAAAAATATGTGTATATGTACACTGAAATAAAATTCGTTCTTATAAGTAAATACTATACGGAGAAATCTTACAACAAAAAACAAAGGTCAAGCTAAAAGCATAAATTATTAGATTCCTGATAAAACTAAATTGAATTTCTTTTATATTATATGGAAATGCACTGACTATTTCATACAGATTATTTAAATAAATGGCTCGAAAATATTTCCAATGTTGAGCCAAACAATATCCTAGGCGATGATAAAAATTATTTCGAACTGCACTTAAAGTTTCTGGAGTGATGTTATCAGAAACTTCAATAATTTTATTTCTGACTAACTACTATAGCCGAGCTAATCGAGCTGTGCAAATAAGTTCGCTAAGACTGCAGGGAGTTATAGTGGGACATGGACACGCCTCCATCGTTGCTTCAGCCGAGATCTTACCGGTATAATAATATGCACAATTACTATACAGAGTTGACATTCGAAGCTTAACCCTCAAGTACTATCGTGTTTTCAAACAACACATATACTATGGTGGGTTGTTTCGGTACCTCACAGTTTAAATACGATTTTTTTAAATTGTTTAATATTTTTTTTATTTTTAAGGTTTTACGTGGTACAATAGACATTTATCTAAATACATATCTGAACAAAAAAATAATAATTTTATGCAAAACGAATTAGAATTATTCCATTTTTAAATACAGCGGTTAAAAGACACACGCATAAAAAAGGAAAAATTGAAAAAATTAATAAGAAATTTCTCCTGGTTTCTTCTTCCGTTTCTGGTTTTCCAAAACCACGGTTTCATTTCCCGTGAAAGAAAATTTCATTAAAATTACACATACAAATTTTTACAAGGATGTTTTGCAACATACATTATTTGATGATAGATACATCGTATTTCATTCGGTACTCAACATGTTTATAGTTTACCTTTCTAAACAGAACCTTTGCAGACGTGTTGACCACATTGTGACCATGTTGTTTTTATTTTTCTCTCTTTTCTCCCCTCAGTTATAGTTTGAAATGAGGGTGATATTGCAGAATTGTGCGGTCCTTGCAGATCCAGTCCAAGAGCTTTGATAAACTGCATTAGCTGTGATGGTTTCAGGGAAGGTTGTCTATAACGTCTTTACCAGATGTTGTTTTTGATTTTGTCAGGTGTTCTTTTCTCCTCAGCTCAGAACCTGCAGTCGCTATTCTGTTTTAGACCTATCCTTGCCATGTGTTCACCAAAGTGACACCTTCCGCTGCTGTAGGATCTTACAGGTCCCGGCTCTCGAGGTTGTGCTGTTTCAATCCGAAGTAAATTTTTGATGATTGAGTTTAGCTCCTTTTTTGGACCACTTGTATCGATTGCGTTCATAAAAGTGACTTATATTTTGACGGACACCACTGGAGCTTTCACTTTCTTCTTGCGATTCGACCTCAAACTCTGATGATATGTTGTGGTCATTATGTTCACTTAGAGCATCACTCAAGTCATTATCACGTTCGTTAAGCTGCGTACTGACTTGAGCAAATTTACGCGCACGAACTCTGTTCGCACACAAATCCTTTGATAAAAGTGAAGAAACCGACAAGCGATGGATAGCGTTCGTGCGCATATTGAGTGTTCGTCCGCGTAAATTTGCTCGAGTGAGTACGCAGCTTTAGGATTGATCGGCAAGATTTGCTAACTGCTGATCATTTAAATAATTTACCATTTTGTTATATCGATACAAGGCAAAACAAAGAAAAGTGTTGTCACAAACGCTTCTGACGAAAAACTGAATAGGAAACTTCTGAATAGACTTACACGAAGAGTAGGGGAAATACAGTTCTCTGAATGTCCCCGAAACATAGTATAAACAGTGAATCCCCGACAAACTGAACGATACAACTTACAAAGCAGATAGCTCTGATTCCCCAAGCAAAACAAATTACAAAGTTTGTGATATTCCCGGAAAAAATGCAATATCTAAAAAAACAGACCGTTAATACTATGGTAGGGTATCCGTACACCCCAATAATTAATTTTTTCAAAACCTATGAAGAATATCTAATTGTGAGTTACGGCATAAACATCATGTTTCCTTGAGAGAATATCTAGAACCCTAAGAACGCAAAAGAAAATAGTTTTAAAAATATCCAAACAAAAGTGAGGTCTGGGGTGCCGAAACATCACGTGATAGTACTTGAGGGTTAAACGTGGTAAAAAAATAATAATTTTAGTTTAAATTTTAAAGTAAATTTATGTATAAAATAATAGTATGGTATGTTGTTGATGTGGCTCGCAAGGACTTCACGTAGCTGTCATTATAGATTCGTGGTAACAATTCTGGAAGTCTTGTTCCTTTCGGCTGTTTAGAACTTGCATCATGACTCATTTACTATTATCTATTGTTCCTTAATGATAACCTTACAATTTTCGCTTACACGTTGGAAAAAGAAAATAATCACATAGAGCTATGCCTGGACTGTAGAATGGGTATGAGAATAGTGGAATGTTTTTCTCTGCTATCACCAAACAAGTTCTTGGTACCAACAACGCACATTTTTTTCATGCTTAGTTCCTCTGTCAAAATTCGATGAACAGTATTTTGACTTTTTACCTTATCTGCAATCATACTGACTGTTAACTGTCTGTTTCGTGTTAATACAGAATGCACTTTCGACACGATTTAGCGGCCGTCCAGAGCGATGTTCACCTTCAATGTTTTTGCGGCCCTATTTGAAAGCCTTGTGTCATCTAAAAACTTGGGCTGAAAACAAAGCAGCATATCCGTCTTCGAGTTAGCGCAAGAGTAAAAATGAATCAAAGGAGTTATAGAAACTTGCAGCATCAATAGTATAAAACAAGAGCAAATGTTGAAGTCTGCCAAACTTGATAGTCTATTAGTTCGGAAACACAAATGACACGATTTCAACGGCACAAATCAAATTTTCAGAATTCAAAGGTATAACGGCCGATTTGAGTAAACGTTACCGCATTTCTTAAATGCAAATATCTCTAAAATAAAAACAGCACAAAATGCGTTTTCAATGAAACAAATGAACACAATATGATGGTGTACTTATATTTTGAAAATTTTAAACTATCAACTTCGTGGCCAAATTTCAAACTTGAATATCTCAAAAATGGTGTACAACAGTACAACTCAACATGACATTGAAAATTTAGAGATGATGTGGTCAATTTGTGTTCTCGAACAGCAGTTCATGTTAGTATACATTTCTTATGTTGCTTTTAATTTGCTGATACGTGTGTTTGGAATATCCAATTTCTTTAAACCTTTTGGAATCTCATATTTATCTACAATATTGAATTCTTCTAGATTGAAAAAAGTTAAATTTTTGCAAAGGCCACTTCTCTGTATTTCATTTTCAAATCTTCGTTCTATTTTGGTTAATTTTCCACTATACTATATAATTATAGCACGCAAAAATCCATTTGTTAACGAAGCAAAGAATGCGGTTTATTTTAAAAACAAACCACTGGAGTTTCGGCGAAAGGTTCTACACACAGACGAAACCAAGGTTTTCAGATCGAATAGACAACAACGAGTTTGGCGCAAACCGAGAACAGAATTACAAAAACAAATGTACTGTGAAGCATGAGGTAGTCATGTTATAGTTTGGAGCAGTATGTCGTACAACGGTGTTGCTCAATTAATTTTATTGAAGGAATAATTGTAGATTTCAACGACTATTTGAAAACTTTGCAACAGCACGACACAACTGTAGTGTTTGATTAATTCAATATTAACAATGTTATTACGTTCTATCACTGTTCTTATCAACACAAATGTTGATACGAACAAAAGTTCTCCAAAAGTACGAATTTTTTTCCGCTTATAACGACGAGAGAAGTCAAATAGAATTTAAACATTTTTGTACTTTTCAATTAATATTAATATATTCCAGAACATGTTTTAAGAAATTGGTATCTAATATTAAATATCAATTTCTTCCACTAAAGAAGTCTTATTAACGAAAACATAATACTATATGTTCTGGAATAAATTGGTATTTAATTGATT
Source organism: Holotrichia oblita (assembly GCA_023690525.1). Taxonomy (NCBI): domain Eukaryota; kingdom Metazoa; phylum Arthropoda; class Insecta; order Coleoptera; family Scarabaeidae; genus Holotrichia; species Holotrichia oblita. The sequence continues at coordinate 72,698,992 of CM043019.1, read as the reverse complement.
TGCTGTTTCATTGACCTACAACCGGAAATACTTCAGGAATTGAAAGATAAGTATTTCCAATTCCATTATTTTTTGTGTTTTTGTTTGTTTATTTTGTAACCATAAAAGATAGAAGCTCACAGTTTCCACATTAGTATATTAGCAACACTGATTCAAAGAGGCTTTTCATACATGTTTTAGTTTGAAAATCACAGGACATTAAAAAAACCAAACATTTTTTAACTACTACTCGTATGAAATATGTAAAAACTGCTTTCGAAACTTTGAACTTTACTTGATTGCATTTGCCTACAATGTTGTTTTTTATAGGACTCGCTGCATATAAGTATCTGCCTCTTAATGTTTTTTAATAGTAAGGGTAATATTTAAAGTATTTATGAAATTTTAGAAAATTTCGCAGTAGATCATGATTGATTATGCACTTCAAAGAAATGATGATAAGTTCTGATTTCGTATTTAGACGTCCTCTCATAAAAACGGACACTAGTAACTGAGGGTACTAGTGGCCGTTTTTATGACCGCTTTTATATCCATTTCCCTATCTGACTGCAAATATTTTCTGGGTGCATATGTACATATGTCAAGAGGGAGCCAATGTGTTAGAAGTGCTGATAATAATATATAATAAAATGCTCTCCGAAAAGTCTGTATACTTTTTACAATAAAGTGTTGAACTTAGGTATGGGGTGTAAGGTTTGTTTGCTCTAGTTTTACTTTTACGAAATAGAAACACTTGATTGTCTATTAAATGATTTATTAACCAACAACTGTTTTTTATTAGTTACTACCAACTGTGTATTTCAAAGTTACTACATACATACATTTTAGGTACAGGGGTTTAAATACTACATAGGGAATGCCATAGCAAAGTTGTAGAATATTTAATTCTGCGTTTTACCGATTAATAATATACAAGGTGTTCCATTTGAATTAACGCAGATTTTTCATATTTTTCTGGGTGTTAAAGAACCTAATATTTGCCTAACATTTGGTCAAAAAATATTTTTTCTGTTAATTAGCGCAACCAAAAAATTTGCGACATTATAATTGACGAAAATTTACAAGAAAAACATAGTAAGCCAAATATCTTAAAGACCGTCAGTTTTTTCATGAATACCATACATAAAGTGCCTTTTATTTTTCATGTAGATTTAAAATAAATGATACAAAATATAGGTTTGTATTAAAAAAAAAACAACGTTGCTTTCTGCGTAGAGTAAATGGGACACTCTGTATAATCGGTATTATTTTATAGATCTTGAGAAAACTAGACATATGAAATCAAAAAAAAAAGATTCAATTATCTCTCTTAATAACCAAAATATTGGACTTCCGCGCTCTAGGTGGGCACCCTGTATACAATTATTTGCTACCAGTCTAGTTTTGATAATTGGGCAATTAATATATATATATACTATGGGAGGATTATTCGTACTATATGTACACAAGTTTTTGTAGCAATTTATTATGAAACCCGTTACATAACTCGAAGACAAAAAAATCTATCGGAAGTTTTAATGTATACATAGAATTTCCTGAAGGATCGTTAGCACTAGACATTTTTCTTGTTTTACATTTTTAATGAATCATTCTTCTTAATTATGCAAGCTAGATGGTATTTATGCCTATGCTTAGGTGTCATAATACCGTATGTAATTGAAGAAGTGATCTTCCTTAAACGCTTAGCGCCCGTATTTCTTTATTTATGCGTTGTAATGAAGATTTATAAAGCGGTTAGATTTACAAAAAATTTTAATTAAGGTAAGTCTGCGTAGTGAGCAGCGTGACGTACTAATATAAATAGAGCAGGACTAAGACCAAGTATTATGTTAATTATATTGTTAATTAGATGAGATAAATTAGAATAGAAAATATACTCTAAGGTAAAACCAATCAAGAGTATCTCAGTCTGCAAGTGTTTATTTATTTAAATTAATATGTAAAAATGTAAAAAGACTAATTGAGAGGAAACACTTACAAATACAAATGTTATTTAGTTATTAAAAATTTCTCAAAAGAGCAAGTCTAGTCATTTCCATTGATATTGAAAGTTGATATCGATGCGAACGTCGAAACCCCTACAATATGTATTGTACTATACATATAATGTATATATAGCAGATATACATATGTATGTCCGAAATTTTGGCACCAGTTAATTTTTATAGTGTTTGTACATGATTATAGAATTTTTCGCTTGTTTTCCAAATTCCATTGAACACTAATACAAACAAAAAGGATTTTTTTGAGGTGATTTTGTGTGCTTTTTAATAAAAATGAACTAACCACATCGTTTATATTGACGTATCTTCAAAATACATTTGCAGGTCTTTTTCTAAATATGTATACAAAACCACGTAGGAAAACAGCTGTGCCACTTGATTATGTTTAACGACAGATAAAGCTAATTAGACTACAATTGTTTATATACAACTATATTTTCGAGAAAACGTATGCTTAATTCATTAATTGCAATCATTGTCGATTTATTTGCAGTATCTGATTTATACATAATTACTTGTCTCTGTACAGTTCAGACTAATTTGTGATCGATTGCTTCGAAGTCTGTGTTTTAAGGCACCAATCTTTTCTTTTTATTTTTGGAATTGTAAAAGTAGCCAAAGTATTTAGACTTGTAATACGAAGAAAGTATAGAATTTTAAAATGATTGTTTATTGATCTCATATAACAAAGAAGTGGATATATAAAGTAAATATACGTACTCACAATAAAAAGAAGAAAAAATAGCCTATTTTCTTTGTTATATTATAACAACTGTAACAAGTTGGAGGTGATTATATTTTACTTTCCTACCGTCATTACTATAGTACAATTAATATCAAAGGTGTAAATAATTGGAGGTTATTGCCTCATACAAAGAATATTAGTCTATTAGCAAAAAATCTCCAAAGAGCTATTGTTATGACTTATGACCAAGTGCAAGTTCGTTGACTGTCATGCGTGATTTATATGACCTATTTCTTTTTGTAATCTCATTGGATTGGATATTACTATACTAGCTTTTATATTTTATACTTCATTTTGCAATCTCTTTACTTATAAATTTATTACCACTTAACATTTTTTATTAAAATCTATATTTATTATATATTGATAGAAGTAAATATTTAATCTAACGAGAAACGAACAATGTTCATAATTAAAAAATCATTTCCAGGAATTTGAATGCGTATATATAAATCATATCACCAATAAACATAAACTTTACTTAATATAAACGTACGTGAAATAATGTTCAACGGATACATACATTAATATTTTGTTTAATCAACATAGAAACATTTATGTTTATTTATGTGTGATACTGAAATGCCAATTTGTTAGATTATAAATAAATATTACGGGACTTGTTCAATATGTTTCGTTTAGAACGAGAGCATTCATTTCACAATTAGATTAGACACATTTAGACAGATTCGACGCTACAAGAACTACAGCATACTCAATATAAATAGCATCGTGAATGTTTTTCGTAAGTTGTGGTTCTAGATTGAATGGTTCCAATTGTTAATTTTTATAAATCCGTATTTGTTCTCATTCGAAAACTATTAATTTCTGTTTGTACATATGTATATGTAAGTAAATCATATAATTCTCAAATGCCGAAGTTACCAGCCTGTTTGGTCAAGTACAAAAATACAAAAGGACTGATAATGCTTTAGTATTTATTTTATTTAGTACTTTGTTCTAATATTGGATGTATTTCCATAAGTACGAAGATTTTTCTGGATTCAGTTTTACTTAAATAAAAAGCTTTACGGAGCCAATTATAATTACAAGATACAATGGAAATGATGAATACCAGTTAGGTTTGGAGACGTTATAGTAAGAGCAAATGAACGCTTTTTTTACATTCCTTTGCCTAAATTTTAATAGTTAGTTACTTAACGTATTCTAAGAGATGTCTTTGCATAGTGGCAAAACGTTTGCAAGCTTTGAGTTTTTTTGACATTAAACGAGAACGTAAATTGTTTATGGGAATATATTTCTCTTATTTGAAAACAATTTACTAGCCTGTCAGACAAGTGTACACATGTTTATTAAGGATTCCGTTTCTAGTGAAAGTAATGTATAGATGTATGTAAATCAAACACATATAACGACTCTGTCGTTACGCCTTTGTTTAAATACTAACATGCATATAAAGAAATGCTTCATCCTGCTTCTAAATACCAAACTATTTAACTATAAATACAGCGATATTTGTTTGCAAAATTAATTAATTAATATGTTTAATTTTGGAAAATAATGGTGCATTATTTTATTGTCATGCTCTGTACCGACTGATTGGTGAGGAAATAGTTATACTCGAGAAATATGTTCAGGAAATGAAAATAAACACAAAATGTCGCATAAACATGTATCCCATTCTGTAAAAGAGATATACATACTTTCAAAAGTTTAATAAAAGCAGAAACTCAATACTAAAATAAATTTGATATAATATGCCATACAAATGAAGGAAAAAACATTTCATGCCAGAACATTTTCAAAAATACAATCACTAAGTTTGATGCATTTACTAATTTGTTTGTGTTAATTATCCAAATAACTACGTGCAATATTACTGAAATAGGCAGGAGCTCCATCACACTGAAAGTACATATTTCGTCGTGTATTTATTTCATTCTGTATTTCTGTTATCAGTTATTCTATGTCATTACGTAGCACACATTAATACTAAACCGATGCTAAAAGTGACATAGGGATTTACGTCTGACCGTTGATGTTCATTACGATAATTGTTAATTTCATCTCATATGCATTGTTTTTCGAACAATCTGCGGCTGTGATTTACCCAATCGCAAAGTTGCAGCCTTAGGGTAGCAAAGTCATAATTCTGAAGATTTTGGACACACTAAATATGGAACAGGTGCAGTGTATTCTTTCTAGGAGTCGTTTACACAGCTGTTTGATTATTTTTAACGCCAGTTGTAATACGCCTTGGACTTACACCTGGACTACATTGTACAATATCAGGTATCTCTTCCTCCACATAAAGACTAAGAACAGTTCACTGTTCTGATATGATTCTTGCACTGTGAAACGTGCCACTTAAGCGTAAAATGATAAACATTTTTTGAAATACACTTCTGTGAGATGCACGTCTATTGAGAAAACGGCGTTAAATGAAAATCATATCAGCAATAATTAATTCTCCGTAATGGTTAAGAATCGGACACATGTTTGTGGGCAATTATTTTGTTTAATTTGATGTCATGAATATGTATTTCGGGTGTGTGTATTTCCTCACCATTCACCCGGTATAGGTTCCTCACATGAAAATTAAATACTATCATTAAATTAAAAGGTATAAAGTATATCTATTACATATTTTCTGTAATAAAAGTTGGGTTTAAAAAAATTTTTGGGTGGTATAGAACACAGCTCTTTTAATAAAAATTTACATATTCTTTGCATGATCATGTCATTAATAAATTAATCTTTATTAAACTCACACATACTTTATTTTTTCAAGAACATCGACAGATGTTACGACATAGTTTTATCTTATTTTATGAGTCATTCTATTGCTGATTGTTATAAAATTTGCTGTAAAAAGATTGTTTTTTCATAAAAAAATCGTTTTAAATTTAGGCATAAAAACTTCCACGAAAATAAAGTTTTCATATTGTTATTTTCCATAACACGATAAAGGTACGTGACAAATGTCTTTTGTCCTTAACCTCTTCACATTGTCAAACATACATATATAATACATTCTTTTTTATTAAAGATTCAGCATTACTTGTTTAATGGTAATGAAACTGTTACTCACATAGTGCTAATTATTTAACACAAGTATTATTTACATTTTTACAATGAAAATTGTTAGGCGTACTAAGTTATTGGTAAAATTTTTACGTTTATAATTGGCGGAAATAATATCATCTTCTTTTAAAGCTTTGCCATAGTGTATTTAATACTTTCAATTTCAGTCCTTTATAATTGGTGGCTCAACTTCTATAACGTAGTATTTCATGTTCAATACTTCTTCGTAATGCAGCTGTTTTGTGTTAGATGCGCACCCATTAAAGGCACAGATTGTAATTTTATTGAATTTGGGGGTTTCCTTCTATTGAATTAATCGAATTTATTTGTTCAAAAAGATATTCGATTTTATTCGCAGAAGACGCTAAAATATATCACCACTATATTACAATATAGAATATATAGAGAATGTGTATATAGTAAATCGAGGCTTTGCTTTAAAACAAATTTAATTACCCTGAACAAGTCCACTAAAGCAATACTCTTTTACTTTCGTTTCATAGAATGTATTAGTTTCGCATCATTGCCTTCCTAATAGTTTCTCGATGATGGTAGTTTTTTCGATGAAAACCACTAAAAATTCAACTTAGAAAATTTAATAATCCCTAATTTTGATATAAAATTGATCAAATGTCTCAACTTAAATGTCAATTAAATCAGCCATACAACACAACACGATAGTTAACTTATAAACTCTTCAATCTTGAAATACTCTACAATTTGCATGATTATTTGTAAGTAACCTTTTAGATTCCCTGAAAGGACGCATTCAACAAAAGCAAACACTTACGGATGGGTTGATAGTACTGTGACGTGATTGGTTGCAATTTACCAATGTCAGGGATAACATTTTTTTTGCTTGAGTATTCATAAAAAATTCTTTTCGATTTTAATTTTCAGAGTTTGGATCGAACGCTTGACCACTCTACATAACATTCTGTTAATAAACTTGCGAGAAATCAAGTTGCTACTTCAGTCTGGGTCCATAAAATTTAGTTTTCGCGGTCCATTGCTCACGTCCATTTGCTATTGGAAAAAAAAGATGAATACAATTTCAGTAATAACACGAGCAACATCTGGATTATAAATATGTTAAATGATAGCTTGCGTAAAAATAAAATTTAAACGAATAACAAAAATATTCAGCTCCTCCAGTACATTTGAATAACATTTATGTATATACAGGATGTCCCAGCTGACGCGGTTTCTTTGATAATTTGTTTATTTTACAGTATAGACAAAAAAGTTTCAAATAAAAGTTGTCCCTATTTATACGATGCATAGCTAGAAAATATTTGAATATACAGGATGTCCCAATTATAAAAAAAGCGTATCTAACTTTATTATTTTAAATGGATTACTCCATATATTATATATTTTTTAGATTCTACATGATATTTTAAGTAACTTATATTAAAACCTAACCCGCTGCAATTGCAAAATTTTTGATAAAATATTTATTTTCTCGAAAACAAAAGCGCATAGATCTAGGAAGGTCTTAATAAAAGTTGCTTCATGTAGAATCTAAAAAAAATTAAGATTTAAAATAAAGTTACATACGCTCTTTATATAATTGGGACACCCTGTATATTTAAAAATATTTTCTAGATATGCATCGTATAAATAGGGACAACATTTATTTGAAACTTTTTTCTCTATACTGTAAAATAAACAAATTATCAAAGAAACCGCGTCAGCTGGGACAGCCTGTATATGTAAATGAGCACAGATTCGATCGTCGTCTAATTATTACTACTCAGGCTACGCATCCAGGCTCCTATCTAAAATAATTAATTGAAAATCTTTTTAAATGAACACAATTTGGATTTAACTACTATGGAGCTTACGAAGTGCTCTAGTGCTCTGGCTTATACGGCCTGACAATGTGCTAATATGTGTTTCGAATATCTTGGGCGCCACGGTATATGAACAAATTCCCGTGTGAACCCACGATGACGGATATTACTGATACCGAAATAAAGAAATTGATTCCCCTGACTAGCAAAAATGTCGGTCGCAATCGCTCTTAACGTAATAAAGAAAAACATGTATGTACTTACTTTACAGATTATCTTATAATCTTTTCTTTATACGTTCTCAGGGCGTGCGGTAAATGGAGGATTTATAATATTTTAACAGTAAATAATAATATAAAATATGTAGACTTTGTCACTGAATAAACGAAAATGCAGCAAATAAACGAATAACAAATATATTAAATAAAACGAATAAATATATGGATATACAATGTTAACAAATACTGGACAACACCGTAATATTAAATGCACCTTTCTTAAATTGAAACAAGTAAGCGATTAAATGACTAAAGACCTAAAAGAGATAAATATATATATACATAGATTTAAGAGAACAACAACGGCAAAACTTACATAAAAACAATAATAGTTAATAATTTTATTTTCTACGAGCTCGTATTATGAAAGATAATAGTTTTGTGGCCAAATACCTTTGCGAAACTTCTTTCTTCGCGTACGCTCGTTGACTCTGTTTCTTCCCGCCGAATGTCCGTTGCCTTCGGGTGGTCTGTCTTGGGGCTCGGGCGTGTTCTTTCTTGCAATTTCTTGATTATCAGTATTTTTATTTATTGGCTACGTGCTGGACCTTGCCAGTAAACACGGCCTTACTATTATACTGATTATTTAAACAAATATAATAATTATAAGAACACTAACTGGCCCTAACTTGACAAACTTTTTAATATAAATTGCAACACGGACTACACTCGTCGGCGTCCTGACGGGAAGTCTTCTATTAGATTCGGAGGCGAGTCAATATTCCTACGCAAGTACAGTTTTACTAAAAGCCACCTAATTACTCGTTGTCGGTTAAAACTGCTACATTTTTTAACTATTAAAAATACATGAAATTTACGAATTATATACAGATAGCTGCATTACATTAATTAAAAAAAATAAAATAACATTTCTATAATATATATCTATAATAAGTACTCGTTTTCCTTTTTCCGTTAATATGTTTCATAAAATAAAATAATTGAAATTATCGCGTCCCGTTACATGCTCCCATGTTTACATGGGTTTATCAGTATCTCAAAAGGTAAAATAGATAGAATAGTCAGGAATTTTCAAAATAAATTGTAATGATTCTAATTGAGAATATTTTGGACAAACGAGTTTATCAGTTTCAACTAGATTTAAAGAGCACTTACCGTATTGTAAATACAATAGGATTAGAAGTCTAGTGTTGCACGAAATGTTTTTGAAACAGATTACAGAATCAATGAGGAAAATGTAAAATTCTTAGATGGTTTTGAAGGTTTAGACATTTACAAATCAGGATGAGCTGAATTAGTTGTGTCAACGTTTCGATTTCGCACAGTTGTATACATATTATTTATAAGTATAATAGATATTATGGATCAGCTTTATATTAAGTGTAGATTAGTTTTACAAAATCATAAAGTGATGTTAGAGAATATACAATTTATAATTTGATCGGTATTTCTGAAAATAAGGCTATAAATTCTTGGATATGAAACATCCTGTCCCGTTAGCATTTACGGCATATAATATTTACAAAAATACAACACAGGAAACAATTTCCCAGATAAGTAGAAATTAATGTTTATTTTCATAAAACAGTGTCATAACATCGATTACAAACCAGTGCAGTACCTACAAGTAAAGCTGGTAATGTTATATGTGCTGCTATCATATTTAGACAAGGTTTGCGTAATTATTGCGTAATTTATCATTAGTTTGGCTTGTTAGGATAGATGATATACAATAACTGCTACTATAGTTCCCCACTAATGTTTTCCAGGTGATTGTGTATAATAAAGTTTATATTTTTGTTGATGATGTCGTTAGTTTCTGCAGAAGATTTTCTAAAGAAGCTGATAGCATGACTAGCAATACCGTAAGTGCAAACTTAATTATAATGCATCACCCAGGCTATATCAGTGCAGAAACCGCTGTTTAGCCTGTAATTAGAAGTGACTGTTTAATATTAGTTTATAGTGATATAAAGTGATAATTAAAGCTAGTGGTTTTCTTTGGAACAGCGAATATGTTAATCATACGAGTAATATAAAATTGTTCCTGAAACATTTGATCAAACATTATTCTCATTTAAATAAAATTATAAACATCAATTGTTCCTAGTATAATTAGGTACTCCTCGTGAGAAAGAAAATATAGCATATCCTTGAGTAATGTTTTTTGAACAAGATAAAACTTTTATTCGCTTTTGATCAATGGTGACTAATTCTATGCGGCTGTCAACACGTATTCTACCCTGTGATATTCCAGAATCACCGAAAACATGTTACCTTTGGGATATAGTACAATTCCTTCTCTTTTCCCTTATAATACTTAGTTTCGATCATTTGATGATTTCGATTTTTTTTTCGGTTATAAATAGAGCACGCTACTAAGTTGCTGCAAACTTAATATACTGTGTGTTATGTATAAATAGTACAACAGCTATAACACGAATAATCATGTTATGTTCTATTTTCGAATGGGATGGAGTGCCCTACTGGTAATTGCATGTTCGTAGATTATCGAACGAGTAATTTTCGAAATAAAATGGCCATGGAGGTATAATCGCCCGATAGCCAATCATACAAGCTAACAGAATGTGTAAATTCTCTAGACGTAACTGTAGAGAGTTTGCACATTCTGTTTAGGAAAGTAACTTTTAATTCTACCTGTTTACTTTAAATTAAGTACGCTATAAAATATGTATTTATTAGTATGACAGTAGTTTTGGAAATTCTTTTGAAAAATAGCGTAAACTTTGGATTCTACAGCTAAAATAATAGGTTCTTTTAATCTTTAAAGTTTTATGGGAATCCAGATTTTCGGTTTGCCGGTGTTTGCTTAAAAGTATCTGTAAGAACGATATATAAAAATGTTCAGATATTAAAGAAATAATAGAACAACTTCAATATGAAATACGATCCTTAAACCAAACTAAACTTTTCTTAAGAATAAAAAATATCCAAAAAGTAATTAAAAAAATGTTCGTCTTGTGTCACTTATATAAATATACTAAATATACTGTATATACAAGCAAAAGTTCAATACGCTCTTATAAGGAACCGACACATTATATTTATTATTAGTATTTGTTTGATGTCTTGGCGTTTTACAATATACACCACCTGTGGTTTATTATGGTCCTCCAAACTTTTCGATTGTAACGAAAATAAATGGTAAAAGCGGAGCGTTGTGTTAATTTCAGCAGAAGTTGAGTTCAACGAAACTTTTATAAAGAGTGTCTTATTTACTGTAGGTGTAATATATCTCCCACACATCCAAAAAAATCTAAATGTTAGGCGGGCACACACAAAATAAAATATTTTTCTGTCAAAATACATTTTCAAGATTGACTTTTTAATACATTTTTCACAAGCTTTTGTTAAATTCGGCAGCAGGCTCTACGTCAAGCCATTTGATCGTTTTTGGAGCAGTTGCAAGAATCCAAGTACAGTGAAATACGTTTTTGTACTCGCTTATCAAAACCTGTCATTTCACGATTCGATTTGCGTGCGTAAAAAGTCACTTTAAACACGAGTGCGTAAAAGTAAAGTTGGTACTTCCTGGAACTTGATTAATTTAGTGACATTTTAAAATCATAAATCCCTAACCTTAATAATATGGTCATAAACGATAACGTATTTGACAATATGTATTATTATTATAGTTCTCGTACAAAAAATATTGTACAAACTTCGTGCGTGAAACATTTCGCGAATTCGTGTCCATAAAGCGCTCGCCTCCGGCTCGCGCTTTAAACTGGTCACTCATTCGCGAAATATGATTTCACGCACTTGGTTCGTAAATAACTATTAACACGAAACTGACGGGACCGAAATATTTTTTCGTGTTAAAAGATTTTCGTGTTAAAGGATATTACAAAAAGTGTATATATATGTACCATCTTTGGCAATTTAAATGCGATTTTTTTATCAGGGAATGTTGATTTTGTAAGTAAAGGCTTTGCTTTAAAGTGAATTTAATTACTCTAAAGAAGTTCATCAAAGCAGTACTTTCTTTTAGAGAAATTAAATTTACTTCAAAGTATAGCCCTTATTTAGTAAATAGAAATTCCTCGCTGAAAAATTCGCATTGAATTTGTCAAAGATGGTACATATACTCAACAAAATTGCGTTTAGTACATTTTATTTACATAGATATGTATGCATACCTTTAACAAAAATCAATAAAACAAAAATATTAACAAGAAGTTACTGAGATTTAATACATAAGTTGCAATTTAAAAAAAAACAAATAAAACGTTTATAACTTTTTTGAAAAATAATCTGATATATTTTTTGTGTTGTCCTTTTTAGATAAACAACATTGTCTCATTCTCAACGACCTTTTCGTGTTAAGCGATTTATGTTTCGTGTTAAGAGAAAAAAAATGTATGCAAATACATATATAGTACTTATTCGGGACCGCTTTATTGTTTCGTGTTAACCGATATTTCTTCTTAAGCGGTTTCGTGTTAAACGATATTTCTTCTTAAGCGGTTTCGTGTTAAGTGTATTTCACTGTATGTATAACAGATTAGAATAAAAGAGCAGTCTTCGTTAAATAGTATCCTTTTTCTGTTATATCAGAAAGAGATCCAACAAAGCGCTCTAGTGCTCATTGCTATTGATTGTTTTTGCAATTTATGGCAAATTTATGAAAATTATATCATTCTGTTTTCATTAGATTCCAGATCTAACTAACTAATTAGCTATTTTATTTAACTTAAATTTGCTAGGAGTTTTATTATGTAAGTTTCAAATGATTAATGGATCCACTTATTATGAATTTTGGCAAACTCTTTAATTTGGTTAGCTACAATACAAAATTTACTATTTACTTTTAAATGCTGTACTGTATATATCTCATTGTAAGTAAAATGGTATCAATCAGTTAAATTGTACTTGCGATTTTATATCATGATTTCCGCCTTTCTTATCAAAGCGGTTAGATTAGCAAACATCTCAGTTCCCACGTACTACAGTATTATTTATGTAGGCGGGAAAAGGTTTGAGATATTCATTTCAATCATATGTTAAACAGAAAAACCGATGTGTGCACAATTTTATCTTCTATTACGAAATTATTACCGAATTTTAAGACATATTTTGTAAACATAAATTCGCATTTGTATCAATTTGTTGCATAATAATAATAATAAAAAAATTATAACGGTTACTAATTCTTTTTTATTCCATTATACATTTTGTATCCGTTTAATATTTATTTACGTAAAATATGTTATGATTACTAATTATAATTCGTGATTAAATTCTTCATCTCTTACAAAACATTTTTGAGTCATTCAAGTTGAAAATAGTCGTTGCATTCGCGATTGTTAATGAATCGTTATCGAAACACAGCTAACGTACTCATGCACCCATTTGTAGATCATTTCACAGCTTTTAAACATTGTCGGTTAGATTCTTGCAGGCGGTGCACGCATTAGCGACATCGTATTCTCCCCACTTCTGATCGCTTTTTCAAACGGAGAGAGCTTTTTGAATTCATGCTGTTTTCTTCAAACCATCGGTTGATCGTGTCATGTGAGCAACAGTCTTATGAGCTTTCTAAATAGTGCGAAAGACGCGCGCGTTTGAATGAAAGTGCGCACTTTTTATCGCAAATTCACTACGCGATTCAATAAGTTAATTGTTTTTAGTGAGAACGAATGTGTAAATTGCCGTGATATACGCATAAGTTTGTGTCTTGCGATTTAATGGTCTCCGTAATTTATGGAGTTCTAACAATGTTCTTGAAACCGGCGCGTTTGCTTTTCTCATCAAAGAGAGTTTTATTTTGTGCAAAACGTTAGTGTTTATAGTTTTATTTTTACGTGTCCATGTTAAAATGGGAATCGTTACGAAAACGATCGGTGTTATATTCAGTCTGTAAGTAATAAAAAAATCATTAATTTTGTGAATTAATTCTTGTATGAATATTGAGTTTTACTTAGATTATGCAAAATTATTTAATGTCGTGAATCTTATGATTCATATTATTATATTAATGTATATTGAATGTTTTGAAAATCCTTATATTTTGTTGAAAATAAAGAAGCGGTATATTTTTAATTATTAACACATTAATCGATTTATGTAATTAAATATTTCTGATCTTATAAAATCTTATTTAAAATACTAAATAAGATAAGAAATATACAACATGATTTAAATTATTTAAAACTAAATTGTATATAATTAATAAAATAAAACACGCAATCTGAAGTGATTTTTTTTGTAAAGTACAATACATCAAATCATATTTTCTAGGCATAAATTCCTTGTGTTTACAGTAAATATTTTAGTTAAAAGATATTACAAAAAATGTCTACCATCCATTCACATTTTTTAACAAATACATATGTATGTCTGTATATCGCAATTTGCTGTGTGTACTTGTAATGACAACTTGCAGATAACAGATTTTGATTGATGATAGTTTTACAAATTTTCAGATGACAATTGTGTGATCCTATGTAAATGCGTATGTATGTATGTACACCATAATAGAGCATGCTGCAGACTTGTAAATATTTATTACAGAAAGAGCAGATAATTAATTGAAATAAGTATACAGGATTTGAGATCTAACTGTGGGTCTTCCTTTGCAGCTACAAAATGGAATTTATTCCAAATGTAATTACCGGCTGATATAGATAGCCTATATGAGCACAAACTAAACTTACATACCTATATCGAACTGTACAGATTGTTTTGAAACCAAGTAACGAACCAAAGTTGTGTTTTCTTTAATGGAATAGCATATATACATATATTGTTGAATTTTTATATTACTTCCGTTCTTTTCTTCAAAAAATTGTAACCAATTAGTAGATTAGGATTGATAGTTTTAGAGATACATATTTAGAATTCTTTTTGAAAAGTGCTACTTGTTTAAACGTGTTTCGTTACGTTTAGTTTATTAACAAATCTCGCAATTCCATAAGATTTTTTATTTGTAGCATTTTTAATTTTGTGTCACAACATTTTATCTCAACCTGATTGTTATACAGGGTGATGTATTTTCACGCAACTTTTTCAAGAATATTAGGAAATACATGATATATGATAACATTTTCTTGTACCGAAACGTAAGCACTTTTATCGGATATTAAACTTTGTATGTCCAATATTGAGATAAATCAAGACAAACTCTGATGTCATAGATTTATATAAGTTAATATAATACTTTTGTCCGACAAGTAGCATTTATAATCGTTGCAACAAACCAACTAGTCTCTGACTATCAACATATTATCAACTTAAATCTCTATTTACAGTCACACCAGAAAGAGAAACTTTTGTACTAAATGATTGGTATGGTTTATATTCTAGAAGAGTGTCATAAGAACTGCCTCTTAGCAAATAAGTTTTATGTGTAATGTTATGTACTTTTTCGCAACAAAGAAGAAACTTTTAAAAACTTGAACAGACAATGTCGATGTAACAGAAAACGTTATCTATTTAAAAAGGTTTGTACGAAATGTAACCATTACGCACGGAGAAAACTAGCTGAAAGTTTTATTGGCCATTGAAGATAATCCGTACATTAGTTTGAAACAAATGAATGTTACGACAGATGTAGGGAAACTTTCAAAAATATTTGTATACTGATGAATTCTACCCGTAGCGCTTGAAACTACATTAACTTGAAACTAGCAGAAGATGGCTGATATCCAGATTGTACAAACCATTTTGTTCCTTAATAATGTAACATTTTGCAGTAATGGAACTGTAAATCATAATCAGTTGACAATGGGCTAGAAATCAAAAATTTTCAAAATTAGTGCTTGATAAACGTGCGTGTGAGGTGAAGGAGGAAAATGATGAACACTACTATATTCATCAAGGTCGTGATTATCGAAATAAGTGGTTGCCAAACAATTGAATATAAAGAAGGAAGCAAACAAGACTTCGGCCAGCGAGATCTCCAAATCCTATACCTCGCGAGCAAGAGAATAAGTGAAGTTGCTTTTACAATACCTGACGATATGAAGGTTTGCATAATAAGAGCCATATTTCTCCAAATATTGACTTTTTCCATTGAAAAAGAATTAATATATTTTATATTTATTAATATACTTATCTTTTATTTCCTGAATTATTTCCACTTATAGGTCAATAAAACAACAAATAACTAAATACCAATTTATTCCAGAACATATAATAATATGTTTCCGTTAAAAAACTTCTTCAGCGGAAGAAATTGACAAGTGGAAATAATTCAAGAAATAAAAGATTGAAAAAGAATGTAATTTATTATTTACAAACTTATTTTTTTTACAGGGTTTTTCATTCTATTTTGTGTTTACGCTTTAATATTGCAATTACTTATCAAAATTCAGAGTTTGCCTTTATTTATCTCCACTACAAAAGTTGGGTATAGGAAATTTTATATCGGATAAAAGTGCTTACATTTCTGTATCAGAGAATGTTATATACGAATACAAGGCGAACCATTTAGAAAAATGAATATATTTTTTGTTGCTTGAAGATGCATCACCTGTATAAAAATCCGCTTGACATAAAATGTAGTGACGCAAAATTAAAATACTACTAATAAATTATTTTTGCCGAATTGCTGGCATTTTTTTAACAACTAAAGGTAACAAAACACGTTTAAATAAATCACATTTTTGAAAAGAATTCTCGAAAACTATCAATTCCAGACTTCTGATTATATCTTTTTGAAAGGAGAAACGAAAGCAATCTAAAGAGTCTAAGAGCGTCCCATTAAAGAAAACACAAGTTTGGTTCGTTACTTGCTTTTGGAACGCCCTGTATAGCGCGATATAATTTTAGTTTGTAGTCCTATACTTCATCTATGTATGTTGTACATCATGTAGGAACAAAATCGAAAAACATTTTATGGTGCAATGGTATTTTTTTCTTATAATATTATTTTAGAAAGTAAGTAGGTACTGTGCGTATTTTTCACAAGTAAATGATGAGCTAATGTAGTTAATTCGTTTATTATACTACGAATAAGATTACATTTGTTAGCAACATATGTATGTACACTGCTTTTATAAAGTTTTTGAAAGTTTTATTACAAGTAAATGGAAGTCTAACAACGAAACAGTCGCATCGGTTGTTGACTCATAAATTAGCAATTAATTGCGCGCATTTATAGTACATATGTAGATGAAAAATCTGAGTCTGTACAGGTTATAACAGATAGCTAACAATTGTATTGCTTTGTTACAGTAGTAAATAGTTCATGCAGTGCCGAAACATTTGAAAATATTGTTAATCGTATATTTCATGTGAATGTGTAAATAAAATATAGTAGTAGTAAAAAAGTTATTGCTATGGGAACTGCAAACCAACCGCGACTGAGCAGAGAACGAGAAACAACTGTATGAGAGAACTGTTATTTTGGCAGAATAACAGAGCAAATTTAAATTCAAACCAAGTAAACGACGCCGAAAATTAAGGGATAAACGAAGATAAACGTTCAATCCGTATCTAATTCCACCTTGTAAAACATGGTCAGTCTTTGTTATGGTGTAGGACTGCTTCAGTGCAAAAGGAATGGAAAAATCACATGTTATTGGAGATACCCATAGTTGAATAAATAAAGAATTTATAGAAGTTCTAAAAGAGGTGTTGAGTTCGATATCACCAGAAATGTTAAATCTCAGACACTTTTTCTACTATTTACTGATGGGGGAGTGAGTACCTGAATGATTTTTTTACCGTATCATATTTATGTAGAAGTCACGTATAAATTTTTCTATAATTCAGCGTTAATTATGTTACATACATACTAGCCATACACCAAGGTTTCAAAGTGAAAATCTTTATTCGATCGATTATCAAATTGTTAGATACAAAAAATAAATCCTACACTGGTGCGGTAATAGTAGCAGATACAGATGAGCTAATTTGGATGTTTTCATAGGAATCTCTACAAACCATACGAGATACGATAAAATGACTTACCCAACCCCGACCTTTTTTTAGCAAAACTTAATGGCTCAAATTAGTATTAGTTATCATCTTTTGTTTTCGAATTAATTATGGAATTTTCCCTTATTTTTCAGACACTTTTTGGATTTCTACTAATTGTAACGCTAAATACGCCAAATCATTGAAACGACATAAAAATATGAAAGTTTGATATGTTCAAATGTTCTATTCAAAGTAATAATAAGCCTGAGATTGGGAATGATACATACATATCTAGGTATTTCAATTAATGCCTAGAAAGAAGGGAACCTGGTATATGTATTTATGTTTGTCAGATTGAAATAAAGTCTCATTGATTAAGCGTTATTTAAGAAATCAACGACGAAGAGCTATGACATGCAAGACACTTAGGAAGTAGTTAATAGTTAATGCTATTGGGATAACGGTTGTAAATCCATAGATAGATTTCATGTCGTCAAATTGAGGCTGAAATTTTAAAGAACCTCTGAAAAATATGTGGACCTTTTTAATTAGTACCTTACACAAATTCAACACCATCCATTATTCTTTAGCATTATTTGCATCGAAGCAGTGAATATTAGTAGTGTTGAAATTTTCAATCGACACTAATGGGGCGATTTGTTTTTTGGTGAGGTGAAAATCTTTATGCTTAAGTCGATCGCATTATGGTAGTGTGGGACTCCCGTGTGGTGTGTGGAAACACAGTGTACCCTCCGAAACACCTCTCTTCACCACCATGCATCCGGCAAAGGCCATCGTGATATTACTTCAGATAGCACGACCAAACTTTTGCCCTCCTACTATCCACTATGTCGAAACACTTTTATTCATCTTTTTATTCAGTTGATGTAGGCGTTGTTGGTGCTCTCTTTTGTCCGTTTTCCCTTTGCCTTAGCTCTCTTTCTATTCGTTCCATGTCCGATAAAACTCTTTTAATGAAACTGACTGTCCTTATCCAATTTATTTCCGAGCTCAGCATAATATTAATTATGAAGTCAAGTCCTGTTTCACTTCAGATGCTAGCTGGTTTCTGTTATCTTCGCACCTTCTTCAGGTTAGTATTGTGTGTTCTGGCGTGTCTGTAGATTTCCAATATACATAGAGGTCTTCGGGTGCTATCTGGAATCTATTAGTATACGTTCGAATATGTCCGGGGCCCGACAGAAACTGCGTTAAATGGTCATGTGCCTTTCTATATTTGCAGTCTGTCCATCGTACTAAGTCAGGAATAAGGATCGTAGTCCATGCCGCTCTCGCCCCTTATTCCACGTCTCCTGCCATTTGGCCAATGTCCAATCCCTTACTTTCGTTTTATCTAACGCCCGAGATGACTTCCTGAGAGTAAACAGTCCAAGCTGTTCTTCTATCAGCAGCGTAATTGGAGGTATACTAGTTATTGCCTATATTCCAGCAGTGGCACAATGATGCGATATTAATTCCCATCGAACTGTCGATATTCAAAATCAAGGACATTTTGGCGTAAGTGTTTGGTTTGATTTACTTGGTAATTGATTGAATGACGAAACACATTTTTCTAACAGTATAGTACACCACATCATAACAGAAGTATAATCACAGAATGTTCATTGAAATGCGATATCGCCGATAAGTCTCTTTTTCAATGTAAAAATTTTAAGTCTCCGTACAATCATTATAGAAATATGAAGTTGAATTTCACGTTCAAAAAAAATAGTTGTGTTGGTAAACTGCACACGCGAGATATAGTATTTCTTTGACAATTCTCCAAATTATTTCGTAACTTGCTTTCAAAGGGTTAGCACTTGTTCTACAACAGCATTGTACGTTGATGTAGAAAAACATCAGCACTCAGGTATGACACAGGTAGCATCTTTTTCTTCATTCTAACACGTTACATTAATTTCATAATGTTTAGCGATCATAGGTGAAATTACTCCCTAAACCATGCTCAGTTTAAATCTCTTCGTCAAACTAAACACATTTTAACGCCAATTAATATTAAGAGCCCAATATAATTTATTGACATCCAAGAGATTCGTAACTAACAATAAGATCAACACTTCTGTACATGCAATCTAACAGCACCATCTTCTCTTGAAAAATCTTTTCAATCTTATATAATTAGGAGATTAAACCAACATAATCTATGTACACAGTAGCAGAAGTATACAGAATTACGTACTTTATAACCATATATTTTTCTTGCCAATAGATTTTTATATATATTAAAAACGTCTCTTTTTTGAAATGTGTCATATAAAGAACGAAGCACGTACAATTAACTTCAGATTGGATATTAATAGTGTCACATACATATATTTAACTCGTGTAGTAAATATTTGTGGCGCGTTAGTATAGAACTTGAATTAGGATCCTATCGATACGAACAGGTCCATGTCTATTGGCGATGATACCCGCTAATATGCGCCACTATTCTAATCTGTGACACTTAATATAGGTGTTTCATAGTTTTGATGTATGCATACGGTGTTAGCTTGCGTGTTTGATTAAATAATTTTCAGTAATTTTATTTTCTTGGTTTTGATTGCTGTTATTAAAAAAATAGTGCTAGAACTTCAGAATAGTGACATGATTCTTGTGGCGGTAAATTTAATTGTTTATATTTATTTAATGTATAATTAGTTTTTAAATATTAATGTTGCGTTAACGGACCCACTGGCTGAGTAAATGATATATCTATTGAAAACATGTATGTATGTGACATAAATTTACTGATTCTGTGATTTCTAATTTAAGAAAAATGTTTTCTTGGATATGACATACGAAATACAAAGTCCTTTTCTTTTAATATATCCACCACTTTCCCGAAAATATTTATGTTACTAATAAATAGCAAAACAACAAACCACAGTTATACTTGGATATACAAAACCTAATGAAAATATGTACATATGTACAAATATCAATCGGATGTGAGATGAATGAACGTCAAATCAAAAAGTTATATTTAGACATTTTCTTTGAAAATTGCCTGCATTAAAATTATATCTTTATTTTTATTCGTCGATTATCAATAAAATGTAGCGAAGTTGAATATGACAGACAGAATTTCCATTCATTTAGTTGTTTAAAATTGGAATGTTGTTATACAAGTGTCATTCCGCTAGTACCAAAAAGTTCAAGTTTTAGTAAAAGATAAAAATTGTTGGTTCGTGTAGTTGTGTAGTAAATTCGTTGTTCGTTAAAAGTATAAATAAATATCTTCGTGCATACATCATCAGATTTGAGTTTATTTCTTTCAAATATACAGTTGTATAAATATTTTGAACTTATTTGTTTATTAGTTTAACTAATTTGTCATCTAAGAAAGCAGTAGATTTCAATAAATTTTTCTTTCGGTGCGAACATCTGTATTGTGTCTATTTTAAAATAATATCCATAAATTAGTATTTGAAACATGAATGCTTTCAACTTACATATAATCCAATTCTATTATGAATTGTATATTCTTATAGTAATACTGCTTAGGGAACACCTAACAGAGAATATCTATGTAAGTACATATACATGTACAAGCCTTGTTCTTTACTCTTACTAATAATTGGTTCTTGCCGGCTAGTCTTATCATACAGATTTTTTTCTCTCAGGCGTTCCTGAATTGTGTCAAATGATATACACATATATATACGTGTTTTATGTTTTGATCCAGGACTTTTCAAGAAAGGATCCCTTTTAGATAGTTTTGGTATTCTTCCATTCATTTCGATAGATGCTGTTGAGGCTTTGGAATAGTCATCTTGTCGATTAGATCTAAACATCGATTAAAATGAATGGTGTGATGTAAAACGCGCAATAGAACAGATAGCAAGTAAAGAAAAGAAAAACCATTACACAGATTATTTAACGCAATGGGTGAAAAATCTTCCGAGAACAGCAATTAGTAGTACAAAAATTATAAGAGACAATTGATATCCGACTAAAGCTTAGGAAGTATTAAACTTTTATTTATTTTAATAAAAACGTTTATTAAATAATATAGAGTAGCTAACTCACTTTACATTATTAGAGATGAACATTAATTTAATTGTTTCATTATTGAACATTTTATTTTTATTTTCATTTTCATTCTTTTTATAAACAATCATATATTGTTGATAATCAAATCCAATTGAATTTCTTAAATATTTTTGTTTAAAAGTAAATTAAATCGATGTATGTGCCTTATTTATCTGTCTGTAACTGTATATGTAAGTTTTATAGTAAAATACTATGTGTTTATACCATTAGTATTTATACTTTTAGCCATGTTGTTGTTTGCCGAAAAAAAAAAAAATATTCCTCGCAAAAAATCATATACTTTAGAGCCATTTTAAATTTATTGGTATATTAAAACATTTTGTGAAATTACATTTAATTATTCCATCAAAAAAAAATACCATTAATTTTGTCAAATTGCCAGAAAAAATAATTCAAATTGAGGCAATTATAAGTACGCAGAGATTAATGTCTCGTAAACATTCTTTAAAAATAAATCGTTTCTAAAATTAAAAATATTGATACTCCTTCAACACTAATGTGTTTTCTGTTAGCATATTAATTATAACTAGACAAATATAGAGTACACCAAAAAATCAATAGTCATTTGTTATTAAACTTAATAGTTCCTTAGATATTTCATGATTAACATAAGTAACCCATAAAGAAAAGTCAAGTACCTCTCATGGAATTTGTAATACATACATTAAATTAATTCAATGGCACTTCAGAAATGATGTCACATCACTCATGCCTCAGTAACAAATTGATTATTGACAAAATAAGCCCCTAAATTACTTGGAGCTCCCTACATGATTTTTAAATTAATATTGCGCTTTAAAATGCGATAACAAAGGAATATGTACGTCAAATCTGTATAACGGATTTATTATTTTTTTATTTTTTTGATTGCGAGTATAATATTTACCTATACCTATATAAATTTTGCTGTCGATATCATTGTTCTTGCTTAATAACAAATTTATTAATCCATTGTTCACATCTGAAAATGCGAATTTTTTTCCATTCAACTATTATATCACTGACGCTCAATAAACAGTTAGTATTATGATTTATTTCTTCATAATTTGCTTAGTAATCGCATTTTTCTATAACAAATTGTAAGAATGCGTCATCGATTAGTTAGTATGTTACTTATTATTTAATTCCTAATCTGTAGCATGATATTAACCTTGAAATGGATATATACTCCCAGATTATTATTTTCTAGTAATTGGGAAAATTTTAATGACAATTTATTGTCAAGTCTCTTTACGTAGGTACTTTACTAGATGAATAATAAGAATAAGTAAACTACATATTCAGATACACATATGTATGTATGTACGTATGTATAAGGTACATACGTAGTACATATCTGTAAATATAAAACATTGGTAAAAATGTGCCACCTACTCTTAGTCATAAAATTAGGGCTCGCGATGTGTATTCACTTTCGAAAATATGAAAAAATGGGATATCCGGTGAACTTTCCATTAATTTATTAATAATGTGATGATGTTTATTTGCAACATACACCGTGACCCAAATTATTTATAACAATTTAGCAAATGATGAATAAATTCATCTTTAAACTTATTAGCATTTGCAAATCTAGCAATAGTTACAAAAATATAATCTTTGGTACAGGGTTATGCGAACGTACTGGAGCACCTGAATATTTTAAATATCGTATAGATAGGTATTTTTTTTTAATCAAAAATTTTTATTGATTTTAAACAAACTCATTGAAACAGATTTCCCGAGATCCATATGAGGTTCGTGTTATTATGCAAATTGCATTAAATTTAAAAGAACACTCTAAATTTTTACATTTTTGAAATTCTCATCAGATTTTAAAGTACTTATGTATATATACATATAAAATGCAATTGTATTTCTAGTCCGTGCCGTTACCGAGATAACCTTTCATTTTTCATAAAACACTGCCATATATTCGTGAACTTCATTTTAAGAAACAAAATGGAGGAGGAGAAGGGAGAGGTGTGTTCAAAAAGATTGTTTTCAGTTTTTCAAGTTTGAATTATTTGGATATCCTATCCTATGTAACATTTCAAAAACATGCTTTTGCTGAAGTTTGGTCCACATTTTATTAATAAACTGTTAGAAATCAACCTGTCGATCCCAAAAAAAATCAGTTTTCCGGGCACACATCTATTTATCTATTACATAGGACAGTAAATATCTGAAGTGTTTGCTTGATTTTCACAGTTTTAGAAATATTTAGATATTTCGGTACATGTGCATTCGAGTTTTATTTGTAGTATGAGTAATATTAAATGCAATATCAACTGTTGCTTTTTGCTATTTGTATATAGTTTTCATTTACCTAAACTCATTTAACAATGCAAAGCCATAGATATTATCAATAAAGTTATTGGTAAATTGTTGGAATAGTTCTGCACTTACTTTAAATGGGTACACGTGTTTGCTCTTTGTAATACATTGTATGATATTGTCTAAGTAATTTTTCCGTACCAAAATGTATATACAGTAGTGTGCATAAGTTATCGATCACACGTATATTAAGAAAATAAAAGTTTATTACAACCCCGATCTGACGAAATCCGTAAAATAAAATATCTAATATTATTTCTACACGTTATTACATTGAAAATAATACGAGAGGTATCACCGTTTCTTATGATTAGACGATAAGTTGCATTTACTAATGGTAAGTGGCTAATTCTTAGAGAAGAACGCTACCTGCACGTATCCCTGCAGTTTATTACAGAGCAATACGGTCAGTCTATTGTAATTTGCTAATGCAAGTGGTTGTAGTACTGAATGTATAAAAGCGTTTTGGACGAATTTTACTTTGTAAATTTGTGAAATTTTGATTTTTATTCCGCAAAGTTGTTTCTTAGAACAGAATTATTGTAAATAGTGTATATAGTGTAAATATTAATTAATAAACTGTTACTTTATTATAAAAAAGTATCGATAGAAAATAAGCATAAGATTCTATTTTTGAGTGAACAAGGACATAGTCAACGGTAAATTGCTGCAGAAGTGGGTTGTTCGCAGAGCAATGTCCACAGTGTTCTAAGAAAAAAAAAACAGAACGGGCGATATAACAAACAAACCAAAATCTGGACGACAAAAAAAGGTAACTGAAAGATCTGACCAGTTCCTACAATTAACTGCCTTAAACTATCGAACACGAGGATCGACACGGTTAGCGCAAGATCTACACAAAGCAACTGGTGTAGCAGTACATCCGTCCACAGTACGGTACCATCTAATAAAACAAGGCTTGCACGGTCGACTTCCTCTTCGAAAATCATTCCTTAGGCATGGAAATAGACAAAAAAGATTGACATACGCCAGAAACCATATAAACTGGATCATTGAAGATTGAAATCGTGTGCTGTGGATTGGTGAATTAAAGTTCCGAATATTTGGCAGTCACAGGCGCCTGTATGTGAAAAGATGCCTCGGCGAAATCAAAAAATCAAACACAGTGGGTTTGGGAGTGTTAAAAATTCTATTTTATTTCACTCGCTAACGCTCGTGTCGCAAACTTTTAACTCGTGAAATAAAATCGCACTTTTAACACTTGTATCGTAAATAATTATTCCACAGTTGTTTCAGTCAAATGAGTACGGTGGGCGGAATTAATAATTTTTAATGATGAAGAGACCCGTTCCACATCACATGATGTTATGTTTGCAAATTTAAAGTAATCCTTGTGACAACTTATGGATCTTTCGACGCACCTTCACAATTTTGTCTTGGTATGAGAAAATCTGAATTTTTGTCTATAACACTTTCAAATAACACATAATCACAATTTTTTATCTTTCAATTCTGCTTTAATTCTTATTTCAATATAGTCACGAGTAGATGGCATAACGTTTCTTATTGTTGTCCGACTTAGTAATGTATAATCTAAATACTTGCTCCAGAAGGAGACAAATGCTTCTTGGTCTAGAAAAGTGAACGATAGATTACATAAAATAAAACAAACACCTATATTAAATGTCAATTGTTCGCTGTATCGTTTGTCACGGATTGCAAAACAGCGTTTTATACTTTTTAGGTCGTGTTCACAATTCCACCTGCTGGTACACATCAAATAGTTGTCGCACCTTACATATTTAATTATATCACCTTCGTATTCTCGCTATTTCGTGGTCTAGTTTCTTCGAAATACACCGTTTCCCAAACGTACCTAAATGGGACATTTTCTAAGTGTACGTGTGTATGTGTGTACCTACCCATAAGCACTCACAACGACCAGTGCTGAACAAGTGTGCTTTGATGCGAACGCTCGAGTTTCCGTGGCACGCAATTCGCCCCTTCACGTCATTCTCCGTACTGCACTGAACCTTCATATTCTTTGTCGAGTTAATTCATGAGCGTTTGCTCTCACATACATTTGACGGAGTATTGTTTAGTACACTGGAACCTCGTCTATATCAGCGGTTGCGAAACGTAAACATTCACTCATATCCGCTCAAGAAAGGTCCCCACTCTTAGCCCGTTAGCGGAGAGGAAAGGCCGTGCTACGCGCTGATTGGCTCATGTGAATACGTGCACTATCGGGTGGTGGATGCCGAGCGGATATAAATGAGTGCTATAGTGCGGAGATAAGTGCGGGTGGACATAAGTGAGCGCGGATATCGATGAGGTTGCCGTGTATTTATTTTTTACAATTTACTTTACAATATGTTACAGTTTTTGTAACTGTGTAAATTATATTGTCAAATAGTGACATTTTATAATAGATAGAATCATATGGCACTTCTATAAAAAGATTTTAGATAATAATGTTTAAATTATTACGACAGTCTTAACTCTGAAACATACTATTAGACAATTACAATAAAAAATCTACTAAATTTGGTTTATGTCAATTTGTCTTACTATTTCTCTTTGTTAACACTAATGATGTTTACAAAACATCATCTATAATCTATAATTTTCCAACTCGAATTCGTGCAAACATCTAATTATTTACACCATTAATATCAAATGACTCGCAATGTTGAATGTATTTTTAGAATTATGTTATATTCTCTGTTTCGTATGATACAATGTCGTGGTATGTATATATACTTCAGATAATGGCATTTTATTTTTTGAATTAGAACAAACTATGCTGACCTGTTAAAATTTATTTTATATTTTTGAAATTTCTATCTACATTTACTGCTGATTAATCTTGGTTTACAATGAGTGCGTTTTCTTTCGTGTTTAGTGCGTATCTAGAATTCTTACAGGCATGAATAGATTTATACCTTCTTGAGCAGCGTCATCCGTAATTATTTTCGTAAACCGAATGAACTGAAGGAACGCCGCACCATCAGGTAGCACACTTCTACACTAGATTTAATAGGAAACGAATGTTCGGCAAATTAATGATGCAATATTGTAACTATCTCTCTTGAACGATCACAAATTGGATTTAATGTGGTAAAAATCTTAATCTTTCTGTAAAATATTTTCAAGCTTTGCTATAACATTATTACTTTCTGTGTCACTTACAGTGTACTGCACACTCCGATGACACCGTAGCATTTCGTAATTTTTGTATTGCCTCAACTAGTCCCGAATTTGGATATCTGTTTCAAATTTTGATATGTTTTAAAAATTTCTTTTGAATTGAACTGCAAAACAACAGACTTTGTTTGTTGAAATTAGTTACAAGAGCAAATTACTTGTATAGCCAAGGGGTAATACTCATAAAATCCCTCAATAAATTTGTGGAACTTGTCAAACACTGCCATACGTGCTGTAGATGCTATTGTTATCTATACATTACTCTTTTTTCTACTACATATACATTATATATGTAATGCATGAATTTTACACGTAATATACAACAAATTAGTACACACTTTATAGATAATTCAAAGTTAGCCTTGTAATTCCCCTTTTACTACGTTTTTGTAATCCTTTACTAACTATATACAATGCTAGAACAATAATAGTTTTTAATATCTGACCTCTCGTCAACACATAACCATTAGTTATTTATTTGCTAATTCAGATTTAATTTCGTTGTCATTTTCTTATGTGGAGATTCGGCAGTAAGATATTCGTGACTAGACTGTAACTGTTTCCTTCTTTCCAAAAATTCCAAATTTCAAATAGTGCAAATCCTAAAGTTATCGCTTCTTGATGTTTTGCCTATAAATTTATGTTACTGACTTTGTTATATTACTATATCTCAGTAAATGATTTTCAAGTCCTCATATATATCTCATTTTGTCTTTAAAATATCCGGCACAATTATTAGCTGTGATGAGGATGCCAATCTTATCGATATAATTAACAAATAAAATCGCAGATTCACTGTCATTAATATATTGCCGTAAATAGATAAAGAACAAAGTAGGACTTTATTATTCACAATGAAAACATCACACACTATATTCTTAATTGCTGATTGCCTACTACATAGAAGTATGCGTCAAAGCACTTCCTGTCAACTATCCTACACCTCATTTATGTAGATAGCTTTTAGACTAAACTATTTTGATAAATATTTAAAATGCTAAAATGACACAATGCGCATTCATAATACTTTTTACACTTATCGCATGAACTTCTAGCGCAAATGTAGGTCTCAATGTCAACATTTCAACTATATGAGGTCCCATGATCTCAGTTTATTTAAAAAGTTACGATGTGCTAAAACAGGCTGTTTATCAGTGAATAATAGATTTTGATATTATAGTTTTAATTATAGATTTGCTTACAGTAGATACTTATATTACACAATGCCAAAGCTTTTACTATAATGTGTACACATGTGTGTATTACAATACACGAATAGTAAGATTTTATCCGCAGGTATTGTGTTTTCTTGTAATAATGTACCACACTATTTATATTTTGATTGTATAAATACATACTCTTATACTTAATAATCCACACTGGAATACATGCTAACACATCTTTTCAATAAGACAGTATTCTTCGTATTGTCTTCGCATAATTACAATGTATATTACTGGTCACTTGCATATTTTACATTACTTATGTCTGTATGTATGTCGGCAAAGTATATTACAGCAGTGTAGCATACCCTTTTCGCAACACAATGTAAACAATATCAAAATAGCTCTCGTGGCCTGTTTTATTAGCGTGTTTGGAGATGCAATAAACCTAAAAGGTTTCTTT
Source organism: Holotrichia oblita (assembly GCA_023690525.1). Lineage (NCBI taxonomy): Eukaryota > Metazoa > Arthropoda > Insecta > Coleoptera > Scarabaeidae > Holotrichia > Holotrichia oblita. The sequence continues at coordinate 72,670,113 of CM043019.1, read as the reverse complement.
AATTTTGATGTATTTTGTTACATCTCGACATATTGTACAGTGTACTACAATGTCAAGATATGCTACCAATTTACACTTAAATTGAGGTAATTATTTTTCTACATTGCATCGAGAGTGTAAGTGTGTAAAATATACATAAAATCTAGAATATAATAAAACAATATTCAATATAATTTTAACTATTTATCTAAATAATTATTGACAATTTAAAATGTAAGAATATATACAGTTCTAAACATGCAGTACTTTATTTTTTTTATAACGCGGCATGGCATGGTGTCGGGAGTATGACTATTTACTTTCTACTACTACTACTACTGGGAACTTTATTCTACCTTTCTTTGTAATTGAATATTAATTATAATAATTAATTAATAATAATTTTTAGAAAATAGCTTAACACCTGCAATTCAAATTTCACAACTGGGGTGGCTTAAATAATATGTATGCTATATTATTGAGATTCAATTATAGCTCGTATAATTTAGGTCAGTAGTCTTAATCTGGCGGTCTATGGGCCGTATCCTGTCCGTGGAACAACTTACAATTTCGCATACGTGTACGCAATTAGTTCATATAGAATTTCAATTTGGGACCCCTGTTTCAGATTATTTTATCTTTGTACATTTTGAGCCATCTACAACACATTTTTCTTTAAAATATGTAAATAGAAATTTTTAATCTATTTCGTAATGACGGTATTGTTAGCAAATTATAATATCTTTAAACTGTAGCTTTATAAGAATAGTATTATTGATCGTGAAAATATTCATATTTGTAACATATATTAACAAAATAAAACCCTTGTCTTGCATTGGATTATGTTGAGTTTATATACTTAACCACAAAAAATAACGGATGCACGAATTATATCATTGACTGATAAATATTATCCGTTTTAATCTTGACCTTTGCAGTATAAAATGCTTGATGCATCGTAATTTAACCGTTATTGTGTACCATCTATGTAGTTCATATCAGTTTAAATAAAATAAATTTTGATAATAAAATTAATTATTTATATGACTGAGAGGAAACAATTATAATTCCGAACATAACCGTTAACTTTAAAAAACAGTTTATTTGCCATATGACATCTCTAAGATAAAATTCATGCGAACAATGTTTAAGTACCTACATAAATTTTGGCAACTCAGGTTCTATCATCGACTTCAAGTAAACTAATGGATATATTTTATTTGTATTTATAATGGACAAAAAGATCATAACTAAAACCAAACTGATATAAAAGTGTAAATATATGTATAATGGTAAAGAAACGTACCGAACACGTACCGCCCAGTCAACTTTTTTAGTGTATGGAACCATATAATATTTAAACTGAATATCATATAACTTTAATCTACAAAATAAATATCAAGAAGCTAAACCATAACAATCGATGGTTTTATACGTTACTTCTTGGTACATTTTAAAATTAGTTAGTCCGTATAAGTGTTGCGATATGACTATGAAAATGTTTTCTACCTGGAACAGCTTCGGTAATACTCAACATTTGCACAGTACTTCATGAAACACCATACATAATCCACTAACTATTGACACGTAAGGTTATCCTGAAATATAGCACTTACACAGCAAAGATTCAATTTGCGTCTGAGCTCCGTTCCACAAGGAACACTAGGTACATAGTGGAACAACGCAAATCGAATACTTTTTTTTTGTCCTCTAATCTAATTCTGCAAATTATCTCGAACACATCAAAAGTATGGTAATAAATTTATTTATTTTATAACAGGTGATTGTTCCAAATTTTAATGTAGCAAAGTATTCAGTTCAAAATAGTAGTATATATAAAACAATTTGACACGACGATCATTCAATTATTAAATTAAAATCGCCTAATCGTTACTTGTTGTTCTGGGTTATTTTCAAAATATTCATCAATATCAACCGTGATGATTCAAGGTGAAGAAATATACGATACTGCTATTTTATATTATTTGTAGCTGTTGGAGTTGCTTTATTTAATAAAAGACAACATAGATAGTGTCAGATAGAAATAGAAAAAATGAAAAATCAATTCCATACCTATTTCGTTTAACTTTTAAGTAACACCACAATTGTAAAATAATACATAATACTTATACAGAAATAATTTACTTATTTTATTTAACTAATTTAATCTCTCATTGATGTCCATGCCATGTAATATATCCAAACTTGTGAGCTTTACTTCTTGAACATACCATAGACAACAAAACGTTTTATTTCTTAGTTAGAGTTCATACAAAATCTCTGATGTTACTAAAATTTGTTTAATAAGCTATTTTTAATTTGTTTTGACATGATCATGCAAATACTAAGGCACTAAGTTTTGATATTTGTTATTCGTGTACCAATTAATATTTTATCTCATTATTTTTTATTTTTTTACGACCGGATGTCAACTCTAATAACTTATATACATACATATGTATGTATATTCAGAATTCTACGAGTTGGTAGTCAGAAATAGGTATGCTGGCACTATAATTAACATTAACATCTGCTGTTGTAATACATAGCCGTATGTATATGTAGCTATGGTTAATTTAATAAACATTATTGGCTGTAAACTGTATAAGACAATAGAATACAATTGTGTTCGAACGGAATAAGAGCTAAACTTCTTGTTTTAGGGTCCAAGCCTTTAGTATATTGTTCTATAATGTAAAAGCTGCTGAATTATGAAAAGCAAAATATTTGTAAGTTTTTAAATTATTTCATTTAATACCTTCAAATACCTGGGACCTTAACGTAGTAGTAATTGATAATGTTTCTGCTATTTGAAAACGAATAAATAGTGAAATGAAAATGTTTTGTTAATATTTAAATGAAAATCCACAGAAGTTTTATTGAAACTGATTGTTTTAATTTTTAACGTAAATACTAATAATAATAAATTTTAATAAAACTGTTGTTTGAAATATCTCCTACTAACATGAAGAACTCGATAGTTATTATTCTATTAAATTATTGCTTGACACATTGAATTTTTCAATTTTTCTTTCAATAAATGCAAATATTAAAAAAAATTACTTTCCCGATTACGTAATCCCGTCTTTTCCGTTTAAATTTATATTTCTAAATATATCTGCAATTACTTCGCCTTATTTACCTTGAGATAGTTAATTAAAGGAACTGCCCACTTATATGCAAGATATAACAGTTGGTCATACTGCACATAACGCAAGATTTTTTATTTGTATCCGTACTAAATGTTTGTAAGGATACCGTTATAATTTCACATTTCTTACAGTTAGGAAATGTTTGCATCGTACTGAAAGATACATTTATTTTGTGAATGATAAAGTCCTCGATGAGGGAGATTATCTTCTGGCAGTATTTACCCATGATAATGTCGTAAAAGATGATTTTCGGTAAATAATGACATGTGGAAAGTTTCCTACATATGCATTCACAATAGTCATTTATGTTATCTTTTCGTCCCCCTATTTTAAATTTAAAATCTAATTTCTAATAGACACATCATGTTTTAGACTCCATGTAACATTTATAGAAAGATAAAGATGATCATATTAAAACACAACTATTTTCAATATTAAACTATTTAATAATGTGTCCAGTTTAATAATCAAGCTTTTAAATTTATAATATTACATTTACTATTTGATAATGTGTCAAGTTTAATAACCGACTCAGATGCTTTTCCGCATTTTGGAATAAAACTAAAAATTCGAGTACCAAAGTGTAGACCACTTCTTCATATATCCACTGGCGATAATTCATTGTCCATACTGTCAACTTCTCCAGGTGATATTGGTTATAAAATCTTTCAATACTAGCAATGCTAATGATACTGATAGTAGCTTAGTAAATCCTAAAGGACAGGCAGTTATTATTTGTCGTCGATGTTCTCAGTACACGATGTGACTAATTCTGCAATGCGAGGCTAATTTCGACACATCGTATGATAAGGTGTTTGCTTAATATCCCTCGCGAAAGCAACTCTCCTCGTGCCATCTATTATCCAAGCAGGCCTCCATAAAAGATCGATGACATTATACTTCTTGTGACTTTTGTTTATGTACCAGTGCCGTTGTCCACTATTGCCCAGTATAGGATATTTACATTTAACATGCAGATTCCTCTAATTTCAAACGTCTTGTCCGGGAGAAAATATCATCCTAGAGAATATCATCATAGAGTCATAAGTAATCATGTTGAGTGCCCAGGCATTTTATCGAACTTGCAGTTCTTTATGCCCCCTACAAACCTTATGCTCAAAGCTCCACTCATTTATATGAAACTAAACGCTAATAACATCTATAGCGATATTTTTCTGGGTAGTAAATATTAAAGAAGATTACATCTGTGCCAACGATAGGTGGAATATTTGCAGTTCCTCGGTTTATCTGTTACCATTATCTATCTATTATTATATGCTTAGACACTAATTATATTTTGTATTTCAATTTATTCATTTAGTATAGTTTATAGGGAATTATAATTTTCTATTTGTATTTTGCATTTACTCCTATGTATTTTGTCTTATTATTAGATTGTAACCTGTTGGGCAATAAACTATGTATTATTATTATTATCCTGTGAAGGCTTATTTAGTTAATAGATACTACAAGGAGAGTTGTGCCTGCAATATATGTATATTAAGCTTAGTAGTACTTATTGACCTTAGCATTTGATCTGTTGAGATTTATCTGGCATTGCAGAATTAATCACATCGTCTACTGTTGAGGGTACAGAAAACCGAAGTACGTGCCTAAATATTGATTAATGTCAACTTGATGTATTTTCTTATAAAACTCGCTGTTAGGTGCTTGACTGTTGTTGTTGGGATGATTTTAAGGTAGATTTTGTTTTTTTTGTTGCAGACAAATTTGTTATTTATCGGAAAAAATGAAAATCTTTATAAAAGTCAATACTAATACTTACGAAGCCGTATTTATACGTTTGGGCCTTTGTTACATGATTGATTATATTCAAGCAAAATAGTTATTCTGATTAGAACGTTTCACATAACAATAGCTATAAAATATAAAATAATTTGTATAACATAGCAAACCACTTTTATGACAAATTTTAAAACCGTTTTCGGACGGGGAAAAAGAAAACCATATATATTTGGCGACATAAAATTCCATACTGCAGACGTAACTTCGTAATTTTTGTAAAGATAAGACGAAAGAAAATCAAATATCGAATAAATGCTATTTTGTAATGTGGAGAAAGAGGAGTATGACCTCTCTCGTCTCTACGTGAGGAGGTGACGATACCACGACGCGTTCTAATCATATTTGTATATTCATATACATATTTGACATAATCTCCATCAGTTCATTGAAACAAATAGGTTGATCTGACTCAAGTACATAGTTGGCTTTAAATAAATTAAAATTGTTGGTTGCATTAACAATTAAATTAATTGGAACACATGAATGATATTGAAAAATTAGTCCACTTTATATTTGCTTTCCCTGTTCAAACGTATAATTCAGTAACTATAAATAAATTTTAGTTATGTCAACTAAATCTTGAACTACCGATTACACCAAACATCTATGTAGTTATACTTTCTATTTTGTTCATCTGCAAATCTGTCTCCGAAAGGCAACTCAATTAGTAAACCTATTATGTCCTTATACCGTTTACACCTGTTTGCTCTCCAACAAACTGGACGAGAGTTAATTTTCTGAACTTTGCTTCATCTAGGCAAGCCAATTTGTAACTCAGATTATAATATGACCAAAGTTCATTCTCTAACGCTTCTATATTGTATTCAACATGGTTCTCCAGATCATAGTAAAACCGGATTGTTACTATAACTGTCATATAAATATCGTTGACAACTGGAATTATTTCAGTTACAGGTAAAACCTTTCTACTCTCCTTTTAATTTGCAAGTGACCAAATGACTTACTTTTTAACGAAGGAGCAATTTGTTTTGTTTTCTGTGTATCAAATGAGTTGATTTCCTATCTTCCGTTGTAATAACTTACAGTTAACAGTTAATTCTAAATATTGTCAAAGTTTGTTCGAAAGGTCCTTGAAAATTGGATTAGCCAGTGTATGATGCAAGTACCGCTCCAATATTAAAATAATTAAGTAACTAATGAACGGTGGTCAAACATTTAACATAGTTTTTTAGGTCTGCGAAATTAGTATCACAAAGTGGTAAAAAATCCACAAAAATGACCGAAAGGACTGATCATTTATTGACCACTATTGACCATCAGCACTATACTCACATTTTGGGGTCTCATGACAAAAATGCTAAAAATTGTAAATATAAAAATTTTGTTCATCGGATACGATTGATCAAACGCTGAAAATGGTGCGGTTTCAACGTTTGACCATTTCTGAAAGTTTGTAAAGAGTGCGATAACCTTTGAAAACTCTGTTATATGTAACTTCAAGGTCGGATAAAATTTACCCGGTGGGTGGTCAAACGATGATTTGTGAGTTTCTTAGGTTTGCTATGATTGAGTGTCTTGAAGCAGGAGGTTTCTGCGTTTGACGTTATTTCATTAAAAAATTAATTGACCATGAAAACTTTCTGTTATTTTTTGGACTTTTGTGGTACCAACTTCGCGGACCTAGTGTTTTTTGTTAATAATCTGTAATAAAATCAAATTTTAATATTGTAAGGGAGTGTAGTGACGTCATACTTGTATATTCGTAACACTGAGATAATTGAATCGATTGCTTTCTGATAGGATCACATTGATCTGTTGCTGTTTGAGTTTTCTTTTCTACAGAAGATTAAAGTAAACAGATAACAATACATGATTCAGATTACACCAAACAAAAGCATTGAAAAAATGTTGAAACCGTTTTAGGAGCTTCTGTTTGTAAATGAATACAATAACAATCTGAAAAGAATCAGCAAAAGTGGTATGAAAAGGAAAGTCTTAAAGACAAAAGTTAATCCTTGTGAATATATCTAATTAAGGAATGTATGTGTTAGTTGCAGCAATAAACGATTTAATTAGTAAAGCACTTTTAAATAACCTTAATGTATTACACTTTCACATATTCTTGCATCCAACAGTTTTCTTATCGTGAGTTACACTCAAAAAAATCAAGGAAAAATTAGACCGGAAACTGAGCAATTATTATTAATCGCAAACAATGTATTTCATATTCAATGTAAATAACTTACAATTTGTCGTGTTTGAAATAGACGTTATATGTAGTTCGCTTTAGTTTTATTTCTCGTTGTATATGTATGCGTTGTGAATACATACATAGATAGGAGAGACAGTTAAATGTGTTCTGAAAATTTCGTAATCAGTTTTGTTTTTACGTAAAGATAGTGACATCTTCCTATGTAGATTTTACATATGGATTAGGGAAAATAGGTATGTATGTGTCGCAGACTTTTGAACTTCGTTTCATGGAAGTAGTTGTATTTTTAGGTCCGTTATTTCGGATGTGGTTTTTAAAAACATGTGTCAGTGAAACGGGGCTAGGAAGTTTACACAGAAAGACTCATTTTGATAAATATATCGCGATTAACACAAACAACACGGTCATTAAACGTATCTATAGGATAATAAAGCAGGTGGTCAGATTTATAAGATTCACTCTAATTGTTAAACATTGTGCATGCGTGTGTTCGTCGTTTGTATTCAGAAAGATATTGATTACTGGTAGTGTAAATTATAGCAGGCATAAAACATAATAAAAATAAAGAATCCTGTGATTTATATTAAGAACACTTATTTAATTTCTTATACAGGCTATACCTAAAATAAAACGTGCGTGTTGAATGCTTTTTCCATCACATTTAAATCAAATTATTTTGATTGAAATTTTTCTTGTCTTTTTCTATTTTATTTCCTCTTTTTATGCTTTTTACGCAAACAAATATCTAAAAATAATTAATATAATTTAACAAAACATCAAAAACATTGACAACAAAATCAGAACGAAAACAACGATTTTGTTTATCATTATCCATATTATAATCGAAGTAATAAAAAATGTACGTTGGAAAATAAAAATTATCTAATAGGTCACGTAAATCTATCTCTCTATTTGAGATTATTGTTAAGAAATTTGTTTAATACCCGTGGAAAATAGTCTTCTCTGGTAAATAGGTAGGTCAACATCACAATGCTCTTCATCTGTTAAAAGCCATCTGAAAGTCAACACATTATTTTATCGGGTTACTAATCCATATTTGGATTTTTAATTTTGTAGGAAAATGCATATAGGCGATTTTGGTGGTTTAGTTAAATAAATCGTTGTTCCAATGAGCTGTTTGTTTGATCCAAAATCTAAATACTGATGCTGGTGGATAGAAATATAAAGTAAACAATCAGTAAAAAGCAGTTTCTGCAATTTAATTTTTTGAGACTTTTTGGCGCCTCTGTAAAGCAAGCATAACCATTTTAGGACAATAACCTAGAGTTTGTAAATATTCGTGCATGTTAACCGGCCAATCCATAGTGTACCTAAACAGTAAACAAAAATTTATGAAGAAGGAGGGCTTCTCACATGATACTCGCCCATAAAATTAGTAATTTTATTTTTTTTTTGTAATCTACATCTTTGACAGACCTTAAACAGAAACCTGATTTTGTAAGAAACGTAACATTGGTTATGTTCAGTCAGCACATCGGTAAGTCACCGGTAGATACAGATTAGTGAAGTAGTGAATTGAATGCCTGCGCTATAGATATTGTCGGTACTTCACTCGTCATTACTTACCGGTGACTTACCGATGTAATAACTAAACATTGTCGATTGTATCGAATATCGAAATCCTCGAAATATTCTGATTATTCAAAATTAATTCGAATTATTACATTTGGGATTCCGTTCAAGCGACTATGGGCGTTTTTTTATGATTTCAAAAATATATCATTTTGGTGTTAAACCGTGCCATTATGTATGTTGTTGTTTCAACTATTTTCGAAGCAGTATCAGAAGGCATTTTGAATCATAGAATAGCCTAAATAGAAAGGGGTAACCAAGTTATCGCAATATAGACGGAAAGTTATAGATTATGTGCATTAGTTCACAGCAGCGCATTTTCGTGAGAAGATATACCTACAGATAACGTCATTACGAATGCTTGCATCAGTTGACAAATACGGTTAATATGGAAAAATGGCTGATAAATATGCCGAATATTTAAATCGCTATGAGTGGATGTTCCCCAATATCTATGTATTATGTAAACTAAAATTCCAAACTTACATATTTACGAGCCGACGCTTATAGTCGGCCAGGGTGATTTGCGAACATTATTCTTTAGATATTCATGCAAATCATTGATCATTCTATTTTGAAAGAACATAATCTATAGCATGAATATAAATTTAGTGTATGTTATATACTTTGCGGCAACTACAAATTCTGTAAATGTTTATGGAAATTTAATGATAGAAATTAGTAATATTGTAAAAGCAGATCATTATAAAGGATTTGAAATATTATAAAAATGATCAAATATTTAAGCATTCTAAAACAAAAGAAAACATGCGTAATATAATAATTCTCTGTTTATACCGGATGCACGTGAAAATATAGTTAGATTGCAAATATACATATATGGATTATAAAATGCTTAACAATTATATTTACATACAGGAAATTCACATCGTTGTAAATTCTAAACGTTAGAGTAGACTCACATTTACTATAAAAGCAATTATTATTGTAAATACTGCTTTCTAATACTTATATTTTGCGTTCGTATAAACTACATATCAAATATCTAGTTCGCTAAATATGCAGGCTCTTCTTATATGAAACAATGATAGACATTTTTTACTTGGTACGAAATTTATCGATTCTACTAAAATCCATCTTATCTACAATTATTTTTAAACAAATACCCTGATTAAAATTGGCATTGGAGTATTATTTCTGCAAATACATTACCTGCGAAAATATTATTTTCACCTTTCATCTATGTCATGTATCTTACGAACAAGTTTGTACCTACATGGCCGGATAGCAGTTTGTTGCAACAACAGCTGTAGAACGCCAAAGCACAATTTTTTTTTTTTTTTTGAAATTTGAGACCACTACCACATTAATGGATTTCCCTCTATTTATGTATTAATCAATTCATATCCAAACTGAAAGCGCATTTTCAAAACAAATTCCTCTTAAGATGCAATGAATGTCCATGTGGTACTGCGTTTGGTTGACTAGGATAATTCTTTTTAAGGTCTGATATTCGACTGAAACCGTCAATTTCTTCACTTGATTCTCTCAGTGTAGGTAGAGCAGGAGAAAAAAGTATCCGGACAGTGCGCGAAAGAAGGAGACTTCTTACTCAAATCCTACGGGAACTTTAGTGTCCTAGAGTGCGTACAAATAATGTCTGTGCCACAGACAGTCCATGTAGGTATACTAAGTCAATAAAGTACCCGTGCATTTTGAGTGAAGGGCGTCTTTCTTACATGCACTGACAGGATACTTTTTTCTCCTGTTGTACGAGGGCGATAGGCGGTGATGTTGCTATCTGACAACCGATGCGATGTATTTATCGTAAATTTTTCTGACATTATATTTACTCAGAACGTTTTGATATAAAGACGCTATTTATTCCTTACAGTGATTTAAAAAGTCGTCTCGGCAAAAAAATGGAATGTGAACATTTCCGTGCGACTATTTTTTACAACTTTCGACATAGATTAGGTCAACAACAGTGCATCTAGGAACCTAATTTGACTTTTAGCGATCAAGCATCAGTGTATATCAGTGGTATACCGAATTTAAACATGGCCGTACTTCGCTTACTGACGAATTTCGTGAAGGTCGTCTAAAATTGATTTTTGTTTAATGTGTGGTGGGTGCTTAGTTGCAGTGACTCTGTAAGCTGTATCGCTTGTCTGGCTATCACTGCAACTCACGCGGTGTAGTTTTGTGTGTGTAAGTTGTGTTCAATTGGCTTTGTGACAGCATCATATCGCCTTTTATGATGCCGCGCTGTTAATCACTTTGCTCCCAACAGCGAATGGCAAGTCGATCCGGGATTACTACTATATTGCTTTCTAAACTTGATTCCCTGGGTTTTTCTTCTACGACCATAAACTTTATGGCTTCCTATTTAGATAATCGCACCAGATACGTTTGCTATAACGGCTTCTCCAAAACATTCACAGTTTCATCTTCCTCAGGGATCAAACTTAGGCGCGCTTCTTTTTAACATTTATATCAACGATCTTTTATCCAGTCTCAGTTCCCGTGTTCTCGCCTATGCTGACGATTATGCTAAGCGTAAGCAAGTGTGCCGTTGTTACTTATACCACAAAAACTAAGCCGATATCATTTTCCTATTCTGTGGGACAATTCTCTATACCGAGGCTGGCCAAAATACGAGATCTGGGTGTTCTGTTTGACCAACGACTTCAGTTCACCGATCACATATCTGCAATGTGTTCTTCTGCATCACGCTCGCTTGGTTTTGTTATCAGGTCTTGCCGCTCGTTCTCAAACTTAAGTACCCTAAAAATGTTATTCTTCACCCTGGTGCGTCCAAAGCTTGAATTTGCTTCTATAATCTGGTACCCATGTTTCCTTTTTCAAAACCTGCTATTGGAAAGAGTCCAGAGAAGGTTCCTAAAGTATCTTTCTTTTAAAGCATCGGGTATCTATCCTCCACGAGGCTGTGACTACGGAGAATTATGATGCCGCGCTGTTAATCACTTTGCTCCCAACAGCGAATGGCAAGTCGATCCGGGATTAAACTCTCTGAAAAAATGTCACCGTCCCTCCAGAGAATTGAACCCCGGCGCCTATCGTCCTCCCACAACGATAGTCAGCCGCCTAACCACTATAGGAAACTGATATTACAAGATCGCCATGTGCATTAGCGCAACTACCACACAATAAATGTTACATGAACATTTGGTCTTAAAAAGGAATACTCACGTGTAATTTGACAATCGCCCAAAAACGAGCTCCTGTCGATTGATCGAAAGAAATGCTCAAAAAATGCGATCGCGGTGCTACTACTACAGAACACGTCTATGCCATCATAACACATGATGAATCATGGATGTGTTCATATGAGCCCGAAAATAAACAACATTCGATCGGTTTTTCAAGACGAGCCAAATCTAAGAAAAATTGTTCGAAGCACTTCGAACCAAGGGTTCGCACGCGATTTTCGCCTCTATTTCGTAAAGTAAAACATTCATAACCTTGAAACCATTGCAGATAATCAATTGAAATTTTGGATTATCGAATCATACTCTTTCTTTTAGTGATATAAATTTAATTCAACTTTCATCACAAAGGAGGGGTGAATTTTTCCATGCGTACTTCAATGCTTGTAACTTTGTTTATAATTAACTTATTAGGGAAATACTCCACATTTAAGCTGTTCTTGTCGCTAACGATCGATTTGTGGCGAAAGAAATCGTTTTTCATCTTCTATTTGTAAAACAAGCGATTTTTTTACCTGTACGAAGACTTTTTTCTCACTAAATATATAACGTCGGACGGCGAATTCTGAACGGTACACAACCAGTTGTCTATCAGAATTCTTCGGGAAAAAGGGAAACCTACCGAAAACAAATCATTCTCCACCTGAATAATTCAAACTCTCACACATCGATTTAAACGAGTTTTTGACCATTGACAAAGTTGAAATGATAGGCCGTGCTCCATACAGCCTCGATGCATATTTTAAGGGTGCCTCAATCAGAGTGGAAAAAGTGCTTCAAAAATTGAATTGCATAGGTCAACATAGTTACGAGAATACCAAACAACATTAAAAACGGATAAAATAACTTTGTTACCATATAAAAAAGTAGTTATATTTTACTTATTAATATAATTCTTAAAACACTGCATATAACTGTAATATACTTTCCTACAAATAAAATTGTCGGCATAATAATTTGCTTTTTATTACGTAGTTGCCCTTTGCATTAAATTTAAAATCAATTATCGTTCTAATCATAAAACATATGCGACCACAATGTAATACAACCAGAACTACAAACCTACAAATGAGTAAGTCATAATTTATAACACATTCAATTTCAAGCATTATTTTCTCATCTAAGAAGCAAGGTCGTTCAAACACGGTTTTAAGTATCACAAATGATACGCCTCGTTAATGACACCTAAACTACTACCTTTTCTCTCCAGAACGCGTGAAAAACTATATCTTATATTTAATTATAGTCTGATTATGTTATTCCACTTGTTCCAATTTGTTTTTTTTTCTCTAATGCATATGTCTATTGCGTAAATATTATGAACCACAGGTATTGCGTTATTATTTTAAATGAACAATATTTTAATTATATCTGTTTTTTTCTTCAAATGCATGATAAATAATATGTTGGAAATTATATGTGTTGTAACAAAACGCTGTACAACAAAAAAATTCCGTGAAGATTGTTTTCGAAGCAAAAAAAATTTATTATTGAATAACATTTTTTTGGTACTTAATTCAGTGAAAACAACAGATTTTCTCATCACGTAACTACATACTTATATTCGAAGCAGAAATAGTTGGCTTGATGAAGGCAGTGTTTTGGCCATTTCGTTTTCAGCAATACATATATCATTTTCCCACGGGCCAATATTTGAAGCCGTTTTTAATATTTAAACTACTCCTTTGCAGTATAGCGGACACTTGATCTTAAGTATTTGATAGTTTTTGATACCTCAATAAATATGTTTTGCAGTACGATTTCTCAAAGTCTTTCGAAATAGGTACTATCCCCCGCAGTTAATATTCCTTTCCAAGTACCGTTGACATTTGATCCTAAGTATTTGATAGTTTTTCATATCTCAATAAATACGTTTTGCGGTACGATTTCTCAAAGTCTTTCGAAATACTATTCCCCGCAGTTAATATATCTTTCCAAGTATATGAACTATACTCTTACTATGAAATCGTGTTCCCTTAAATTTACCCTTAACTAAAAGAAGGACTCCAAAGTCGCAAAGATCAGGATTGTAACGAGTATTTTTACTAATTATTCTTTTATAATTTGGGCTCAGTAGGTTCGGTGATTTTAGTAATGAAAGTATGGTATGTAGAGGACGTAATCCCTTTCGTTTGGTAATAATTCAGAATAGATAAACACTACAAAACCAAGAAAAAGCAGTGACAATTTTGATTTCTAATTTTCTTGCTTCTAGTGATGATTTTTACAGCAGTAAACATTCTAGATTGAAGATGTTAAACATATTTTTACACCAATTTACTCATAAGGTTTTTTGGTTTTCGGCAAAATCATGCAAAACCCAGAACACAACAAAGTTAAAATGCGTGTTTAAATTCGCATATACTTACTGTACAAATCATGCACCTATGGTCGATGCTTGGCTTAGTCACGAACGAAATTAGCTCGAGAACGTGAAAACCATAACAGCAAGAAAAAATTCATGCTCTACAAAAAAATCTTACAAGTTTTCTTGTTACGGTTAAAGCTGAATTCGCAAAAAAGGGAAAATACCCCAAAAATAACCCTCATTGTCCCTTTCTTTGCAGACGTAGGCTTAACGACAGAACAAAAAATTTTTAAGACTTGTTTTGTAAAGCATGAAAACTCCTCAAAAAAGTCTGGGAGAGCACTATTCTAATTGTTATGATAGGCGACTATAGGTGCAAGATTTGAACCAGCATTTAACGTTTCTATTCTATTCTGCTAGTAAATACCAGCATGAACTTTAATGTTCTACATATGTACATATATATGTATTACTCCATTTTATGTCAACGTGTATGGATTCGACTGATTCGCGTTTTTTACGAAAACAGAATTGCAACAAAATTTTTTTAGTAATTTAACTAGGAACAATGAATCTTTCAACAAAAGGACCATTACAACAAAAAAAGTGAAAATCGAAAATAGATATCGATATTTATGGTACTACAAACTATGATATATAAAAACAACTAACAATATTTCGAAAGCTATTTCCAACTTTTCCTACACTATATTAACTGTATTCAACGAAAGAAATTACAAGAAGAAAATCCCAGAATTTCACGGTACTTTTAACAATAATTACCTCCAACAGACTTGTCCACCTTTATTAAGTTACGACTAAGATCACACACATTAAAGTCAGCTACACATTTGTTTTTGCATGCTTTTCAAAATAAGTTATTTAAGCATATTTCTTATTTATCTCTCGAGTTATTTACCGTTAATGCGTTTTTTTTCCAAATGCACCATAAATCTTCGCTACATAGCACTCTGTGAATACAAGAGTTCATGTTTACTCTGACAAGATTCTTGTATTTCATGAGTACTTATAAAAATCTCTAAAATAGGGCTATCCGTCGAGCTGCATGCTAAATACAAATATTATACTGTACAATGACTGCAAATTCTTCTCACAAAGGATTACCGCAATTTAATATAGAATGTATTATAATAAATACATAATTTCATCTGGCATGAATTTAGAATTATATAAAATGCCTTTTTATTTAACTATTGATTGTCACTTGCTTACGGGTTTGTATTATATTTTTATCCATGACTTCAAAGATTGTGGTATTTTCGTCCTAAACTCTTACCGGAGGTGCAGTTAAAAATAAATACATCTATTCTAAATTTATCTTAACTTAAGAAATCATTAAGAAGAAGAAATGGGTCACAAATGTGTTGACGAAATCGAATGAAGAAAATAGGTCACTGACTATTCATATATTGGTATAATATGTATATTCATGTAATCCATATGTTAGCTGATGCGTCTACATCTAAGTCAACGTAATACATTTCTTATCTCAAGAATGTACACAACGTTGTGATTAAGTAGTATTAGTATACAATATCTCAAAATGAGACATTACTAATAATATATCATACCAGAAAACTCTCATACATAATTACGAGTCCTTATTTTCATAGTCGATGAAAGGACTGATTAAAATTCTTTTTTTTTCAGCTTATTCGAACAGGAGA
Source organism: Holotrichia oblita (assembly GCA_023690525.1). NCBI lineage: Eukaryota > Metazoa > Arthropoda > Insecta > Coleoptera > Scarabaeidae > Holotrichia > Holotrichia oblita. Next base: position 72,654,223 of record CM043019.1, on the reverse strand, counting down.
TCATGTCATATGTTCCTGCTGTTACATCGTCCACAGTATCATCTAGTAGGAGCCCTAGAGGTTCACCTCAACCATCTCCCGTAGCCTCACCTGGCTTGGGGCGTCATAGAACACCAGCCCCACATAGGCGAGACTTTGAAACAAAGCTCCGAAATTTCTATAGAAAACTAGAGAGTAAAGGATACGGCCAGGGACCTGGGAAATTTAAGTAAGTTAACCCATTATCAGTTATAAAGGAAGATAATTTTATAATTTATGTAATTATAAAAAATTGCCGATGAATTCAGCCTCAATAGAGAAAGATGTAATAGGCATGTGATATGACAGAACATACAGCATGACCCACCACTTTTATTATTTTGAAAAACCTCACCTTTCATTACGAAAATTTCTCAGAAATTAACGATTTTAGATATAGGTTGTGGTTAATTAAAATGAAAGTGCATACAGTGTCCTTCGCTTTCTTAATATAAAATACAGGGTGTTTCATTTAAATAAGATGAGAAAATAATGCATTTGTGTTTTGAATCTCCCTGTACACAGTTTTCGCAAAACTGGTAACAATATAAGTCATTCCAGTAAAGAAAGAATTTCAAGGTGTTTCGTGTGGAATACACAGGGCGTTGAACACGCAATGATTTTCAAAAAAAAATTGACCATAACTTCTAAAATACTAGGTGTAACTCAATAAAACCTGAAATCGAAGGAATGAGAAAGATATGCTTAATCTAAATTTGAAATATTATACATATAGTGTGTCCCATTTAAGAAAATGTATGTTTGGTTCACCCGGGCAATGTGAAACATCCTGTATATACGAAAAATAATTTTCAAATATGTAGCTTAAGGCTATCTATGATTTTTGTACATAACGTTTTGTGATATCTTTAATATTAATGGATATATTGAGCTTTGACGTACTAATGCCTCACCCTGTATATGATAGCAATTTCATAATATCTATTACAGTGCAACAAAGTATGTTGTAGGCTGAAAGTACGCATGCGTCTAATTTCTCTGACTATACTAACACAGCAATTTTATCGAATTGTAAAGTAATGCTTTGCATACAAGTGGCAACACGGTTACCAAGATAACTATTTAAATAGCTTAAGAGCCTCCCGGTTTCCATGAAAAGCATCAAGACATTTTTGTTTATTTTTCCATTAGAATTCATTTAAATAAACAAAACTTTTCTACTAAATTTTGTTTTCGATTTTATTGTTTAAAATTTGAATTGACTGTTTGAACGGCTATGCAACATTTAAAACACTTTATTTTTGCTCAAGTTTGTTAATAAACTTGCAAAAAATACTTCATCATTGGTCCAAGAAAATTATGTTTCTATGGGGAGTTATTCAAGTTATAATTGCATACACACACACCGACAGACACATCTCATGGCGATTTCAAAAATGTAAAAATTTACAGGGCGTTCCATTTCTAAAAGGCAAGTTGAATACAATTTCCATCATAACATGAGCGATGTCTAGATTGAAAATATATTTTAATGATAGATTGCTTAAGAACAACAACTTACGTTTGAAAAATTTTTTGAATACAATTAAGTGTTCTAGTACATGTGAATAATCCTGTGTAGGAAGTTCCTTTTAAAGTAATAACGTTAAGTTACAGATATTCTGAATATCCTACATAACTAAAAACAAGTTTGAAATTATAGAGCTCTGAATGGGAACATCTTTTACACAAATAATTCACTCCTTTGCAATAAAGCAGCAAGAAGGATGTTTCAGCTCAGTGCGGATCTTAAACTGAGCTGAAACATCCTGTATGCCTGTTATACTCTGCCGTTTCCATGCATATCTAGGTATATGAGAAAGCGAATTTCAACATTTTAAATGCATGATAAATACATGTTATTTCATGCATGGTATTCTTGATCAACAATAGTTAGAGCTTCTACATCTGAAATTTACAAAAATTATGTCATTCTCTCTCTGGGAGGTTCAAAATTCCTATAAAATTGTTTGATATTAAAACACCGTGAATCTTGAATTGTGATATAAAAACCTTATAAAATATGCATTGGTAATTTTAACAAAATGTGATTTCTAGATTGCATATTAGGCGGGACCATTTATTAGAAGACGCCTTCAGACGAATAATGTCTGCTAACAAGAAAGAATTACAAAAAGGGAAATTGTGCGTTGTATGGGATAACGAAGAAGGCCTTGATTATGGCGGTCCGTCTAGAGAATTCTTCTTTCTTCTATCAAGAGAACTTTTTAATCCATATTATGGCCTCTTCGAGTATTCCGCCAATGACACGTATACCGTCCAAGTATCTCCTATGTCCGCATTTGTCGATAACTACCATGACTGGTAAGTAACAGTTTCCATAAAACGACTTCAATCATAATTTTGTATAGATCTAATTACTACCTTCGTATTTTCAGGTTCAGATTTAGTGGTAGAGTCTTAGGATTAGCTCTGGTACATCAATATCTTTTAGATGCATTTTTTACAAGGCCATTTTATAAAGCTCTTCTAAGGCTTCCAGTTGCTTTATCAGATTTAGAAAGCTTAGATTTTGAATTCCATCAATCGCTGCAGTGGATCAAAGATCATGACGTTTCTGTTCAAGGTGAGCTAGAACTGACTTTCGCAGTAACCGAAGAAGTATTCGGACAAGTGCTGGAAAGAGAGTTGAAGCCAGGTGGTCGTAATGTTCCTGTAACTGAGAAAAACAAGAAGGTAATTTATTTCTGGAGCGCAATAAAATATATAACTGAAACTTTTTGTGCTTCTAGGAGTACCTCGAAAGGATTGTAAGATGGCGACTAGAGAGAGGTGTTGCAGAACAAACTGAATCATTGGTTAGAGGTTTCTATGAGGTGGTGGATCCAAGATTAGTAAGCGTTTTTGATGCGCAAGAATTAGAACTGGTAATGGCAGGTACTGCGGAAATAGATCTGGCTGATTGGAGACAAAATACAGAGTATCGAGGTGGATACCACGATCAGCATCCAGTTGTAATATGGTTCTGGCAAGCTATCGAAAGGTACATCTGCATCATTATTAAAATACAAGTATTTTGCGTACGTTGCATAATAATTTTAATAAAAACTGTGTATAAAAAAGAGTAATATAATTACAGCTGACATACATAATGTGTTGTACATTAATGTGTATTTTATTTCATTACAGATTTACAAATGAGCAAAGACTGCGGTTACTTCAATTTGTAACTGGTACATCTAGTATTCCATTCGAAGGATTCTCGGCGTTACGAGGTTCGATAGGACCGCGAAAATTTTGCATAGAAAAGTGGGGAAAACCTAACAGTTTACCCCGAGCTCATACATGTTTCAACCGACTAGACTTACCTCCATATCCTACTTCAGAAGTTCTTTATGAGAAATTACTTTTGGCCGTCGAAGAAACGAATACATTTGGCATCGAATAAATTATTTTAAATTAGTTCCCGAGAATGAAAGAAAAAGTACTGTGGTATTAGTGTAACGCTGTCGAAACGGATTTGAAAATTCTTTTTAAGATTCGATAATTCTAAAATAAACGTTATATCATTTATGCAGTCAAAGTTTTTGCTTCTTATGACTTGAATTTGGCTGAAAAAGCAAATTTCAATTTATAAATTGATTTTTTTTCAATTATGTAAATACAAAATAACTTTAAGAGAATTTATAACTCCGTTACGTCTATGTGGACATTGGACAATAACGTCTGAATTCCTTATCTATTGCTTAACTTACATGACACAGTGGAGGCTCTATTTTCTCAATATAAATGCCAAAATAATACTAAACACTTTTTCCCCTTCGTTTGTACTACCTCATATGCTGTCTGGTTTTTAATGTATACATATATTTATTAATCTTTTATACAGTTTGAAATAGCATAGTTCTAAATAGGTTGTATTGCTGTATTTGCATCCAATTTCTTTTCCAATGTTTACTCATCTGTATACTATTATTAATACCTATCTTACAATTAAAATTATCATGCCAGTATTTGCCAGCAACTTAACCAAAAAATAGTTTTCCATAACATTCACTATAAAATTGTGGAAATAATGTGAAAATGAGAGTTTGATGCAACTATTTCTTATTATTTAAACTCAAAACCAAAATTATTTTTTCCTGCAAGTTAAGGTTGAAATCAGAAAATGCATGCTTTTTAATGTTAAATTTATACCATTACGAAATAACTAATTTTCTATTATTACACTTTATATTTCATCATATTTTTGTAGTCTGTCGTATCATATATTCTGCTTTATTATTTTGTTATAATTAATTTCTTTTCCATTTCATATTTATTTAATTCTAGTTTGTGACCATTAATAATAATATTAATAATTTATTCTAATTAAAATGTTAGTATTACATTTGTGTTACCAAATAAAGTACCTACGTTTTAAGAAGTGTACATGCCTTGAAAACTAAGAAAGCAAAATTTTATATGCTGTTAAATTAATAATAATAATGTATATTTTCTCTAATTATTTGAAGAGTATGTGTTTAAATGTTTTTACGTTTTACATGAAAGTTGTGATTTTAAAATTATCTAGTCATTAAATATCAGAAATTCTATGTTATATAGTCATAATGTTTAAGTGTTAGTTTGTAAGAGGTTTTTTGTGTTTCTGTATGCAAAAGTGTTTGTATGTAATCGGTCCACATACTTGTATTCAATATACACCTTAGATCATTATAGATCATTATTTATATCTATTATATGAGTAAGAAACTTGAAATTATATATAAATAATATAAATGCGAGTTGTAACATTCCGTAAAAATAAATATTTGTTATTTAAACCCAGTCTGTATTCTTTAAAAAGAAAGGTATAAATAAGGTAGGTCCATATAAGATAAAAAAAAGTATGACGCAAAAGATACAACTCTTGGTACCTATTGACAAAATTGTTACGATAGCTAACAAAATAGGTCTGGACAAAGATGAGAAGTAAGAGGAACAAAAAACAAATTTTCCACTTCATACGAAAGTTACGCTTTAATTTTATTTTCTCTAAACTGAACACAGATTTGGCAATATTAGTTTTTGGCCTATTAAATAAATGTCCATAATTTTTATCCACAATCGCCAACGTTATTGTTAGTATTGTAATTATCTAATTGCATAATCTTACAAACGTAATGTACAAAATTATAACCTAGTATATCCTTTTTCAATCACAATTTTTGGTATTATAACTGTATTAATTAGGTTTGCTAGACAGCATGCCACGAAATATTTATTCGTATATGTGAGGTGTATCTGATAATAGTTCATACCATTATCATCAAAAAGTCCGCCAGTATATGGACGACAAGTGGTCAGATTAGGATGAGAACAAGCCTTGGAGAAGAAAAAGAATGTAATTTAAACAATAACTGCTGCAGTATAATGTACATTTTTGAATATTTTTAGTATCTCTTTGTTTTCAAAAAAGTCAAAATAATAATAATAATAATAATAATAATATATTTCATTTCATATTGAATAAAAAATCGTAATTTAAAATAAAATATATACAATAAGACATAAAATATATATAACATAAGACATAAAATATATATAACAATTACAATAAATAATTTAAGAGACAAGTGCAGTATAAAAAAGTGTACTTTATTTTTGAAAATTTTTAAGTACATTTGAATTTGGCTGGTGATAAGTTTTTTATATTCTCAGGTAAGTGATTGTAAATTTTTAAACACTGGAATAAGGTCGAATTCTGTATTTTAAAAGTTATGAGTTTCATACCTGCTAAAGAAGACTTTGTTCTTAACAAACGTGGCAACTGCTAGTATATAAATAGATGGTACTGTTGTCTCTAAAGACGTCTCTGCAAGAATCACGTGGCCTCAACTGAAACACTGCTCTCAAACAGGCTTTTTGCGCCACTAAGATAATAAGAACACGATAGTACTCCTTGGACTATTGTGCAATTATTTTAGAATGTATAAGCATTGACTACTTGACGCGTTACCGTGTATAATTTTTATCTACCCGCTCTCTAGATGCTTATATTTCACTACCCACGTGCTCTACAGTATCTGCCCCGCCTCCTGGTATAAGATCAAAATGATTGAAATTAGTAAGACAAGAAGAGAGAAAAACAGCGTACGTAAAACTGTATCAGATTGGTTATTTGGTATGTAACGCACACGCACACATAAGAAATATCGATTTTTATGTGTTTACATTTTGTGTGTGTGTTTGTCGAAGCACCTGCAGATGTTGCATTTAGAAAAAGATAAATAAACAAAGAAGTGACTGGATGAATTTATCAAGTATACACTTCTTTTAATCTATTTTTTAAATACAATCACAAATGGTGTTTTCATTATTTTAGAATTATTAGAATTACATTATATGAATTCAACCCTGCTTGGGTAGAAATTAATTTGTGCCATACTTTCAATTTTCAAAAATAACGCATGCCTTGGAAATTTACAAAAGGGTAGTTTTTATCACTAATGAAGTACCTTTTTTGTACGAGATACGACAAAATGTTATTAAGAAAAGTTATTCAGAATAATAAACTATGCAAGTATGCAAAATTTTAACAAGATCGAACATACTTTGAAAATCCACATTCTCTTTCCACTAATAAAGTGTTTCTGCAGGAGATACAATGAAATGTTGTTGAGAAAAGTTGTTCAGATTAATAAGTTGTGCCAAGGAGTATGCCAAGAAAATGTTTGTGTTGTTTTATTTTTTAAGTGTGTTATGAAAATAAATATCTATTCATGCGTCGACCTGTGGACATACTGTATGTAAAAGTTATAAAAATATTATGCTTAATAAATGTTTGAATATCAGATAACAACACTTTTCTTCTGAATTGACAGAGTACTTAAAGTTCTTTTAGAATGTAAATGTAGCTGTATGTATTACATGGTCTTGCATCTTATATATGTACGTTAGGGCAAATTATAAAATACTTTTATATTAACGCACATACATATGTTAGCAATATTCGGTATTGGTAAGAAATACGAGGAATTCGGGAGGGCACTACTTTAATATAACAAAACTAAACTTAACCACAAAGCACAAGCATGTAAGACAAAATAATAACTTCAAACTTAAAAATAAAAAACAATAACGTCGGAGTTCGACCGTACAGCTCTCGCCGCTGTCCGGGAATGCCCTGTCTGTCTTCGTGTCCCCGCCGGTGTCCTCCCTCTCTTCCCCGTTATAGTCGGCCACGCTACACGGCTTCTCGACCTCGAGGAGCATCCCTTTAAATAATATTAGCAGGATAAAGAGTCTCCTCGACACCGGTGGCGTCATTCAGCTGGTTGTCAACAGTCGAACTAGGCAGGAGTGTCGATAAATATTCTGAATACAAGGTTTCAGGATTTTGGTATCTTCCGGCAAGTGCGCCTGCCTTAATATACGGACTTTCGATGGCATCAACGAGACACGACACTGCGTTTGCACCCGAAATCCCACAGGCCCTGATTAACTCCATTTTTCTAAAATAGAATTGATCCCATATCTCCGTGGGGGGTTTTTTTCGCGCCAAAAGATCTCTGAGTGTGGTTGCGTAATCCTATACTCGCGCGGTGCCGTTCGCTGGTGAACATAGGCTTGTTTAGTTCTCGTCAATTGTCTGCGTTATAAGTCAGTAGAGACATGCCTACTGTTGCGTATACTACTGTATACGACTACTATTGCGTATACTACCGTATACGACTACTATTGCGTATACTACTGTATACGACTACTGTTGCGTATACTACTGTATACGACTACTGTTGCGTATACTACTGTATACGACTACTGTTGCGTATACTACTGTATACGACTACTATTGCGTATACTACTGTATACGACTACTGTTGCGTATACTACTGTATACGACTACTGTTGCGTATACTACTGTATACGACTACTATACTACTGTATACGACTACTGTTGCGTATACTACTGTATACGTTGCGTATACTACTGTATACTACTGACTACTGTTACGTATGCTACTGTATACGACTACTGTTGCGTATACTACTGTATACGACTACTGTTGCGTATACTACTGTATACGACTACTGTTGCGTATACTACTGTATACGACTACTGTTGCGTATACTACTGTATACGACTACTGTTGCGTATACTACTGTATACGACTACTGATACTACTGTATACGACTACTGTTGCGTATACTACTGTATACGACTACTACTGCGTATACTACTGTATACGACTACTGTTGCGTATACTACTGTATACGACTACTGTTGCGTATACTACTGTATACGACTACTGTTGCGTATACTACTGTATACGACTACTGTTGCGTATACTACTGTATACGACTACTGTTGCGTATACTACTGTATACGACTACTGTTGCGTATACTACTGTATACGACTACTGTTGCGTATACTACTGTATACGACTACTGTTGCGTATACTACTGTATACTACTACTATTGCGTATACTACTGTATACCACTACTATTGCGTATACTACTGTATACCACTACTATTGCGTATACTACTGTATACCACTACTATTGCGTATACTACTGTATACGACTACTGTTGCGTATACTACTGTATACGACTACTATTGACAATTCTAAATAAAAAAATAAAATAGAATCTTAATACCTGATTACTGCTATATTATGGCGTTATTCTAGACCACGGGCCACGCCCAGGCAAGTTCTATCCCGCCACTGCTTTGTTAGCAATATTCGGTATTGGTAAGAAATACGAGGTATTTGGGAGGGCACTATACTTTAATATAACAAAACTAAACTTAACCACAAAGCATGTAAGACAAAACAATAACTTCAAACTTAAAAATAAAAAACAATAACGTCGGAGTCCGACCGTACAGTTCTCGCCGCTGTCCGGGAATGCCCTGCCTGTCTTCTTGTCCCCGCCGGTGTCCTCCCTCTCTTACCCGTTATACATATACAAGATGTACACTCGGTACGACTTAATCTTCGAACGATTTTAGTGAGTTACCTTACTAATAGCGTTTTCTACTGGGGCAACTCGTGTTGCACCGACACTGCCCTAGAGTAGCGTCCTATGACGTAATCACTGATTCTGCCCTCGCTCAGAGCTAGTGCAATACGTGTAATATAGGTAGTATGTCGATAAAACTGGCGTTAGTCCTGTAATGCTTTGTCGGGATGAACTGCTCATCGCAAAAAAAATGAAAATCTTTATAAAAGTAAAAAGTAATTACGTATGAAAGAAAAGTAGATGAAGAATTACACCAGAAACTATTACGTACAATGATTGTTTAATTATTGTTCATTTCTGAAACTGGTCTTTTAGTGGATAAGATATTTTGTATAAAATACGCAAAAACGTATTTCATGGATGATGATTATGAAAAATTCGTATCATTATCTGTATCTGAGAATAACATAAAGTAGTATGCTTCAAAATTTAATAGTAATTTGCAGAATATTTTCGGCCATATAACGATTACCCGATAAAATATTGACTGTATGCATTTATATACCCACTTGCCCATTGTATGCTTATCGAAAGTACAATCAACTGAATAACTTGTAATAACTTCAGATTGCACTATAAGTGGCCCCGTCAATTTTGATAGCGTTTTCCACTCGGACATTTAGAGCGCACCAGAGCGCACTAAAAGTGCACTAACTCGGTGTTGGCTGTTCCACTGGTCTTAGCACTCGCTGCAAGCAAAAATCATACGTGTTCCACTGGTAAATTTCGTGCTGCTTACGTAGAAGTGACGACATGTGAGCGTCATTACATTTGACCTTGAGTGCGAAAAACTGGACCTCTCAAAATTGACGGGGCCACTTATACAGCAATCTGAAGTTATTACAAGTTATTCAGTTTATTGTACTTTCGATAAGCATACAATGGGCAAGTGGGTATATAAATGCATACAGTCAATATTTTATCGGGTAATCGTTATGGCCAAAAATATTCTGCAAATTACTGTTAAATTTTGAAACATACTACTTTATGTTATTCTCAGATACAGATAATAATACGAATTGTTCCTAATCATCATCCATGAAATACGTTGTTGCGTATTTTATACAAAATATCTTGTCCACTAAGAGACCATTTTCAGAAATGAATAATAATTAAACAATCATTGTCCGTAATAGTTTCTGGCGTAATTCTTCATCTACTTTTCCTTTATACGTATTACTATGTATTTACTTTTATAAAGATTTTCATTTTTTTGCGATGAGCAGTTCATCCCGACAAAGCATTAAAGCCCTAACGCCAGTTTTATCGACATACCTATATGTTACGTATTGCACTAGCTCTGAGCGAGGGCAGAATCAGTGATTACGTCATATGACGCTACTCTAGGGCAGTGTCGGTGCAACCCGAGTTCCCCCAGTGGAAAACGCTATGAGAGATCCAGTTTTTCGCACTCAAGGTCAAATGTTGTGACGCTCACATGTCGTCACTTCTAATAAGCAGCACGAAATTTACCAGTGGAACACTTATAATTTTTGCTTGCAGCGAGTGCTAAGACCAGTGGAACAGCCAACACCGAGTTAATGCACTTGTGCGCTCTAAATATCCGAGTGCAAAACGCTATAAAATCGTTCGAAGACTAAAGGCTGATTTATATTATACGAAACGACTACGATACGACAACGATCCGACACGACACGAAAAGTATTATTGTTTTGATTTTAAACGACTATGTTTACATATATCCGAAACGATCCGACTTTGATACGAACGACAACGACACGACAGGCTGACTTAAAGTCGGAGGATGTTTTGTCGTGTCTGTATGCAAATCCATCATTCACTCTTGTAGAACTATACAGTTTCCAATCTAGGGTGTACTGCCTATGTCTGATAATGGAGATATCTATAATATTGTGTCGTATCGGATCGTTGTCGTATCGTAATCGTTTCGTATAATATAAATCCGCCTTAAGTCGTACCGACCGTACATATATATGTATGACCACCTAAAACAGTTATATTTACATTATATATATTACCTACATATATCTATATACAGTAGAACCTCGGTTATCCGAGGTAGCGTGGGAGACACCCTCCTCGGATAACTGAAAACTCGGATAATCCGGATTATTTTTTTTTATTAAACACAAATGTACTTTAAACGGTTTATGAACGTTTTTAATATGTAAATAAGTATGTATCTGTACATATTATAAAACATTGAAATAGGTATCTATGCGCTGCTGTTTCATATCGTCTCTTCTTTTTCTCTCTGCCATGTTTCTCCATCTGTTAAGAAGAAGCAAATCCGCTGGGGTTGCATACTTGACGTACACCGTATCGTTTTTTCCAGCGGTCAAGGCATCCTGAACTGCCGGTAAACCTATGTGTCTCTGGGAATTGCCTACTAATCATTATTGGTTTCTGTTGTAAAATTGGACCTGAGCCACACCTTTTGGTCTTTGCTGGTTAAACCACATGAATAAAGCTTCATTGACCTTTTCATTCTCGCCTTTTTTCATTGATTTTCTTCTTGAAGACGAAGAGGCTTATTTTATACACCAATCTTCCATTTTTGTACGGTTTCTCTTCCGATCTTCAACTGTTACTTCACCGACTCCATAATCTTGTGCAACATTTTTAAGTGGCTCTCCTGCTTCAATTCTTTTGATAGCTTTTAATTTTTTTTCAATAGGAATGACCTTTCTTTTATGCTTATTTTGTTCCATTATAAGGCGGCAAACGAATATCTAAACAAAGCAGTTCGTATACACTTAACTAGAACTCCAACGAAATAATTATGCGAGTACGTATACTTCTCTATAGTGAACGCAAGAACGAACTGCATTCACGCAAATTCGCATGCTAAAAATAGTCTAAAAACATAAATAGGGGAACCACTCAAGGATCAAAGGGATTCCCCGTCGGCTCCGACGATTTATACTACTACATGCATATGTATTTTAGAAGCTCGGTTAATACGGATTGGGTCCTTAGGTTGGCTCGGTTAATCCGGAGCTCGCATAATTGCAACTCGGATAATCGGGGTTCTACTGTATATAAAAGATAAACCCGTTATTAGTTACTACGCTTATAACTCAAGAACGCCTGGACCGATTTCGATGATTCGCACCAATTCGGACTGACGGCCTCCGGTCAAACAAGAATACCCAAGAAAATTCCCGAAATATCCCCGAAAAAAAAATTATCAAGAAAATTCATTTTGTATGGAGTGACTAGAAAAAAAATCACGTTGATATATATGTAAATAGGGGAGAAATTTGTCTATGAAGCAACTTCGTTTACTGCATACCGAAATCTCGCCTCAATATAAAAATGTCTTCTTTGTTATAGAAATGATTGGCTGAATTGGAAAGTGTTAGAAAAGAAACTTGGAGAGTTTCAAATTATATATTCAAAAACCTTTATTGGTACTGAAAAACCACGTATAATATTCAAAAGATTATATCACTGTCATTTTAATGTAAAACAAAAAAGGAAAACTGAAAGTTGTCGAAAAAGACATTCTCGAAATATAGACTGTCCAGCAAAACTATCGCTAAAACGATA